>JAJAGP010000386.1:135000-352405 GCA_025084515.1 Ancistrus triradiatus
ATTTTCTTACATTTTTTTTATTTATGAAGTTTAAACAATGAAAAACAATACATATTTTTTGAAAACATTTAACACTAAAAACCTTTTTCCCTGCAATTAAAAGAAATTACTATAAGCATAGGTTTAAAATTGTACATAAAATACTTTGTTGTAGCTTCAGCATATATTAAATAACCAAGTGAAAACATTTATTTTTTATTATTTGCTCTGGTGATGGACAGACTAACAGATGAGGTCAGACAGGAATCGCCGTGGACTATGATGTTTGCAGACGACATTGTGATCTGTAGTAAGAACAGGGAACAGGTAGAAGAGAACTTGGAGAGGTGGAGGTATAATCTGGAAAGGAGAGGAATGAAAGTCAACTGTAGTAAGACAGAATACCTGTGTGTAAATGAAAGGGAGGCAGGTGGAACAGTCAGGCTACAGGGATCAGTGGTCACAAAGGTCCAGGAGTTCAGGTACTTGGGATCAACTGGGGAGTGCGGAAAGGAGGTAAAGAAGAGAGTACAGGCAGGATGGAGTGGGTGGAGAAGAGTGTCAGGAGTGCTGTGTGACAAAAGGGTCGCAGCAAAAGTGAAAGGACAGCTTTATAAGAGAGTAGTGAGACCAGCCTTGTTGTATGGGTTAGAGACAGTGGCACTGACAAAGAGACAGGAAGCAGAGCTGGAGGTGGCAGAACTTAAGGTGTTGAGGTTCTCTTTAGGAGTGTCTAGGGTGGACAGGAATAGGAATGAGATCATCAGAGGGACAGCACAGGTTGGAAAATTGGGAGACAACATTCGAGAGGGAAGACTGAGATGGTTTGGACATGTGCAGAGGAGGGATAGTGGATATATTGGTAGGAGGATGTTGATTTGGACATGTGCAGGGAGAAGACTGAGGATGGTTTGGACATGTGACAAAGAGGAGGTATGTGGATATGATGGTAGGAGGATGTTGGAGATGGAGCTGCCAGGCAGGGAGAACGGAGAGGGAAGACCAAAGAGGAAGTTATTTGGTTGTGTGGTAAATGAAGATATGCAGGGAGTTGGGGTGAGAGTAGAGGACGTGGAGGACAGGGTGAGGTGGAAACGTTTAACTCGCTGTGGTGACCCCTGATAAAGGGAGAAACCGAAAGAAGAAGAAGAAGAAGAAGAAGAAAATAATATTAAAGATAACCTCCTAAGGATTTTGAAGCATTACAGAGGAAGCAGAATGAGGCCATTTTAAAGGTGAAAAAACAAAAAATGAAATATCTAACTATAACTTAAAATACGCCAAAGGTTTAAAAACATATAAGAATTAAACATATGGAATTACCCAATACACCGAGATTTGTTTCTCTTTTGTCTTGTTTTAACCCTGTTAACCCTACTTATCACGGGCAGGATCTTTTGGGACCCCAGAGCCTGTCCCGGAGTTCAGTGGGCGCATACCTTGGGACGCTACTACATCGCAGGGTTTAGCAGGGATGGCTGTTACAGTGCCGGGGGCCTCCCCTCCCACACACATGGCAGATCTTGCCTGCATGTGACCCCCAATGCAGCTGGAAAGCACTGCTGGGACTCAAACCTGGTCCTCTGCGGTAGGATAATGAATTACTGCTGTGCCACCAACGCCTCCATTTCCAACAGTTAAGGTCAGAAACAAATTGACACATAAAAATAAGTACATTCAAATTCTTTTAAGGTTCTCTAAAGCTGAAAAATAACTCAAAATCAATCAAGGACTTCAAATAGTTTAAGAAAATAAATAAGTACAGAAAAATGAGTCATTCAAAAGATTTTAAAAGTGCTAAGAAAAACATCTACAGAATCTACAGTTCAAGGACTTCAACATGATGGACCATTCATGTGAAACATCTTTAAGATGCATCGATCTAGCACTCTTAAATGAGGATGGCATGCGAGGGCACCACAGACCCAGATCCGATAACTTGATGGAATTCAGAAACTCAAATAACTATATCCTCCTGGTGGGTCAGAACATGGAAACCAACAAACAAGGGGCCCGGTGTCAAGAATCCTTGCTGAGAAGAAGCAGAAGCATTTTAGTACCAGTTTGCTTAGCATTCTTAACACTGACCAAAAAAATATGTAAACAAAAGTCGCATTAATAAAGTCACATGCTGAATGGTTAGCTTGAATGACGTTTTGCAACCAAACTTGCTGTATTTTCTTAACTACCGTAATGCTGTGTGCTGGGCTAAATAATTTCTTAATATGTGCTGGATTTTTACCTGCTTATAACTTAGAAAGAACCCCAACAATTTCATTCCACCATTTTGCACACAAAGGAGCGCATTCTACATGGAGACAGTGGCACCGATGTATAATACAGTGGGGCACAAAAGTATTTAGTCAGCCACTGATTGTGCAAGTTCTACTACTTGGAAAGATGAGAGAGGTCTGTAATTTTCATCATAGGTACACTATTACAAAATGAGGAAAAAAAAATCCAGGAAATCACATTGCAGGATTTAAAAAAATAAATAAATAAATAAATAAGTATTTGGTCAATAACAAAAGTTCAACTCAATACTTTGTAACATAACCTTTGTTGTCAATGACATAGGTCAAACATTTCCTGTAAGTCTTCACCAGGTTTGCACACACTGTAGCTGGTATTTTGGCCCATTCCTCCACGCAGATCTCCTCTAGAGCAGTGATGTTTTGGGGCAGCACGGACTTTCAACTCCCTCCACAAATTTTCTATGAGGTTGAGGTCTGGAGACTGGCTAGGCCACTCCAGGACCTTGAAATGCTTTTTACGGAGCCACTCCTTCGTTGCCCGAGCGGTGTGTTTGGGATCATTGTCATGCTGGAAGATCCAGCCACGTTCCATCTTCAATGCTCTCACTGATGGAAGGAGGTTTTGGCTTAAAATCTCACGATACATGGCCCCGTTCATTCTTCCCTTAACACGGATCAGTCGTCCTGTTCCCCTCTGCAGAAAAACAGCAGCCCAAAGCATTGATGTTTCCACCCCCATGCTTCACAGTAGGGTATGGTGTTCTTATTTGGGGATGGCGAACTCAGTGACTTTTTTTCTCCAGTTGAGTTTTTACCAAAAAAGTTCTATTTTTGGTTTCATTCTGACCACATGCTATTCTCCAATCCTCTTCTGGATCAATCCATATGCTCTATGGCACAAACTTCAGAACGGGCCCCTGGGACTGTGCTGGCTTTTTAAGCAGGGGGGGGCTACGCCTGGCACTGCAGGATCTGAGTCCCTCTCGGCGTAGTGTGTTACTGATGGTAGCTTTGTTACTTTGGTCCCAGCTCTCTGCAGGTCATTCATCAAGTCCCTCCGTGTAGTTCTGGGATTTTTGCTCACCGTTCTCATCATCATTTTGACCCCACGGGATGAGATCTTGCGTGGGGCTCCAGATCGAGGGAGATTATCAGTGGTCTTGTATGTCTTGCATTTTCTTACAATTGCTCCCACAGTTGATTTATTCACACCAACCTGCTTGCATATTGTAGATTCACTTTTCCCAGCCTGCTGCAGGTCTACAATTTTTGCCCTGGTGTCCTACGACAGCTCTTTGGTCTTGAGTTTGGAGTCCGACTGTTTGAGGCTGTGGACAGGTGTCTTTTATACAGATAACGAGGTCAAACAGGTGCCATTAATACAGGTAACGAGTGGAGGACAGAAGAGCTTCTTAAAGAAGAAGTTACAGGTCTGTGAGAGCCAGAAATCTTGCTTGTTTGTGGGTGACCAAATACTTATTTTCCACCATGATTTACAATTAAATTGTTTAAAAATCCTACAATGTGGTTTCCTGGATTTTTTTTCTCATTTTGTCTCTCATAGTTGAAGTGTACGTAAGATGAAAATTACAGACCTCTCTCATCTTTCTAAGTCCAAGAACTTGCACAATCAGTGGCTGACCAAATACTTTTTTCCCCCACTGTAGCTTACATGTACATTTAGTCATTTATCCAGAGTGACAACTGATGCATTCTTACAAGCCAAGCAATTGTGGGTTAAGAGCCTTGCTCAGGAACCAAACAGTGCCAGCTTAGAAGAGGTGGAATCTGAACCCTGGACAGGAATGCTTGAGTATTCTGTCCTTAGAAATGCAAGAATCAAGTGCAGTTCTTTAACATTACAAGAATTACATTTCTTTGATAACTAACAAGTTCTAACAAGTTCTATATATGTTTTTAAGGGTCGCTCCTTGTAACATCACGCCTGTGTTGAGTTCACTGACACGTCTTTGGTGCGATCAATTGAACTGCACCAGAATTCATTTGGAATTGGAACGTGACGCATCTGTTCAGTGGGTCTGGGCCATTTTTGTGATGCACACCAAGGCTCCGATGTCAGCATTCACAAGCGTTTAAATGAACTGCACAATCGCAACAGGGTCCGTTTAAATAGAGTGTAAGCACACCCTAAGATTTGTAAGGGTTATACTGCAAATAGACACGAATAAAATACAATTATTATATGGATTTTAGAAGGTTAGAATTGGATAACAAGCATACAAATAACAAAACAGACTCAGTGCTAAGCAGTTACAACTGGTAAAGAATCTGAAAAATCAAAGTTGAGAAAGAATCAAAAGTCAATTTAAGGAATTTAAACCATTAAAAAACTATATGAATAAACAGTGGGGGGGGGGAACAGAGTTCTAAGAACTTCTAACAGTTCTAATCTTTGTAAAGCTTGAGCGACTGAGTGAATGTGGAAATCTTCTGACTCTGGGTGAAATGAGTGTAAAAGTTATTGAAGTGCGGAACAGGATACGAAGCAAGACAGATTGCTGAGGGCAAATTCTGTTCTCCAAGCCGACCGGCACGTCTTCCCATTCGAGTGGAAGCAACTAATCACGCAAAACTAACCGCCAATCACGACAGAAAACCATGGAAACAAGACGGCGATCCAGCCTAAAACTCAGAGACGGGGGAGGGATCCGGGGGGAGAGAGAGCGAAACTGTGACAGCATTACACTGATATAAAGTTTGACTGACACTTCATTTCCCTCTACCAAACCACTCTTTAGCTTGTGCTAGATAAAGAAAGAGGCTGACGGTGGGAGGAGGGTGGAAGGGCTTCTGAGAGAAGGACAGATAGAGAAAAAGAAAGATTGAGATGTGTGAGAAAGTGAGAGCGCGAGAGAGAGAGAGAAAGAGAGAGAGAGAGAGAGAGAGAGAGAGTAAGGGTAGGGTCGAGGTGATAGACTTAAGGGTAGAAGACAGACTATGAGAAGCAGCATGGGAGGCGAAATAAAGTGATGCAGATCTATTGAGAAGAAAGGCAGAGAGATGAAGAAGAATGCAGGAGAGAGTGAGAGAGCACGCGAGAGTGTAAATGACACCGAGACAGAGACTGAAAGAAAACCAAGAGTCTGTAGGATCTCTCGGGTTCTGCCGCTTTGAGAACTGATCCTCGTTATCTCCGAGCAAACCGAGTCCCGCCACAGGAACCACGGATCCACTAACGAACGGCAAGAACTATAAGCCAATATGATAAAACAAACCCAACCAGAAACCTTAGGCTTCATCTAACATTCAAAAAGCTTTCAAATTAAAATTTTCTATACTATACGCACACTATTACTATAGTACGCTACAATACATTTACATATACATAATCAGAATCATAATGACGTCATGATTTCCTGTGCTAATTGATGGTAACTATGCTTATTACATCATACTTAACCATCACACCACCATGGCATGAGGGGGCACCCACACACAGACGGCATACGTTGAAATAAGAAACACCAAGAAGCACACATAGACATATTCACAAGATGGTGGTGGAATGGACTTCCACTGAATGTCTGAGAGTGGAAGAATTTTAGCCCATTCCTCCCTACAGAACAGCTTCAACTCAACCAAAAACTTCTATTTTGGTCTCATCCGTCCACAAGACATTCTTCCAATAGCATTCTGGCTCGTCCACGTGATCTTTAGCAAACTGCAGTCAAGCAGCAATGTTCTTTTTGGAGAGCAGTGGCTTTCTCCTTGCAGCCCTGCCATGCACACCATTGTTGTTCAGTGTTCTTCTGATGGTGGACTCATGAACATTAACATTAGCCAATGTGAGAGAGGCCTTCAGTTGCTTAGAAGTCCACTCCTGGAGAGGGTAACAATGGTCTTGAATTTCCTCCATTTGTACACAATCTGTCTGACTGTGAATTGGTCCAAACTCTTTAGAGATGGTTTTGTAACCTTTTCCAGCCTGATGAGCATCAACAACTGTTTTTCTGAGGTCCTCAGAATCTCCTTTGTTCCTTTGATACACTTTCAAAGACAAGTCTTGTGAAGAGCAGACATTGATAGATCCCTGTTCTTTAAATAAAACAGGGTGCCCACTCACACCTGATTGTCATACCATTGATTGAAAACACCTGACTCTAATTTCACCTTCAAATTAACTGCTAATCCTAGAGGGTCACATACTTTCCCACTCACTAATATGTAATATGGGATCATTTTCCTCAATAAATAAATTACCAAATATAATAGTTTTGTTTCATGTGCTTAACTGGGTTTCTTTATCTACTTTTAGAACTTGTGCATAAACCTTGATGATGTTTTAGGTCATATTTATGCAGAAATATAGAAAATTCTAAGAATTCACAAACATTCAAGCACCACTGTATATTCAAAAAATTGTTTACTTTTTGATTTTTTGTGGATTTACCTCCATCAATTCCTAAAAGGATGTAAATGAAATGTAATTATGGTTGTATGTAATATTGTAGTGTTCAGAAACCAGAAGAAGCAATTGTGAGCGGGTCAAGAATAACAGGATCCAATCCTATCCTGTTAGGTGAAGTACGAATGGGGAAACAATCCTAAAGTAAGAATGCCAACACTGTTAGCTGCTACGGAAAATGTTTTGAAGCCCACAGGATGCCCAAACTTTTGCAAAACACGTATTATATTCAGCAAATAAACAGTTACAGTGCATTAAAATGAGCTGAAATACAGTGGGGACCAAAAGACTGAGACCCACCAGTGAAAATGCTTGTTTGGATCTTTGTGGAGAATGATTCATACTGCAGCAGAATAACGGCTCAAAACACACCTCAAAGTTTTGTGAAAAACTACTCGAGGACCAAACAAGATGAAGGAGTGCTGACTGTCCTGGACTTGCCTCAACAGTCACCTGACCTAAAACCTGAGAAACATTTATGGGGGCACTTGAAGACAGAGAAAGTCAAGCATTCCGTAACATCGTAAGATCTTCTGGAATATTATTCATTAATATTCCCAGATGTCCAGCCTTGTTGTATGGGTTAGAGACAGTGGCACTGACAAAGAGACAGGAAGCAGAGCTGGAGGTGGCAGAACTTAAGATGTTGAGGTTCTCTTTAGGAGTGTCTAGGGTGGACAGGATTAGGAATGAGATCATCAGGGACAGCACAGGTTGGAAAATTGGGAGACAAAATTCGAGAGGGAAGACTGAGATGGTTTGGACATGTGCAGAGGAGGGATAGTGGATATATTGGTAGGAGGATGTTGGAGATGGAGCTGCCAGGCAAGAGACGGAGAGGAAGACCAAAGAGGAGTTATTTGGTTGTGGTGAATGAAGATATGCAGGGAGTTGGGGTGGGAGTTGGGGTGAGAGTAGAGGATGTGGAGGACAGGGTGAGGTGAAAACGTTTGGAAACTGTGGTGACCCCTGATAAAGGGAGAAGCCGAAAGAAGAAGAAGAAGATTCCAAGATGTCCTGGAATATTGCGAAATCATGAACACTGGTATAAGATGGATCAGCACAAACTTGGGGAGGCCATGTCAGCTCGAGTGCACACTGTCCTTACAGCAATAGGGGAACATACCAAATAGTAATAAACTCTGCAATGTATGTCTTGTTTTTCAAAGATTCAATCAACTTTTTGCTTAAGTTGTGATGTTGATTGTATGATTAGAAAAGACGTCATCTTAAAATAGGGAAAGTGCAAACTAGAAGCATTTTCATTAGTGGAACCACATTTCTGAGGCTTTATGGCAAAATAAACATTTTATAGTTTGGTGTGAGCAGTAACATTTAATAACAGTATTTATTTATTTAGTAAATGTCATAACCCAGTTTGATTAATAGCCAAAGTTCATGTTGTGGTGTGTATAAGTGGGAGGTCAAGTTTATAGTAGTGACGGGCCGACCCACATGTTTTTGTTTCCCATCCAAGTCCAGTGCGTAACTGCCAATACCGATACAGATTCCGATAGAAGGAGGAACCTTTTTCTTTTACTTTAATATTATGATTATTATTATCGGTACTCTGTTTAAGGTTACAACATGCTGCTTCGGTGTTTCCAGACTAAAAAGTCTCCACAAACGACATTTTAGTTAAAGCAACAGCTAATACTATTTGCTCACTCAGTTGCAGACTGAGTTGCGGACCCATGTCTAGTTTATATATCATTATAAGGACCAAATGTCCCCACAAGGATAGAAAATTCAGACATTATTTACCTAGGACTTTTTGCTCGACCATTTTTAAGAACCAAAAACTGCATTTAAAACAAAACAAAGCAACAAAACAAAGCAAAAAGGGTCAGAAAGATCTGCTTTAGGTTACTGAGGTTAAGATTAGAGGTAGGGGTAGGTGTAAAACTAAATTGCAGGAGTGATACTGTGTCAATGCAAAGTCCCTACAGTGACAGTACGACAATCTGTGTGTGTGTTTGTGTGTGTGTGTAAAATCAAGTACCTGAATGTCCATCTTACATCTTATCTGTTTGAGCAGGCTGGTTCTTCTGCTCTGGAGATGTCAAAAGCTAACGGATTGGATTATTGATCATAAAATCTCTTTTCGGCAACTTTCTATACGTACAAGGATTCTGGTAGTAGAAGCTTTTCAGGTCTGTTCTACCTCCTACTCACTCGTGTTCTGTCTAGCTTTACTGTGCACGGGCTGTGCAGTTACATCCATGAAAAGCAGTTCCTTCTAATTCAATATATTCAATTCATATACACATACATACCAGTTCAAGCCTCAATACAACACACACAGCAGAGACATAAACTCTCACACACACACACATATGGGCTCTTCAAAATCATTAAGACATTAGATTTGAAATTCTTGCTTCAAAGAATGCTTCGGCCTGTTAACTTTGCCACACACACACACACACACAAACACACACACAGAGAGCGCTGAGCTATCGACTGTTAATTTGTTGTCAGTCCTGCTCATCACCTTGGTGAATGGAGTGGAAAGTAAAAAGCCAATCAGCACAAATAAACAGACAGACAGCAGAACCATCTGCTCCCGCTCACAAAACGCATCATTGAATTAGCAAAGGAACAGGTTGGAGCGTTACCTAGCGTTCCGGAGGGGCACGGCTGGGTGGCGGTCAGGCCCTGGCGTGTTTTGGGCCAGGTGAGCTCAGACTCCACGGTGGGGTTACAGAACTCGACGGCGGCGTTGGGCAGGATGGAGGAGGGCGGCGGGCGCGTGCCGGAGTCGACGGAGGAGCCTCCGGCGGGTCGGGGCTCGGCAGTGGTGGTGGTGAGCGTGCGTTGGGTGAAGACGCTCAGAGCAGGAGATCTGGTCGTGCTGGGGGTGGAGGTGGTCGTGGTGGTGGTGGTCGTCACGGAGACCGTGGTCGGGCGGGTGGTCGTCCGGGTGGTGGTGGTGTCCATCAGGACGTGCACCGACGAGGAGGATTCTGAGGAAGGAAGACAGGACGTGCAGAAATGAGCAATTCTGGCCGTGTTGTAGTTTATCATGTTTCTGCATAAATATGACCCACAACATCAGTCGCACAAGTAAAAGTAGATGAAGAGAACCCAAATACAGAAATGAGGCAAAAGTATTATACTACAATACTACAGAAACGTGAGTGATGCCTATTATGCTTGTTTTGCTTTTTTTAAAGACACATTTACATTTACAGCATTTAGCAGACGTCCTTATCCAGAGCGACTTCCAATTGGTACAGTCTTACAATCCAAGCAATTGTGGGTTAAGGGCCTTGCTCAAAGACCCAACAGTGGCAGCTAGTCAGAGGTGGGATTTGAACCCTGGACATTCTGGTCCATAGTCCAGCACCTTACCCACTAGGCTACCACAGTCCCCAAAAATGTACTTCAGAATGAGTTAACTCTTTGTACATTTACATGTACAGCATTTAGCAGACGCCCTTATCCAGAGTGACTTCCAATTGATACAATCTTACAATCCAAGCAATTGTGGGTTAAGGGTCTTGCTCAAGGACCCAACAGTGGCAGCTTGGCAGAGGTGGGATTTGAACCCTGGACCTTCTGATCCATAGTCCAGTACCTTAACCGCTAGGCTACCACAGACACTTCGCGATCATGTGCACATTTTCAAACCGACAACACAAATTTGCTATCAGATATTCAGTTATTGTACGAGCTACCAGAAAATGGGGAAAATAACAACAAAAAATGCATAACTATCTGTATTCAGAGCACGGGTACATCCTGAGTCACACCTCATCACTGTCGCCAACGCTGGCATAGGAAAAAGGGAGCAAGTTAAAAAACAAGGACAGAAAGATAGAGATAGATAGATAGGTAGAGAGAGAGAGAGAGAGAGAGAGAGAGAGAGAGAGAGAGAGAAACTGTCAGCTCCAAATCACTGCTTCAATTAGAGTTGGCAGTTTTGTTCAAGCGACTCAGCCTCCTAGCAGTTGACTTCACAAACAGCCTACATACACACCCAGAGAGAGAGGGTACAATATTTTCTTTCAACACACACCCAAACACACAAAGGCACTCTAGTTAGGCTAACAAATCAATAAGAGTGTACAACATCGCCTCAATAGCAAAGCGAACTGGACGGAAAGATGTCTCCGACAATTACACTTCATTCTCCCCTCTGTTTTCCTCTCCATTTCCACCCACAGAATCAGGCCTTTTTCTTGTTCTACACACAATGTCTGTCTGCATAGACTCCAGGAGAAAGACGCTAAACAACTGAGTGCAGCAGACTTTACCAAAGCACATTACAAATGGACGTTTCTAGTAACTTTCGAAAGAGTACAAATTTAAGTACATGCTGTAGTCACATAGGAATAGGGGTGGGCGATATGGCAAAAATATTATATTACAATAATTAAAGACATTTTCATGATACACGATATTTATCACGATACAGGGGACTGCATGCAAAATGCATCAGCAACGACAGATTCTTATAAACTACTATTCAAATATTATCCCATCATTGGTAAAGTGATTTTTATTCAAAATGTGCTGCAGTCCATCCAGTTAAACAGGATTAATTACACTCTTTACAATGAAACTTGCTGATGCTCAGAAAAGCATACCGTCTATCACGATACCACAATTTATCATGATATGATAAAATATCGTCATATTGCCAACCCCTACATAGGAATATGACATTTACTATGTGTCTCCTGCAAAACAGGTGAGACCAATGTCTGACATCCCGCGTTATGGTGGTACATTTATCTCTGGCTATTGAGCTGTGTTGATGGAAACAGCAGGTCCGAGGCTGCAACGAGCAAGCAAAGAAAAACATCAAACCTCACACTGGGTACCAGCGGTGTTGGTGGCAGATGATCATGTCTCAGCAACAATGGCACAACACAAACACTAACTGCGCAGAAGAAAGCGCTGGCAAGCTACTTCAGTATCCTGCCATGAAAACTCGATGGATAGGAACAGGGCAATTGTGTTCAGCTACTTGCAAGTAACCATCTGTTATTAAATTGATGCCATCCAGTAAAGAGGCGAATGCAGCAAAACAGTTCTGCTGTTGGTCGTTGACACAAGTTTGCAGATTAAGGGTTTGCAGAAGTGTTTAAGCGGGAAACCTTTGGTTACAATAAACTGTATTGATTTAAATGCCATTTTGTTGGCGGAATTTCATTTAAGAAGAAAAATCAGGTTCAAGCTCATTTCATTTTATTTTTCCTACCAAGGGAACATTTGGTTGCAGCGTGTGGATCAGTGAATACAACATATTGCTTCCCAGCCTTATTCAAGGGTTTGTTTCCCAATTAATGTTAGTAATTTACAAACAACTTTAAGAACAATTTAACTTTAAAAGCGCCAGTTTGGTGAGTTTTAAGTAGTTATTTTGCTGCCTCTGCATCTGCGCTCGAAGAGCCCTACCAGTTGAAAAACTACCAATTTACATACATTTTCTCATTATTATACCACAAATGTATCATTAGCAAATAATTACTATAATAGTGAATAAGTCTTTAAATTACTGGTATTTTTTTCAGGTAAATGAAATGATTTCAATTCTGGAATGAAATCAAGCACTCTATACATTTAAAGCTGAAAAACTACAAACTACAATAAGATCTACAATCATCTCCAGTTCCTGCGGTGCGAACACGCGACAAAGGGGGCACAGTACTAAGAAATATGAAAAAGTTCCCTGGTGCAAAAGTCAAGTTAAGTCAGATTTCTATAGCACTTTGTACAATGGAGCATTGTCTCAAAGCAGCTTTACAATTTTGGATTATCTTCCAATATCTAGGGCCAATCCCAAATTGAGCCAGCCTAGGGCGACAGTGGAAAGGAAAAACTCCCTAAACATTATGAGGAAGAATCCTTGGGAGGACCAAGACTCCTAAAGGGACCCGACCCCATTGGGAGGCATAGATGATAAATCTAAGAAGATTGGCAAAAGAAAAAAGTGCCTTCAGTGAGTTACCAATGGGACGAAATACTCTTAAAATTACAAACAAGCTTAAGTACTACGTTAGTTACGAATGGTTTTGGGAAACACTCGTAAATTTTAGAAAGTCCTTAAGTACGACGTTACAAACCCCAGTTCATTTACTGTAGTGAATAATTGTGTTAATGTACTATATTTGCATTGTCTGAAAATGATATCAACATATCAAAGCAGGAAATCCAACCTATAATGTTTTTTTAGCGTATTCAGAAACCTACAACAGAGGGTTTGAGGAAGAGCCAGTTCAGAAGTAGTTCCAAGCAAAACCCCATTAAACTGTGGGTGGTCAAAAAGAATCATTTTCCCTCACTCACAACACCCGCTTAATCCAATTCAAGGTCTCTGGGGGGTTGGGGGAGCATGCTAAGTGGTGAGACAGGAATGCTAGAAACATTTGTAATTAAATCCAATTCAATTTTATATCTAATAGACACTGTACCAAATCAAGAAGTCAAGCTTAAGTCCCAAATGAGCCGTAAGTGTGGCAGGGAAATATTCCATAGGATGCATAAGGAATGCAGGCTAAGAGGAATCGGCCTCAAAGAGAGAGAACAAAGGTGTGATGAATCCTTTAGAGCATAAAATGACCTTTAAATGTTTCAGTGGTACCTTCCAGAAATCAGAACTCATCAATGATTGAAGGCATAATCATCCAAAGCCCCCTGAGGGACATTTTTGTAAGATGGTAGTAGTAATCGCACGTATGTCCTTCAATTTAAAAGGTGCAAGGTCATGAACGTAAAAATAAATAAATAAACAAACGCACTCAGCGTTGTATAGATACATCAAATAGTTCAAGTATTTACACAAGTCCAGATTCGTTTGTCTGTCACAGGCCTGAGAAACAGGCATCCTCGCACCACTGGAACCAGGACATGAAGCATGGCCACCATGGGGTTTTACGAGTTAATTGTGGTGCAGTACATGTTTCCATGGCGACTGCGTGTAGATCTCACAGTCATGTAAAACTGACTCTGTGCATCCATTCAAAAACGTCAAGGTTTGATATGGAAGATTTATTTGAACCTTCCCATGTGATTTTTGAGTTTTGCTACCAAGCGGCGACCAAAGAGGTGACATTAAGTAAGAAAACTTACGTTTTATTTTCTGTTAAAGGTTACAAAAATACCGAGGTACTTGTGTGTGAAAGAAAAAAAGGCTGACTGCTGCAGCCAGTTTCACACATTGTTTTTTTTTCTCTGCATTCCAAAACCAGGTGTAAAAAACAGCATCTTGTTGCTGGAAGCAGTTGCCAAGCCCCTTTGTTGCTGTTGCCTTTTTTTACTGTGGTTTTTTAATTTGTTTTGCATAATGAGATTCATTAAATCTGTATATTAAAAGATGCACTAGATGCCGTATGAGATCTCATAAGGTATCTTCTCTCTACTCAGGCACGTTCAGTGTTGATCACATTCTCATTTTTCAGCTCTGACTAATACTATATAAATACGCTATACAGACAAAAGTTTGTGGACACCCCCCAAAAACAATGCATCCATAATAGGGGTATTAGTATGGAGTTTGCCACCAGCTTGCTGCTACAACGGCCTTTCTACTAATAGAGCTTTCCACTAGACTTTGGAACATGACTGTGAGGTCGGCTTCTGGTGTTAGACAATAAGCCCTGGCTCACTTTTGGCATTCCAGTGCATTTTCAAGGTGTCTCATGGAATTGAGGTCAAGGTTCGGTGCAAGCCAGTGAAGTTCTCAATCAAACGTTGGTATATCAGCTCTCTGTGGACTCGTGTGTAAGGACAACAGGGCAGAACATTGATGAACTGACTTGATGGAAGTGGAAACCTGTGTCAATAAATGTACAACCTATTCTACTGCCACTGTTATGGAGAATCCAAAAATGTACACTTTGAGTATTGCTTAAAGAGCAGAGCTCAAAAATTAAAAATGTGTCCACAAACTTTTGCCTACATAGTTTATAGTTGTATCAGTGAATGGAATGGCAATGCAAAAATACGCAGTAAATATGTTCTGGTGTTATTCAGATAAGTTACATGGGTTGCATTTGTCACGCAGATATGGCAACACTGACCACAGAAGTGAACGCAGACGCAGAGCTAACAAAGTTGCTCATTAACCCACTTGCATTTTGCACTTAATCCTGAGCTGACTGATGACCCTCTAGTTAACCAGCTGCAATATTTCAGTGTTCTTTTTCAAAGCTCTTCATCAAGCAGACCGCACCAAGATTAGATGTAGTCCTAGGAGCAGTCTGCATCAACTTTCAGAAATGAGAAATTCATTTCAGATGCACCACGAGTTCATCAAGGCTGCATCAGCTTGTTGCAACAGAATGTGCCTTGTGTTGTGCATTGCAATAAATGTGCCAAATAATAATAGCATTCACTGGAGGATATTTTAAAATTTGTGATTCATGAGATGTTACGCGGGCGCCGAATTCTCCAAACACTCAGTCATAACCCACTTGAACAACAGATTCTTGCCACTGGCAGCCATAAATGGCCACAGACTTAATATTAAGTCCATTACAACCACCATCCGTCGTAAACTACAGAGAGTTTAGAGAATATGGCCCCTGGTGAAAAGGATAGATGGCTGCTGCCAAAAGTTACTGATACTGATTATGCTTTTTTATCGTCCCGCAGTCGTCCCAAGCAGCTCTCATCATCCGCAGATCTTCTTTAATTGTCCCCAAAACGACAGGATGCATACTTTCTGAGCTATGGTTTCGTCTAATAAGCACACGGTATTATGGTGGGAATGTATCACACGAGGCTTGGGTTTTAATTTACTTAGATAGCTCAAACATTATAAATCATACAACACCAGCGATCAACCACTGCAATGCAGTATAAAGGAATGCTAATGATCCTATAGCAAACAATGCCGAATGAGTCACAAGCTAAAAACAAACATGGCACACATGAATGAACACACACACACACACACAAATGGATGCTGACATACAAACACATAACTTGGAAGTAAAGAGCTGAAATGAATTTAGACAGAAGCACTTTCCGAGACGGCAGTGAGCCTAAAATTAAGAGAGAAAGGACAGGTAGAAAAAATGAGAGAGGAAGAAGAGGGAAAATGAAGCAGAGAAGAGGAGCAAAGGAATCGAAACAAACCAATAAGTGAAAGAACAACCCAGTCAGTGCCAATTAGAAATGTCTCACAATAACAGCAATTATATCTGACTGCATTAAACAGCATCGGCATGCACACACACACACACACACACACACACCTACAAATCACACACACATGCACACACACACACACAACCACCACCACCACATGGATGCCAATAGAAGAAAATGGACTTTGCATTTGGATTTACATTCATGATCGAATACCACCATTCATCAACTAACACAAAGTCTACAACTGTACCAATAATTTGCTTACCAACAAACACTTACATCAAACAGCAGCGCTCACCTACAAACATCATTTCAACAATAGTGACCAACACCAGCATTCACCATCAAACACCAGCAATGCCCAACAAACACCAGCATTCACAATCAAACACCAGCAGTGCCCAACAAACACCAGCATTCACAATCAAACATCAACAGTGCCCAACAAACACCAGCATTCACAATCAAGCACCAGCAGTGCCCAACAAACACCAGCATTCATCTTCAAACACCAGTAGTGACCAACAAACACCAGCATTCACAATCAAACACCAGCAGTGCCCAACAAACACCAGCATTCACCTTCAAACACCAGCAGTGTCCAACAAACACCAGCATTCACCTTCAAACACCAGCAGTATCCAACAAACACCAGCATTCACAATCAAACACCAGCAGTGACCAACACACACCAGCATTCATCTTCAAACACCAGCAGTGACCAGGAAACACAGCATTTATCATCAAACATTAGCCAACAAACATCAGCATTCACCATAAAACACCAACAGTGACTAACAAACACCAGCATTTATAATCAAATATTAAAAAACACCAGCATTCACTGTAAAACCCCAACTCTAACCATCAAACACCAACATTCGCCTTCAAACACCAGCAGTGCCAGAAAAACACCAGCATTCACCATCAAACATCACCAGGTACCAATAAAAACACCAACATTCACCATCAAATACCACCAGTGCCAAACAAACACCAACATTTATTATCAAATATTAAGCAATAAACACCAGCATTCACCGTCAAACCCCAACGTTAACTATTGAACACCAACATTCACCTTCAAACACCAATGCTAACCAACAAACACCAACACTCACCATCAAACACCATCAGTGCCCAACAAACACCAGCATTCACCATCAAACACCAGCAGTGCACAACAAACACCAGCATTCATCATCAAACAGCACCAGTAACCAACAAACACCAGAATTCACTTTCAAACACCTCCAGTGACCAACAAACACCAGTACTTATTATCAAATATTACCCAACAAACACCAGCATTCACCATCAAACCCCAACGCTAACCATCAAACACCAGCATTCAACATTAAACAAAGCTGACCTTCAAACACTAGGCTTCTACATCAAACAACAGAATTCACTATCATTTACCAAGCAACATTCACCAAGAAACACAATCCAAAAAAAGCCAATTCCATCAAACACCAACTACATTCTCCACCAAGCCCTAACGTTCACCAGATTCAGTTACAATAATAATTACCATTAATCTTAACAATCTCGATCAAACTCTTCACATTCATAGTTTACTGAAAAATTATTTTCAAACACCCCTATTTACCATCAAATGGCAACACCACAGACCATCCTTTCCCAGCAGACATAAATTTTTTACCATTACACACGCTCCAAATGGCAGTTCCCAGCAAACAGATTCCATATTCAATACCACCATTTGCCATCAACACCAACATTAGTCAACAACTGGCAAATACAATAAAATATTTCACGATCAAACACTCAGATTCACAATGTAATGTCAAAATCCGTCATCAAATATCAACATATGCAAATGGAGAGCACCTAGTAGCAAACTCCCAATGATTTGTACGGCTGCATCACCTACCTACATCACCTACATCTAACTACTACCACTACTTCAAGCCCTTATGGAAACAAAATGTCCTGTGTGATGGTGGACTTTGAGCAGTTTCATGGTAACAGGTTTAAAGAACTTGGGTGTAAAGACTTGAAAAGCTCAACATTCCACATCACACAGCAACGTGCTAATAATTATCTGTCGCTAGGAGTTCAATCGGTCATACATGTTCAGTCTCTGGGTTTTTAGCCAATTGCATTATGGACTGCAATTTGATCACTGAAAGTCAATCGAGCAGCTAATCCTTTAAGCATGTTTGCTGCTCTGTAATGTGGCATGAGGTGCGGTTTGAAAAGATCTGGCATCATTAGTCTCACAGGAAGCAGATTTGTCTAGTCTCAGACTGGTACCAGATATGCGGACAAATTCTTTAAAATGCAAACTAAAATACCTACGTAAATAAGGAGATCTGTGCTAGTCCAACCCTACATGTGGATTTGTTTATGTCTGAGGAGACATTGTGCTGCCACGACCCCCACGAGTTTCATTTCCACGCCAGATTCGAAACACTGCTGACTCATTTTCAAATCTCCAGATCCACTTCACCTTTTCAACCACTTCACACTGTAGTGAAGAGGCTAATGGGCCAACATCCGGCGCTGCACACATCTATCTCAGCGTGAATAAAAACGAGGGATACGCCCCATGAGTTAGAGCGCTTAAATTCACAAGGAGCAACAACGGACTATACAATACAGCAAAACACAGTAAATTTAATTCGTGATGTGACGCGATAAAAATAAGAAGCTCCATAACTATCGAGAAGGAGGTGTGTTTGCACTCTTATTCCTCCTACCAGACACGCCATTCACACATTTGTCTCTAGAACGTGCTAATTACCACACTTCCATCTGTCTGGTGACCATATGCAAGCAGTAAAAGAACAGCGGCAGGGAGTGGCTGTGAATACGTAGGGAGAGAGATTGAAGGGGAAGGATGTCAGTCCCCAGAACCGCACTGTGGAACGTACCCATATGCTTGGTGAAGATTAGCAGAAGAAAATGGGTTCTTAATGAGTAATATATAGGAAATCTCTCAACCTAGGAACCAAACTTCTGCCATGTTATATATACACTAAGCCTTTATTATACACCATTAAAGCTCACGTTTCACAGCGGACAGAGATCATAAACAACACAGTTCACATCGTACGTCACATCACGCCATGGTAAGTCTTGCTCCACGGTATCTGCTTGCTTCGGACCGTTTAAGACAAGAGCGTAACATAACTTCAGTACGACCGAACCAAATGCTATGGGCTAAAATGATCATTATTTATGCTAATGACTATTCAGGCAATTATGACCACAAAATCATTGCACTGTAGTAATTAAAATCAACAGAAAACAGCATGATGTTTAAAAATACATAAATATTTGAGCAGGCATTACCACTCAGGTGTCACATAAAAACAGTTTCTAATTCCATAAGCGTTTGTGTGTGCAGGAGAGGGAGAGGGAGAGAGAAAGCCGTATGCAGCATTACAGTGAGATAAGATTTTACCCATCTTAACTAGTCAAAAAAATTGAGACTCAATATGAGTAGGTCAATGCTGATATTAAATAATCAGTGTATGGGAAACACTGCAGTATCTTGTCTATTTAGTCAATTCAGGTACACTACAGTATCCTATATAGCTTTGCTATATAATATGTAGTATTTATCTAGCATGTACTGTATAATACATTAGTATATACATTTAAAATGGTGTTCGGATAACATCCAGATCGCATAACGTGCAATTTCCCAGAACGTACCATGGACGTTTAGCAACATACAGTGGGGCAAAAAAAGTATTTGGTCAGCCACTGATTGTGCAAGTTCTCCTACTTAGAAAGATGAGAGATGTCTGTAATTTTCACCATAGGTACACTTCAACTATGAGAGACAAAATGAGAAAAAAATGCAAGAAATCACATTGTAGGATTATTAAAGAATTTTATTTGTAAATTATGCTGGAAAGTAGGAGGATTTGCATAATCAGTGGCTGACTAAATACTTTTTTTGCCCCACTGTACCTGTATACGTCAAATTTCAAATCTTTCATTTGTCTACAAGACTAGTCACATTAAAGATTGAACTGAGTAAGATACGACCCTAACCCATTGAAAACTGTGTATCGTTGTTTTGTATTTTTACTTATCTTTATTTTATGACAAGATTTACACATCATTTTAATCAAATTCGCTTTATGTGGCTGGAACTACTGAAGTGTACTGGCAGTGACTTCTAAACAGGTGCCCAACTAGATCCACCAGTCAGACTGTTTTGACTGGCTTGTGTTTGTCATATATCTTGAGACTGTAAGCATTCACATAATCCCCCAGCTATGCAATGAGGAAGCTGGCTGGTTTAAAGTTTGGCTTCCTCCTTCTCCTAAACTCCTTGAGCCTCTGATTAGGGGCTGATAAACTCCTCTGGATTTTCTGAATCACTGAGCCATGGGGACAAGGCGACAACACGTTTTTGCCTCGCCTCCTCTCCATCCACGTCTCTCATTTTGTTTCTGTTGTTAACGTAGTAACCAAAAACTGATGAGGATTGACAGGGAATGCCAATTAAGAGGCATCATTCCACGACTGCTTTAATTAAGCTCACCTCTCCTGCACCTCCAGCAGCGAGGACATTAAGACACGCGTCCTTCAGTGCTCGAAGAGATCTCATTATTGTGTAAGCAGGCCTCATTTTAATGACTCGCCACTTCAAGGAAAGACCAGTCTAACTTTGTTAGCGTTTCATTCAGCAGCCAGACACCGGCCCGTTTATTTTTCGGTCAGTCACAACAATCATTCAGATACACGCTAGATCTCATTTCAGCTCAACACGCCAGCTTGAATGAGTCACTCATCAGCAGGCCAGGCTTTCTGCAGGGTGACATTATTAAAACTCTACCTTGTCAGCTTATATAAAGCTATAAACCTAGTAGACAGGGCACAGATCACAGCTCCAATAAGCTCCGGGTCAAACAAAGAAGGCTCCACATGTGGCCCAAATTAGGTCAATTAGCTTCTGGCTACAGGACGCTTTTGGAACTGAACTCCACTAGTGCGCTACACGGCTATCGTTTACGTCTGACGTGCACCCCCAAACATTAGGAGAAGGTGATGTGAGATGTGACACACCAAGCAAAGCTTTACTCAGCTGAGGAGAAGGCCAGGGCACATTATTAGCATAGTACAAGTAGACTTCACTCAGGAATGTTAACTGAATACCAAATATGCCAAGCTTGTGCGAGGTGAAGACTTCTCACACATCGAGACACATTTCAAGAAACTATTTTCCTAGCAAAAGGTCTTCGGTGCACAATGTTTAATTTCCCAAATGTTTTCGATCCACTTTGTCAATTTTAAGCTCATTTATTTGCCACAACTGTCTTCACATCACGCTTTGGTATTTTTACTTTATTTTTCAAAGGCTTCAGTCCACTTTGACATTTCACATAGTTTTCTAACTATTTATCTGTCCACTACGTGGGTTTTTAGCACTTTCAAATGATGTAAACCACACTGGTGCTTTCCTTTATGCCTTTAAAATGTTTTTTTACCATTTCAGAATATTTCCTGTCAACATTTCTTCTCTAAATCATGTTCAACCTTTTTAGTCATTAAAAAAGTGGTGCAAAAACTTTCAAGTCACATTGATGATTAATCTTTTTAGCACTGTCCACTTCACTTGCAAAACATTGTCTAAATAATGTTTTTTCTTGTTTTGGTTTTTTTGTGTTATAAGAGCCCCCCAGTCAGATTAAAGGTGGGTTCTGGTGCCTATCCCTGAAGAACAAAGGGTGCAGGCATAAGAAAACTGTGATGGGTCCAGCAGATTTTTCTTTTTAAATTAATTTAGGAGATTTTTAAAGGTTTTCATCCAGTTTAGATGTATATCCACATTTTTTTTTCACAAACGTTTAAAAAGCTTGCACTCCAATTCAAATTTCATTTTTTTTTAAAAGCTGTTGGTCTACATGGGTATTTTAAATAGTTTTCTTTTCCCATCGATTCAAAATTGTACTGTTTCCAGAGTCTTAATCAGGTCTCCTGAGCATCTGAAACTACTGAAATTATTTTGTCACCCACTGTGATGTACTAGTGCATTAGAAAATGACATTTTTAGACAAATTAAAGAGTAAAGGTCTATGACGCACCAAAGCCACTGGAAACGAGATTTGGATCGTACAGGTTTGTATAAATGAGTACAACAAAAGACTACAAACCTACCATTAGCGATTAGCACCGGCGTTTATCTTCAGCGTGGCTGTAAATCACGCTATCAGACCGACGTTAATTTGATAATCTAATGTGACATGATGCAGCTGTAATGACCTGAGCCAGGCTGCTGTTTATGCTTTAATTGCTCAAGCTGCTTCCATTAGACAACCTGGAGAAAATGAACAGGTGTGACGTGTACACACACACATGCACACACACGCTGACATACACACCTACATCCACCATTAAGTATTAGGTCTCATCACCTTGCTATTTTCACACACGTGCAAAAAGATACACACACTCATTCACAGGTTGTCATGTACACTTTTACATGATTTACTGAGAACCCAAGATCCCGATAAACTAATTAGAGATATTAACAACATATTGTGAGTCATGCAACAATCTGTAATGTGGAGAAATTCCACAAAAACAGTTTTTAAGAATAATCTCTTGGACTTGCCACAGCTAGCCACAACTGGATTTTAGTACCAGAGTCTTGATTTGTGTAACAGTAGCTAATTCTGGCAACCACAAAAAGCACGGCTGTGAGTAAACAATGTTAGAACATTAATTATAGCAGTAGTTTGTCACAGATAGACACTGAGAAGACTAAAGTTTTATTTTAATTGTCAGTAATATGGAATGTTAACAATTTTTAGCAAACAAAGTGTGGATCCTGTTAGCAAGCAGGCAGTTCAATAGTTGCTAGCAACTCATATTTATCACAGGCAGCCACAAGCAGTGTTGCCAGATCTCACAAGAGAAATAAGTGACAAAGTGTACAAGAAAAAGCTCAAAACGAGAGACCTACCACAGTTTGAGAGATAGACCACTATATATAAATATACATACATATACATGTATATAATTACTTTAACTTAATTGTAAATCATGGTGGAAAATAAGTATTTGGTCACACACAAACAAGCAAGATATCTGCCTCTCACAGACCTGTAACTTCTTCTTTAAGAAGCTCTACTGTCCTCCACTTGTTACCTGTATTAATGGTACCTGTTTGACCTCGTTATCTGTATAAAAGACACCTGTCCACAGCCTCAGACAGTCAGACTCCAAACTCAACCATGGCCAAGACCAAAGAGCTGTTGAAGGACACCAGGAAGAAAATTGTAGACCTGCAGCAGGCTGGGAAGAGTGAATCTACAATAGGCAAGAAGGTTGGTGTGAATAAATCAACTGTGGGAGCAACTGTAAGAAAATGGAAGACGTACAAAACCACTGATAATCTCCCTCGATCTGGGACTCCACACAAGATCTCATCCCGTGGGGTCAAAATGATCATGAGAACGATGAGCAAAAATCCCAGAACTACACAGAGGGACCTGATGAATGACCTGCAGAGAGCTGGGAGCAAAGCAACAAAGCCACCATCAGTAACACACTATGCCGAGAGGGACTCAGATCCTGCAGTGCCAAGCGTGCCCCCTGCTTAAGCCAGTACATGTCCAGGCCCGTCTGAAGTTTTCCAGAGAGCATATGGATGATCCAGAAAAGGATTGGGAGAATATCATGTGGTCGGATGAAACCAAAATAGAACTTTTTGGTAAAAACTCAACTCTCCGTGTTTTGAGGAAGAAGAATGCTGAGTCGCATCCCAAGAACACCATACCTACTGTGAAGCATGGGATGGAAACCTCATGCTTTGGGGGCTGTTTTTTCTGCAGAGGGGACAGGACGACTGATCCGTGTTAAGGGAAGAATGAACGGGGCCATGTATCGTGAGATTTTAAGCCAAAACCTCCTTCCATCAGTGAGAGCATTGAAGATGGAACATGGCTGGATATTCCAGCATGACAATGATCCCAAACACACCGCTCGGGCAACGAAAGAGTATTTCAAGGTCCTGGAGTGGCCTAGCCAGTCTCCAGACCTCAACTCCATAGAACATTTGTGGAGGGAGTTGAAAGTCCGTGTTGCCCCAAAAAATCACTGCTCTAGAGGAGATCTGCATGGAGGAATGGGCCAAAATACCAGCTACAGTGTGTGCCAACCCGGTGAAGACTTACAGGAAACGTTTGACCTCTGTCATTGCCAACAAAGGTTATGTTACAAAGTATTGAGTTGAACTTTTGTTATTGACCAAATACTTATTTTCCACCATAATTTACAATTAAATTCTTTAAAAATCCTACAGTGTGATTTCCTGGATTTTTTTCTCATTTTGTCTCTCATAGTTGAAGTGTAGCTATGATGAAAATTACAGACCTCTCTCATCTTTCTAAGTAGGAGAACTTACACAATCAGTGGCTGACTAAATACTTTTTTGCCTCACTGAATATACAAGTCGCTTATTTCACTTATTAATGCCGCTTATTTCTCTGAGATCTGGCAACACTGGCCACAAGTAACATTTCTGTATCAAAAGCTGCGTTTGAATCAGTGTCCTTACTCACGCATTCCTCTTTACTTATTAGACTGTTCTATCTTACCACGCAAGTTTGTTTTTATGCTCTATTGTTATCCTCTAATACAAGCAAAATACAGGTATATTATTATATATGCATATGTAAATTAGACAAGCTGTGCCTGTGCTCATTTTCTAACATTTCCAAAATTGGCCACAACAGTTACCATAAATGGTTGCTAAAACGGATGTAATTACAGCTTCTCTTTGTAAATACGTCTATAAATTGGAGGAAATGTAGCATAGGAAGACACACGCAGATAAAAGGATGGTAATTGTTGTAAACACTAATTACTTTGAGAGGTTCTTCTCCAGAAAATCCAGGCTTTCTAAGCCGCTTTGGAGAACACGAGCTCCGTCACACTCCCATACACACCCGCACACAGCTTGCACGGATTCAGGGTGGTGGTTTTGCATTCTCAAGCTGAAGGAGCTGTCAGCCAGAGGAGGGATTTTAGGGGTGAGTGGTGCACTGCACAATCACACAACCACTCCAGAACCGGAGGAGAGACCCCGGGAGAACCGATGCCTCTTTCCAGAGTTGCCATTTTCCTGCCCTCTCTATCTCTCTCATAAACACACATATACTAACACTAACACACACAGATGGCGGTGTGGACTTGCCACACAGGGATGCTAGACAGTGAGAGTGTGTATGTGTGTGGGTTCGATGCCAAACACACCATGATGAGAGCCATGATCTGCAGATGGCAGAGATTAAGAGGTCTCAAACCCAAACACTGCGGACAGACACTGAGGAGACCAGAGAGGGGTAAGGGTGGGAACTTAGCATAATCATTGATTTCCACTCAGTGCATAACAAACTATGGTGTACAGTATGATGCAAAAGTTTGAACTCCCCTGCTTCGAATGTCTTTTGTTTTGGTCATAAACTTCACAGGAAAAAGAATATGACTTTTAGATACATACTTGCTTTTTTTCACGTTTTAACCCCACTTTCTCCATCACCGTTCCAACAGACCCCCACCAAAACATGACCTATCACATCTGTCCAATGCCCAACTCATGTCTAGAAGGCACCACCAAGAATCAAGCAAAATTGGGCCACTTTTCACTGCTCGACCGGGTGACACAGTGGTCTAATGTACTAGTGTTCGAACCCAGGTTCAAGTCAAGGTGGTGCCTTCTGGCCAGGCAAAACATGCATATACAGCTGGATGTCCCTAATGGAGGGTAAACCAGTAGAGGGATCATCCCTGCTGGCCTTGCGATGGACTGGCATCCCATCCAGGGCATGCTTACACCTGTGCCCTGTGTTGCCCAGGGCTAGGCATTGAAGTCCCAGTAACTATGACCAGTATAAGCAGGAATAATTAGTTCAAATCATGTCATTTTGTATGTATTTTTATTTCTATTTTAAGATAAAACAAAAACCATGCAAGAAAGTCTACAGTTTTAGAAATTTTATTTGAATGTGATATACCAATATACAAATTGTTTTGGCTGTATTATGTAAGATGGCTCTAGATACTTAGAGTGCAGTTCTAGTATGTGCAGTAACAAGTGTCATACATCAAAGCAATATGTATCGATTTGCAAAAAAAAATAACTTCAGGGTCATCTAATAGAAATGTCTATCACTTACCCTGCCAAATCATTCCCTGCTATAGCCAGATTCATTTAAAACACCACCAGCACGCAAAATAATATGAGAATGTGCGGTAATGCAGCGTCCCTACTCAGCATTTTCACCATTTTCCGATTCGACAGCCACACAGGGACAGTTATTAAAAAATGGTGAACATTTAGCTGCAGTCAATATCGGTAATGCTTCTCAGAGCTGCACTAGAGCGAGTAATGGGGAAAGTAAATCCCACTGGAAACTGCAGGACACTAATCATTTCACTCTGTGTGTCCCTTGGCAGTCTGTAAAATGTCTCTCAGAGTGCACTTTCAGAGAATCCGTCATTGTCTTTTTATCTCCACATCAGCTCTGCCATTATATTATGCTAACGATGGGTGAGGATTGAGAGCTGAGAAAAGAGCCAAAAGGTCACACTCGAGGGTCTCTGAGAGAGTTCACCTAAGGAAACAAGAGTCAAAGGTAGTCTTTTATACGACGGCATTTTAGGGCCACTAAAAATATATATTTTTTGGTCGGATTTCAAGAATAAAGTCATTTGGGTATTTTTATTATACGCTTCCAGCCACATGACATGACGACTAAACGCGTCAATGAAACCACTGATACACGTTGGTGCCGTGGATGCTGTCGAAGACGCATCCATTCATTCATTCATTCATTCATTCATTCATTCGTGCTGTTATACATTCTACATTAATCCTGGTCAGTGTCGCAGGAAAACCGGTGCATCCTTAATTATATTTTTATAAACTTATTTTAATATAAACTTATTAAATTCTCTGTCTTGCTCATTTTCACAGTTAGGCTACAGTCTAAAAGTTTCATTACTTCTACTTTATTAATATACTCAAAATACTATGACTTTAATACCGAAATATTATGACTTTAATCTCAAAGTATTCTGGACTTTATTCTCAAAATATCACAACTTTATTCTCAAAATACTAAGACTTTAATCCCGAAATATTATGACTTTATTCTCGAAATACTACACCTTTAATCTCACAGTATTCTGACTTTATTCTTAAAATATTATAAATTTATTCTAAAAGTATTACAAGTTTATTCTCAAAATATTATGACTTTATTCTCATAATCCTGACTTTAATCCTGAAATATTATGATTTTATTCTCAAAATACTACAACTTTAATCCCAAAATATTATGACTTTATTCTCGAAATACTACGCCTTTAATCTCAAAATATTCCAATTTTATTCTTGAAATATTACAAGTTTATTCTCAAAATATTACGACTTTATTCTCAGAATAATATGACTTTAATCCCAAAATATTATGACTTTATTCTCATAATACTGACTTTAATCCCAAAATATTCTGATTTTATTCTCAAAATAATACGACTTTAATCCAAAAATATTCCAACTTTATTCTTGAAATATCACAAGTTTATTCTCAAAATATTACGAATTTATTCTCAAAATATTATGACTTTATTCTCATAACACATAATCCTGAAATATTATGATTTTATTCTCAAAATACTACAACTTTAATCCCAAAATACTACGACTTTAATCCCAAAATATTATGACTTTATTCTCAAAATACTATGCCTTTAATCTCAAAATATTCCAACTTTATTCTCAAAATATTACGAGTTTATTCTCGAAATATTATGACTTTATTCTCATAATACTGACTTTAATCTTGAAATATTATGATTTTATTCTCAAAATACTACGACTTTAATCCCAAAATATTATGACTTTATTTTCGAAATACTACGCCTTTAATCTCAAAATATTCCAACTTTATTCTTGAAATATTACAAGTTTATTCTAAAAATATTACGACTTTATTCTCAGAATAATATGACTTTATTCTCATAACACATAATCCTGAAATATTATGATTTTATTCTCAAAATACTACAACTTTAATCCCAAAATACTACGACTTTAATCCCGAAATATTATGACTTTATTCTCGAAATACTACGCCTTTAATCTCAAAATATTCCCACTTTATTCTTGAAATATTACAAGTTTATTCTCAAAATCCAACCAATTTTTTTTCCAGTGGCCCCAAAACACTGTCGTACTTTTAAACCAGAAATCTAGCTATTATTAGACCGTGTTGTCCTGCATACCAAACGTCATCATTGTTAGTTTTTGCAATGTTATATACTAGCTATCATTAGCTCTGTTTGTTCTTCATAACAGACTTCTAGCTATCACATTCTTTTGCAGTCCTGCATGAGACAAATAGCTTCTGTTGTCTTACTTACCAGAACTTTAGCTATCAATAGATCTTGTTTTTTTCTGTACACCAGACTAGTAGCTATCACTACCTTCTGTGGTCCTGTATAGCACAAGCTGTCGTTGTTATCTAAGCCCAGGTGTCTATCACCATTTCTATTGTGCATATCAAACTTTTAGCTATGATTAGCTCTGCTGTTGTGCATACCATACTAGCTATCACGAGTGCTAATGTCTTCTAGCTGTTCCTAATCCTAGTTGCCTTGCATACCAGACTTTTAGCTATTGTTAGTCCTTGTTTTTCTCCATACCAGACTTGTAGTCATCACAGACTTCGAGTTATTACTATTTACTGTTGTGTAAATGTCCATACTTGTAGATGTGTAAGTACATAAAGTGAGATCAATAAGGAGGCTAAAACAAAGCCTTGTGGGCCTTATTGTGACTCTCATGAGTCTTCACAGTCTAACCATACTGGCACTGATATATCAGCTTACAGTCATATGCAGATGGATAAACACAAAATGTAACTTTTGCAACAGTTTACTGTAATTGGGTTTGTTGACAGGTAGGAAAAGTGACTAATCTACATGACTAATCACCGATGAGCAATGAAACTGTGAATATACAAAATTACAGCCAAAAAACTGAACTGGGAAAGCTTAAACAACAAAGAGGTAAGTCTACATGAGTAGAAGGTCTAGACTTGGAGGTAACAGAGAGGTAAATCCCGCTCATTCTGTCTGACAACACACCCTTTCTCAATTCAAAACCTTTTTCAGAAATGTGGACTTTAAAATGTTAAGAGAGCCGAAGACATTCTGTATTGACCCTGATCATCTGTCTACACAACTCGGCGCTTTCTCCACCGGCTACCCAGGCAGCACTAAGAAGTCCTGCAGACATTCCTGTCCACACTGTGACAGCAAAACAAAGAGGATGAAAAATGGTGGCACTCACACCCATCTGGCTACGCTAATCATGCGTGAACTGGCTACCCAAATCCCACACACCAACGCTGAGCGAATCTCACTCTACTGGCAGCATTCAATACCCTTAAAAAGTTCAAGAACACAAAGCAGCCCATTAAGCTCTAAAACAAAGCAACACAAACATTGCGGAAAGAACCCCAGGATATTAAAGTGCACATTGCGCCCACCCGAATCACCAAGCAGTCTCGGCAAGGGGGAAAAAAATGTTCGATTCAATTAAATGAAGCATTGAAGGAATGTTCTTTATCATACAAGCTCATGTGAGGTCATCGCTGTGGAAACGATGATGATCAAACTTCAAATGAAGGAATGCCACTTAATTCTGCGCACAAAGAGAATTCAACTCGTCGACCTTGGAGTTTACTTTGAATCTGATTAAAAGCAGAACTGGAAGAGAGCGAGAGATGCGGTAGGTGTTTCTCTGAGCAGGGAGACTAACACGATCCGGGGATATGACACACCACGCTGGTCCGGTAAACTCTGGAACACTGTAGTCATGCACCGGTGTTTGGGTGCCATCTGTAGTTTTTGGGCTAAAAGTGAGTTTTCTGAGCCTGCTGGCCTGGAGAGAGCATTTTTACAGACTTACTGACTGGCATTGCTGGGCGGCACGGTGGCTCGGTGGGTAGCATCGCCGCCTCACAGCAAGAAGGTCCTGGGTTCAATCCCAGAGTGTAGCGACCTGGGTCCTTTCTGTGTGCATGTCCTCCCCGTGTCCACGTGGGTTTATACTCCGGATACTCTGGTTTCCTCCCACAGTCCAAAGACATGCATGTTAGGTTAATTGCTAGCACTAAATTGGCCTGGTTTGAGTGTGGTCTCTGGCGTCAGACGGAGCGACGCGTCGGCTGGAGTATTCTCGGCAGTGGGCGGACCCCCGCATCCGGCGGGGACAAGCAGCAGGAAAATGATGACTGATTGGCATTGCTGAAATGTGCCTGTCCTGGACTCCCCATACACTGGATGGTAGTATACATAGGTGCAGCACTGTATATATGTACTTAAAGTGGCCTAAAACAGGTACTTGTGGAACACCACGTGCCACTCTTTTACTCACTGATGAATCTCCACAGTTTAATCAAATACTACCAATGATATTTCAGCCTACAATCACAATGACACTGCCTTTGATACACAAAAGAATAGCAATAACAATGTGCTAGGAATATTTATGCTTCCTGGTCATCTTTGTTACAGACTAGTGCTCCCATTTACATTTTTCCTTTACAGCATTTAGCAGACGCCCTTATCCAGAGGGACTTACAATTGATACAGTCTTACAATCCAAGCCATTGTGGGTTAAGGGCCTTGCTCAAGGACCCCACAGTCGCAGCTTGGCAGAGGTGGGATTTGAACCCTGGACTTTTTGGTCCATAGTCCAGTACCTTAACCGCTAGGCTGTTGTGGCTGTTTTATTTCCCATCCTGTCAGCAATCAGTCGTATCATCATAGATGCAACATTTGTCTGAGACCTCGCTATTCCAGCAGAACAGAAATAACAAATGCCTCATCAAGCATCAAATCAAAACCAGAAACAAGCCACTCTTTCAATTCAAATATCAAAGCAATTGAAACAAATTAATCATGAATGAACAATTTAAAAAACCCTCCTTGACACAAACAAACCAAACGTGCAATCACTCACATTCTGCTTTAATCAGAATCGTCAGCATGCATCAAAGTTACTGTGGATTATTCACATATTGTACTTAAAGCCTAAACATTAACGAAACCAGCTTTGCTAAAAATTGATAGAGCACGCAACAATATGATCTGCATGCAGTGGTTCTCGACCCATTTTGACTAGAAAAACTTGGCTCCGTTCTCGTCGTACTCGGCACACTTGCTTAAACTTGTACGAGTCGAGCTGTGTGACGTTGATTCACGATTCAGATTCACAATAGTCCTTTGCTGATTGTGTTGCTCAGCCCTTATGTTGCGGTGTTTATCATGTAATTGAATTAAAACAGATTCATTCAATTGGCATTATTCCTTAGGGGAAAGATTTGCTTCGTTTTCGGTTCTTGACAAGGAACTGAGGTACCACTGTATGATGACCCAGTACAATAAAAATAAAATATGATTAAAGTGTTGTTAGTTCGTACAAATCTTAGGACATCTCTGGAGACCCAGAAGTTGCAGCACTGTATATATGTACTTAAAGTGGCCTAGAACAGGTACTTGTGGAACACCACGTGCCTCTTTTACTCACTGATGAATCTCCACAGTTTAATCAAATACTACCAATTATATTTCAACCGACACAATGACATACATACAAAAAAATCACCATGTATATATTTATTAAAGGTTTTTTCGTAAGAAAATTGGCACTGCTCTTCCTGAGAACGCCTTTTTAAACCCTTTTACTTAATAAACAGTGTCTGTAGACGCACCCTCCTGGCTGAGTCTCTCCACAGCAAGCCAGAGTTATGCAAGACAGGCAATAAGGCACTGCACTGGCACTCACAGTGGACCTCCTCACATGTAAACACACTGCGACACTCACAAACCCATTATCATCGCACCAACTGTCCAGGGTAGCAGAGTCCAGCCCAAGCACATACGGGCACAGAGAAGGAGATGAAAAAGAGGCAAAAGAGACAAATATGTGCTTGGGTGGCACAGCGGTCTAATACGCCAGCCCACCACCGCAGCGTTCTGAAGTAATCTGTTCTCATTTTGTTTCACGTTCGCCTCTCCCATCTGTCTCTTCATATTATAGCCTTGTCCTAATTGTTAGCGTCAGTTCTAACTCTTTTTTGTAGTACTAGATATTGTGTGCTCTTCCTACCTTTTGTACTAACATACTGTCATGTTGGCCTTTGGTAGCATTGTTAGCTGCGACGTCCTCTCTTGCTGTTAACCTTCACCCCTTTGTCCATGTGTTTTGGATCTCCTGTTTAGGATGTTTGTTTATGGTTAGCATCTCGTCTAGCACAGGCGGCACGGCAGTTTGCTTCCTTCGGGTTCCTCCTACGATCTAAAGACATTCGTTATGTTAAGTGGTATCTCTAGTGACCCAGGGTGAGTGAGATTATTTATGAGTGTAGCCTCCCTGTGCTGCAAGATAGGCCCTGGCTCACCACAACCCTGAATTGGATTAAGTCGCCATGGAAATGAATGAATGACTGAAACTTGTGTAGAGTTTTATATTACTTGTTTATGGCTGTAAAGGTGACGAAAAATGCTAAATATTTGGACACGACTTTTTCGACTCAAAACTACACACAGTGGATGTGAAACAATTTTTTTTGTACAGTGATTACCAGAACGGTATCTTTGTAAACCATTTCATTAAGTACTTTTAATATCGCCCTAACCTTGTTCCTGTCACAAGCAGCCATTGATGCTCATGTGACACTAATTAAATGAATAATCATACAAGCATTAGATACAGTGGTGCTTGAAGGTTTGTGAAGCCTTTAGAATTTCTATATTTCTGCATAAATATGACCTAAAACCTCCTCAGATTTTCATACAAGTCCTAAAAGTAAATAAAGAGAACCCAGTTAAACAAACGAGACAAAAATATTATACTTGGTCATTTATTTATTGAGGAAAATGATCCAATATTACATATTAGTGAGTGGCAAAAGTATGTGAACCTTGGCTTTCAGTATCTGGTGTGACCCCCCCCCCTGTGCAGCAATAACTGCAGCTAAACGTTTCCTGTAGCTGTTGATCAGTCCTGCACACCGGCTTGGAGGAATTTTAGCCCATTCCTCCGTACAGAACAGCTTCAGTTCTGGGATGTTGGTGGGTTTTTCCTCACATTAGCTGCTCACTTCAGGTCCTTCCACAAAACATTTCCATTGGATTAAGGTCAGGACTTTGACTTGGCCATTCCACAACATGAACTTTATTCTTCTTTAAAAACCATTCTTTGGTAGAACAGCTTGTGTGCTTAGGGTCGTTGTCTTGCTGCATGACCCACCTTCTCTTGAGATTCAGTTCATGGACAGATGTCCTGACATTTTTTCCTATAGAATTCTCTGATATAATTAATTGTTCCATCAATGATGGCAAGCCGTCCTGACCCAGATGCAGCAAAACAGGCCCAAACCATGATACTACCACCACCATGTTTCACAGATGGGATAAGGTTCTTATGCTGGAATGCATGTTTTCCTTTCACCAAACATAATGCTTCTCTTTTAAACCAAAAAAAATTCTTCCACAAAACATTCTTCCAACAGCCTTCTGGCTCGTCCACGTGATCTTTAGCAAACTGCAGACGAGCAGCAATGTTCTTTTTGGAGAGCAGTGGCTTTCTCCTTGCAGGGCTTTCTCCTCCAGTGTTCTTCTGATGGTGGACTCATGAACATTAACATTAGCCAATGTGAGAGAGGCCTTCAGTTGCTTAGAAGTTACCCTGGGGTCCTCTGTGACCTCGCCAACTATTACACGCCTTGCTCTTGGAGTGATCTTTGCTGATCGACCACTCCTGGGGAGGGTAACAATGGTCTTGAATTTCCTCCATTTGTACACAATCTGTCTGACTGTGGACTGCCCACTCACACCTGATTATCATCCCATTGATTGAAAACACCTGCCTCTAATTTCACCTTCAAATCAACTGCTAATCCTAGAAGTTCACATACTTTTGCCTCTCACTAATATGTAATATTGGATGATTTTCCTCAAGAAATAAATTACCAAGTATAATATTTTTGTCTCAGTTGTTGAACTGGGTACTTTTAGAGCTTGTGTGAAAATCTGATGATGTTTTAGGTCATATTTATGCAGAAATATAAAAAAAAAATTCTAAAGAGTTAAACAGCATGTGGAAGCCGTGTGCCCTTTAGTTGTAGCCTTAGTTTGAAGAAGTCCTTGCTTCTCACTGTCTCATTTGCTCAATAAAACTGTCTCACTTGCATTTCTGTCTGCCTCTGCGTACTCCCCCTCTCCTCCTGAGAATATTTTATATCGAGTACGACTTTTTGAGTGCGGAATCAGTACAGGACAAGAAAAAGTGGGTTTTTCTCATGCAACCCTGTTCAACTGAAGACATGGCTAGACGTCGTGTTTACATTTACTCTATTTAAACTCTTTACTGAGTGATGCGAGACGTGACCAGAACGGCAGAATGGCACAGGATGTTGTCACAAATGATTAGGCTATTCTCTGCACTCCGTCAACCGAACCCTTGCAATATCCAAGATAAGCTGTCGATGAGAATCCTGTTGATTTTGCGAGGCAACAAACAACAAACACAACCAGATTTCACACCCGACGCTGTTAACCGTGCCAACATGGGCATAGTTCCAGAGGGATGTTCTGCTGCACTTCGCATGACCTGATCGATTGGGGTTCTGTGCTCTCGCACGGAGGAGAATTTCTCCCATGTCGCTCCAACAAGAAGGACGTTTTTTAAACGGATTGGAGAGGAAGATAGCTAGAAAGAGAAGTAAGGAGATGGATATTCAAGCACTAATGGAAGCCTTGAAGCGACCTCATTCTCAGGCACGGGAAAAATGAAGCGGTTGCACCCTGAATAAAAAAAGGAACTGAACTGAACATTGAAACTTTAATTCATTCTTTTTTTTGCATCTGGAGCTATTCAGGAGAGCAGAACTAAGTAAATAAATTAGAGCAGGCAAGAGCAATTATGGTGACTCTGGAAAGAAAGAACTTCTCAGTGACAGAAAAACCACAGCAAGCAATTAGAACTTCTTTTAATCAACTCAAAGGCTTTTTTTCCGTTCTGCTTCTTGTTTTTTTTTTTGGCGCGACTTCAAACACGTGCACCGGTACAATTACTCCACAGAAGTAGCAACATTTTCCTCACAACTTTCAGAGGTGTTTATTAGTAATAGCACCAATGAATTAATCATAATTACAACCAAATAATAACCGATAGCCCACACGCAAACTTTCAGCACCTTTATTTCACTTTTTTGTCTTTTTCCTGGGCTCTTTTTACGCTAAAAAAAGCTCTCTAGTCCCCCAATTACAGAGTCCACTCGAAAGAAGCAATACTAACCTCTTCAACTCTTCCATACGCACACACAAGGACACACTCTGAAACGCACACACGCAGCATTAGCAAGGCAAAAGGCACAGCTTTTGCTAAAACCCACCAATTACCAGGGCACGTCCCCTCCCCCCGCAGCCCACTCTCGCAGCGTAGTGCTCTTCCCAAGTGAACTAGAGGACACCGGCGCTATTTTCACCCGCCGCCCCCTGCGACCTCGACTGCACTAAAACAATTCCTCACACTCCCCATGAACCGACGGGGGTCCGGAAATGTTAACTCAGTTAAGTTTGGTGATGGAGCCTACCTAAGACTTGCAAGGACAGAAATAAAGAAGGGTTCAATGCAGTTTCAAATCAAATCGGTTTTGAATTTGAATGTACATAAGCTATCAAGAACCTTTTTCATCACAATCTTCTTGAATTCAGTCTTGTCTAATAAAACACTGGAAAAGTCATCTACTGGAATATTTCCCCTGTTATTATTGATAGTGGTGGTTCAGTGGCTGAGGTATTGGACTGTGGACCAGAAGATCCAGGGTTCAAATCCCACTTCTGCCAGGCTGCCACTGTTGGGGCCTTGACCAGGGCCCTTAACTCACAACTGCTTAGATGAAGTCTGTATCAATTGTAAGTCACTAGGCATAAGGGAGTCTGCTAAACATCCAAATGTACATTGTTATGGGACTGTGGTGGCTTGGTGGTTCAGGTACTGGATTGTGGACCAGAAGGTCCAGGGTTCAAATCCCACTTCTACCAAGCTGCCACTGTTGGGTCCTTAACCCACAATTTCTTGGCTTGTAAGTCTGTATCAGTTGTAAGTCGCTCTGAATAAGGGCGTCTGCTAAATGCTGTAAATGTTTTCTCATCCATCTTGTTTGATTGCCATAGAGTTAAACTAATTACTGTCAAACTCAGCTATCCAAATTCCCGCCATAACGTGAGTGGCTTCTTACCTTTACCTACACTCTCTACTTTTCTGTCTTTGTCTTTACTTTTCTATTATCATGTATCATGTTTGTTCAGGGCACTGGGGTGGTGTAGCTGTCTAAGAAGGCTGCCCACCACGGTGGCGATCCAGGTTTGAGTTCTGGCGGTGTCTTCCAACCAGAGCAATCATCACGTGCAGGCGCAAGTGGCTGTGTCTGAGGAAAATCAGGTTCCAGTAGGAACCCTTCCAGCCCTGCAATGGACTGGCATCCTGTCCAGGCAACGCCTGTGGCCAGCATTCTCCATGGGCAGGTGTGGAAGCCAAGAAGAGCAGAATATAATGTGACACAAACAACAAAAAAATAGTTTAAAGCACGCACTTTGGTGCATGTGATGAATGAGACACCGGTCTTAGAGAGAAGCCAACCAACAGGGAGACAGAAGCACCAATCAGAAGATCCTCTGCACCTTTCTATTATGAATTGAAAGTAGGTTCCTCTTTCGAGGAACCTAGGTAGGTTCGTAGGGTCCGAGATTTTGAATATACAGGCACCATGTAGGGATTTTGCCATAGAAAAGGATTAATATTAGGCTCCTGGTATTCGAATAATCTCTATCCAAACCATTTTCCTCAGTGACAGTTTGAGTTTGTACCCCTGGGCATCAAGTCTCTCTGGATAAGGGTGCACTGTGAATAGTGTCAATAGTGTCATGATGTCATTGTTACACACTATGTACACTATAAATAGGGACACTGACAATAAGCAAGAATTGGCCAATTTCTTACCTGGACGACTGTCGAGCGTGCCAAAATCCAGCGAGTATTTGACCACGTGGTAGTTATTCCAGACATAAAGCAGATTGTCCCTGGGGTTATAATCTACCGCGGCGATGTACTGGTACGAGTTCGGAAAGGGGATGTCCAAGTAGCCATCTTTGGACAGCTCTGTGTTGTAGATGTAGTCGATCCTGTTGCCGGTGGCCTCGCTATCGTCGTCCTCGTAGACGCTCCTGACGACATAGAGCACGCCGCAGATCATGAACGCGTTGGAGGCCGAGCGCTTGTCATAGGCAGTGTCCCAGGTACCCTCCACGCGAAGGGTGTATGGGTTCAGCTGGCTGACTACGATACGCCCGCTGTTCTGCTCCGTGGCATAAATCACCCAGAGTCCATTCTCGTCCACAGCCAGGTCCAGGTCTGACTTCCCGCCCCAGCGATACGGGGACGTGTCATGGTAGTTGGCTCCGGCGATGATGGCCTCGCCGCTCTTGATGCGCGTCCGCAGGTCAAACTTGACGATGTTCCTGGTGCGCTCCTTGTTAAAGAAAAGTGCTCCGTCATAGACCACAAATCCTGTGCCGTCCACCCGGTGGGGGAGTTTATACGTCGTGGTGGGCCGTCCGGCGATAAAGTCCTCTTTGCTGGAGTACTCGGTCAGGGTGTCTGTGCGGTACGGTGTCCAGGGCATGTAGTAGATCTTCTCCGAGGCTTGAAGAGGGTCTTTACACCACGCTCCCGATTGGTGATCAGACTCGAACAGATGCTCGCTCTGGTAGACGCCCCTCAGGAGGCCTGGACACAGGAAAACTGGAGGGGACACAGGAAGACAATGAGTCGAAATTCATTACAAGGGTTAATTGGGTCATACCATCAACGAGGAGGAAACAGATTCTAGGGTTGTTTCTTTGACTGGATAACGCTGGGCTTTACGATTGAAACGTCAGCTTGTTCCACACGTTTAAATGAACAAGGCCCCTTAAAGAAAGCTGATCTAATAAAACTAACCTTCCCGCATCAAATACCCCCTGTGATGATTTATTAAAACCAAGCAGCCATTATGTCTCTACACTCCATCTCGTATTCAGACAAGCTAAAATATCTCACATTTACCCAAGCAAAGGTTACACTGTAAATTTTGATAAATATGCCCAAGCGTCTTATTGGCAGATGGTCAAACAGGGTGGTGGCTTTGGAGGCACAATAATTATTTTATATTTATTACTATCTGAACATATTCCCTCCCAACGCTAAGTCCAAGCCGATATAGTCAATTTGTGTCATTTTGATTTATAATGGCTCCTTGCCCAAAACTAATAACAGCCTGGCGCTCTCTATACATATTCTCTGTGGAACTGAGCGGCATCTCGACAAGCGAATCGGTTTTCATACACAGCCGAGACTCTTTATGAGCTGCGGATCAAACTCGGACCGTGCCGATCCATACAAATAAAGGAATTAGTTCAGAAACAGTCTAATTCCTATTAATTCCAGTATATTCAATTGACAACAACGACAATACTACTTAGAGAGAGCAGTAGTAAGTCAAGGTTTGTAATTAAATACTGAACAGAAGGGGATGACATATAGGACATGCACATAAGGAACTTGATGTTTCACAGGTCAAGCCAGGGCAAAGGAGCAACTTTTCCTCTGCTACCATTTTAGAGATACAAAGTCATAATCACAGCTTTTAACAGACACACCATGTGCTGTAACATTAGTATGTACTACGGTCCTCAAGGTCACAATAAACATGCCTAAATCCATTATATATTCATGAGAAAAGCTGGATAATAATCATTCGTTCTGGAAGATCGGTCCTTCATTTAGATTCCTCGGCGCCGCTGTTAGAGGTGAAGAGATATGGGGCAAAGCAATGCTTATGTAGGCATTATAAAGCTTAATAGGATGTGATATTGGAGAGAGGATATTGCACAAAGGCATTAAGCGTATTACAATATTAAAATATGTGCTTAAGATTTAAACAAGAGAGCACGTTTAACCATTCAATCAACTGCAGATGGGTTCATGGCCATCTTCAGGTCTTTCTATGAGACAGTAGCTTTTTAATACAAGGATCTAGATGACGTTAGGCCTTTTAGTGCACCAGAGCCTAGATCGAGTCTCTGAAATAGCCCAGTTTCTAGTAGCATGGTGGCTGGTGATTGTTCAGGAACTTTCTTTCAAGAGCTGGACCATATTTTGAGTGATCGAATTTCTATTATATAATTTCTACTGATTTTAATGAACACATTAAAATATATGTGAAAAAAAAAGTTTGGCCACCTTTTCAGAGGAGCCACTACTATTCTGTAAGGTATTATGACTTGCTAATTGTCTATTGAAATTGAAAAATATGATATGGACGTTTATTCACTTCAGCGCTTCTAACATTTGGACAAGACTGAATATGTGCAGTTAGAACAGAAGGGGACATGAAACAAACCCTTGTGGGTCACCTTAATGCATTTGTATGGATATTATACAGTGAAGTAGTGTATGCACTATTGCATTTGATTAGTTATTATACTCTCATCTGTTTAAGTATTTATGGTAGACATGATACTTCAGAAGTGTGGCACGGTGTCACAGGGATTAGCATTAACCTTGAACTACATTACGAGGGTTTGGTGAGTAGAGATGGTGAGTGATAATAATGAAGACGTTTTGACATAAGACCATATTTCATGAACCATAATGTAACCAACTTCATCAACCAGGGTCTAAGGGAAGATTAAGCTCTAAATGAATTACTCCTAGCTTTGAGAATGCACCAGAAAATCAATGCACACTCCTCCTCCTTCGAGTACCCTAGTGTTGCCTCTAGAGACGCCATGCCCTTTATGAGGTTGTTTTTTATATATATAGCAAGATGCAATTAACACAGTCAGGTCTCAGGAGAATGTCATAATCATAACGGTGACCGGACAACAAACACAGCACTTATACAAAGATAAAACACACAGAACGAGGGTAGGGGGGTAGAAGATAAGGAAATAATGTAGAGCCAGTTAACTGAACTGGATTTACACATTGACCATTGAATATAACATTTTTCACTAGCACCCTCTAACCAAAACCACTAGTAGCTATACAAACATCAGGATAGACAGAGAGCCACCACCATGTGTTCAAAGAGTTTAACAATTTACTTGAACCCTGTTTCACAAGACTAACATAACCATGCATAGGATGCAACGAAAGTGTCATTATAGGGAGTCATATTAGTGTGAATTTCCTTAACTGCTGTCTTAATGCTTTTTCAGAAGTGCACCCTTGTTAGCCTAAATGTTACTTTGACATACGGTTTTATGCAAAAGTTTGGACACTCCTTCAAAAGCAGACAACCTTAAAAATGACACTGTCACTGGAAATTGTGGCTGGTGGCAGAACAAGTCTACCAGACAGTTAATTGTTTTCAGCCACCATTTTTACTCTTAACTTTGGCTATATAATTCATAAACACTCTCGCCTGCTTCACATTACCAGGCATTACTAGGACATCATTATTTGGGTGGGCATTTGAATTATTTTAGTGGGCAACAACAAAATGTTGATTTTCCTTACGAGGGTATAAAACGAGGGCACAGTAGACGTCTGAGAAGGGGCCAAAGGAATACAATTACAGCACTCTAGGGGCCATGACAAAGGCCTAAAGAATTAAACTCTGATGAGCATTTGTATGAAGTAGATAGGGAAATTTGTGAGCAAATTTTGTAATCATGGAAATTTGTTTGATGAACCTGGATATTTCTGCCTAGGATAGAACGATGTGCCCAATATGAGTAGTAGATGCAATGAAACATGCTTCTTTTCATTCTTGCTTTGTCATGTGTAATAAAAGTACCCTTGTTTTAATCTAGCTAAATATAAACGGAAAAAACAAGCAGGTTTTTGGAGTCATTTATATTCATTTATTCGCCTAAAATGTAAAATAACCCAATGTACAACTGACGCCAACAAAAAGTGAGTGAATATTTACACTGGACCTGACTATTTACACCATAAACCCGTATACATTGTGTATTTTTTAGACTTACGCTTTCTTGTTTGTTAGCGCTGCACTGGGCTCAATCCCAAATTCCTTTTTACCGGACACAGAGTGCACTAAGTAGCGTATGTAACCGTTAATTCTTGTAGTGCACCTACATAGGGAGCAAGATATCGTTTGAGATAGGGCATTAACTCCGCTTATTTCAGCTGCTGTGTTTAATCAGGTTCCGATTCCGAAGAAACTATGAACGCTATGAAAAAATGGCTTTCACAGTGATTTACAGTTGTCATTAGGTGGGCAGATGATTCCTCTGGGTGGGCAATATGACACCGCCGTTTAACTTTAGGACTTTAGATGCAATACTTGGCTTGTACCGCCACATTTCTGTTCAGTTCTTCGTCTACGGTTAATGGGTTTGCGGCAGCACAGGGTACAGTCCTGATCCGACAGGTCAATGTATTATTAAATCCAAGCACCTGTCTCTCTTCTTCAAATTGCTAAGCCACCACTTAATAAATTTACACCCACCATGTATGAAATTCAAACTTTTAATGAATGATAAAGTTCTCAATGACAAAAACAGTGAAAGCGACACATTTTCTTGATCCACTCACTGACCAACCCCTTGTAAAGTTCGTCTATACTACATACATAGACGTATAAAAGTGTATCCAGCTGGTTTATACCAGTTACTGCTGGTCTGGGGCTGGATTAGCTGGTGAACTCGTGTGGTCATGCTGGTTGACCAGCGCAGTCATTATCCCAGCGAAACATGCTACTGAGTAACAGGGTTAGTGTGTCCTGAAGTTAGCAAACTGCTAACTTGTTTAGGCTAATCAAGTACATTTGTGCTAAAGTCTGTATATTTTCCATTTAGTTCACTGTTTCTTCAAATTAGATTAAAGCCCCAACTTGATAAGCAGCATTTCTGTGTGTAAGTGAAGCTAAATTCATATCGCCTCATATATCAAGGGCTTTAAGGAGCGCTGCTATGCTAATAAAGTGAGCTGTTAGTCAGGAATAGCTTGGTTTATCTTGAACATTTTTTCTGCCTCTGCATCATTACAATGCCATTTACAGCACTGATGGCTTACTGCTTATTGATTGTAGGATGCATGAGATTTAAAATGAGCCACATCAATTCAGTAGCAGCCAGCCAAAAATGGAGCGATTTTAATACACATCACAACAAATATTGAATGCTTGAATGCAGGGTTTAATAGTGATGTCAGAGAAACGAATTGTTTTAAAGTACATGATGGCTGTAATAATGATCATCTATATTTTGAATATGCCCCTGGGGTTTGCAAAGCTATCAAACATGTTCAGCAGATTTCTGTTGGGTTAGTGCGCATGAGGTTTCAGATGCTAAATGATATGTCTGCATACACAGGCATGACGTCACTTGGGTTCTGTTAATAAGGCGAATACTTTTTAAATGGACGTTTTGTACAGTGTGGACCGACAGTTTGTAGTTACAGGAACCACCATCCAACAACGGTGAGAAATGAAAATGGACGTCTATGGAAAGCACATATTTATCGTGTCTCGACTATGAGGGACCACACACACCAAGCACTGCGGAATACACGCTCATAAAGACTGTGTAATCTTCCACGTGTAACACTACTACCTCTAGCTAACCTTAATGTTCTTCCTTTATCTACACAGAGCTGCCGGTCTAATAGGCATTTTTTTGGTATGTACATTTGTGTAAAGTTGAAGAAATGTATAAAATGTATATAAAGTAAAACACTTACCAATAACAAAAACAAAAACAGATAATTACAAGATTTTTATTTCCTATTGTAATTTTTAAGACCTTGGACAGAATATACAGAAGAATCTACAGTGGTGCTTGAAAGTTTGTGAACCCTTTAGAATTTTCTATATTTCTGCATAAATATGACCTAAAACATCATCAGATTTTCACACAAGTCCTAAAAGTAGATAAAGAGAACCCAGTTAAACAAATGAGACAAATATTATACTTGGTCATTTATTTACTGAGGAAAATGATCCAATATTACATATTAGTGAGTGGCAAAAGTATGTGAACCTCTTTATTAGCAGTTCATTTGAAGGTGAAATTAGAGGTCAAGTCAAGTCAGATTTATTTATATAGTGCTTTTTACAATGGAGCATTGTCTCAAAGCAACTTTACAAGTTTAGATTATCTCCTAATAACTACATCCAATCCCAAATTGAGCAAGCCTAGGGCGACAGTGGCAAGGAAAAACTTCCTGAGGCAGGTGTTTTCAATCAATGGGATGACAATCAGGTGTGAGTGAGCACCCTGTTTTATTTAAAGAACAGGGATCTATCAAAGTCTGCTCTTCACAACACACATTTGTGGAAGTGTATCATGGCACGAACAAAGGAGATTTCTGAGGACCTCAGAAAGAGTTGCTGATGCTCATCAGGCTGGAAAAGGTTACAAAACCATCTCTAAAGAGTTTGGACTCCACCAATCCACAGTCAGACAGATTGTGTACAAATGGACGAAATTCAAGGCCACTGTTTCCCTCCCCAGGAGTGGTCGACCAACAAAGATCACTCCAAGAGCGCCAATGTTTTTGGTCATATTTATGCAGAAATATAGAAAATTCTAAAGGGTTCACTGACTTTCAAGCACCACTGTTTCCTGAACCCCAAGTGATATTGTAATAAATTATATATCATAATATTTATTTTTTATACACTGATCAGCCATAGCTTTAAAACCACCTGCCCACGTTTTGTACTACTTCCCACAGAAGATAATCGCCACTGCACGTGCCTAATATTGTGTCGGGCCCCCTTGTATCCCAAAGGCTCCGACCCACCGAAGCATGGACTCCACAAGACCTTTGCACGTGTCTTGCGGCATCTGTTAGTTGTATCCGTGTGAAGTGTGTACTTTTGATTTTCATGAATAAAATGTGTCAAATTAAACAAACAGTCCAAACTTTGTCTTCCATATGTTTCTATGATAGTAATATCGCAAGAAGCTTAAAGCAGACCACTTTAGCACTGTGCTAACTGCACAACAGCATACAAACAGTATGCCTAATAGCCAAGTCCACCTTCAAACTTGGAGCTAATCCACCTGAAGGTGCCCTGTGGTATCTGGCACCAAGACGTTAGCAGCAGATACTTTGAAGTCCTCTAAGTTGCGAGGTGGGGCCCCCAGAGATCGGACTTGTCTGTACAGCATGCCCAACAAATGCTCGATCAGACAGATCTGGGGAACCTGGAGGCCAAACCATTCCTGAACAATTTTGCAGCGTGACAGATCGCATTATCCTTCTGAAAGAGGTCACCGCCATTAGGGAGTAGCGCTGAAATGAAGGAGTGTACTTGACCTGCATTTACGTAGGACATGTGTCAAAGTAACATCCATGTGAATTCCAGGACGCAGGTTTTCTAGCAGAACATATCCCAGGCCATCATGCTGTCAGTGTTTTCACTTCACCTACCAGTGGTTTTAATGTTATGGCTGATATACACACACCAGTGTTTATGCTACTCCATCTACTGTGTTAAAGATAAAGCACTATCACTGAGCAGATATTATTAGCATTCAGTAAGTCCATACAGTGTTTAAACCCCTCCAACATGTCACTACAATGTCACGACTGTGCTGAAAATAATCCACCACCCAAATCAGATCTGCTCAGTGCTGGTCCCTTTCCAATTCAAGAGGAGGGGCTGACACTGTGCACAGTGACACAGTGCACCTATATGGGGGGTGTACCTAATAAACCAGCAGCTCTGCATACACTAGATCTCTGATAAATGCTTACACAGTATTTATAAGAGTGTATCATGTTGTGCAGCAGTGTAGACAGGAGAAGAGAGGACAGTTCACTTTACCTTTTTGTTCCACTTCTAGATTAGGCATGGAAGAAGAGAGAGAGAGAGAGAAAACAAGCAGAATGAATGATTATATAACAGCCGTCTCCTCTTAAGGCACAATTAGATTTCAATAAATACACAAGTCCTAATTTGCACAGAGATAAACTGGTTCGTCTGCAGCCTGTGGAGAGAAACGTCACATTCATGAGTGGAGACAAGTCATCGAACTCAAAGAAAGAATTCTTTGAAAGTAAGTCATTTAAAAGAAGGAATGTAAAAAAGACCTCAGCGAGTCAGGGTTAACCATTCATTGTTCATTGCTTAAGGACAATGTCCATACCTCAGCAAATATATTAAAAAAAGAGTGAGGAAAGAAATAAGTGTGACACAACGGTAAGAGCCAACTGCTAGAAACAGCATTTTCGATGGACCTGCGTCCGAGCCTCGGTAATGGTGCACTAATGGGGCTCTGAGATCTCCTGGCGTCCCATTTCGAGAGCCCTTTCGCCTGCATCCAGTGAACTCATGTCCTCAGCCTTTCTGAGATCTACCCACGGTCGCAAAGTCAGATCTTGATGTTTTAGTATCTCATGGCTCATCGGAGGAGAAGAATGAGTATCCAAAGAATAGAGGGATATGGGTATTGCTTAAGGGCCCAGCATTGGCCGTCCAGCAGAACCAGGATTTAAACTCACAACCTTGTAATTAGTAGTCCAGAGCCTTAACCAGAGCCCAAGATTAAATTCATGAGACTGAGTTCACGATTGGATTTTCTCACAGTTATCGGTATTCAATTCGATAAAAGACACTCCTTTTTCATTTCTGAAGTGAAACAAAGGAAAACAGTGCATGTGTTCTTTTTTCTTTTCTTTTAAGTTTCTTTTAAGCTTAAACACGTTCTTAAGCTTTTGAACGAAATCAACTTTAGTTCCCTGCAATTAAAAAATGACTAGAACAGAGGTTTAAAATTGTAAACAAAATGCTCTATTGTAGCTTCATCATACCTTCAATAACCTAATCCTTCCTTTTTAATTTCTCAATAACAATTCAAAATAATGTGTACTTTTCTCATACAAAATCGCAAACAAAAATAATCTTTAGTTCCCTGCAATTAAAATAAATTACTAGAACAAAGGTTTAAAATTGTAAACAAAATGCTCTATTGTAGCTTCATCATAACTTAAATAAAAGAATCTTAAGTTCCCTGCAATTAAAAGAAAATAGACTCACTGAGAATGGGATATGCATCTGTGAGGTATGATTACACCCTCTGGTGTTCAAAAAATGCAATTGCATTAGGTGTCATGAACAAGAACACAAAATCCAACTCCACTAAGCACATCGTCTCATTTTGACATCGTGATGCATCGTTACCCCCCACGTACACTGTTGAGTACACACAGAGTTGTAATGTGGTTCCACACATGCACCCGGACACACTTACATCATCTCGACGTTAGACAAAGTTTGTCTGGATTGATCGTCTGCATATCTTATTCTTCCTCGTTCTGCCTGTATCTCCGTCTGTGTCACCGAGCGAGCTAATGACGTGTGCACTCACTTATCAGCACTGCAGGATCGACCCTAATGAAGCGGCCGGCTGGTCACCACCACGAATGACGGGTTCCCGGCGCGGTTATCGGCGTCGCGCGCCGTCTCTCTCTTGTCAAAATGGACCAAATGGAATCAGCCAATCGAGCGGCAAGGTCACACGTCCAGCGCCGCCGATTTGTCACAGGCCATCGAGCAGCGTCACGATTGCAGACCCGATAGCAAACAGCGGCAAGACTTAAGTAGAAAACGAAGACGAGAGACGGACAGAAAGGGAAGGAAATTGGATATGAAAAGCTTTTTGATGCTTTGTGAGTGTTTAATAAGATTTGGGACGCCTGTCACTGACTGAGACAGTTCTCCGTTTAAGATTTAAGGACGAGGCATTAAAGGAGACAGGAAATATGAGGCTGAATGTAGGACATCATTTGCTTGTGCGTCTTAGTTTTGGGTTCAGTTCTTTTAAGGAATTACAGGCATTATGAACAAATCCAACAGATTCTTGCACGTCTTAAGTGCAGTAGATTATCAGATTAGGAAACTCTATTAACCTCTGGACATTTTAATATCTGATTACATTCAGTCCATAATGAGAGCCGTCTAATGCTCTGATAAGTTACACAACTTCCATCCTGATTACAGTCACAGCGCACAATCAGACTACTGCTGCAATTTAAGAACTTTGCAAGAAGTCCAGACTGATTTCTTGATTGCGTTTCAGGTCTAACAGGGTAAATTGGACTAAATCGGCGACACAAACGCATAAACTGAACAGAAACAGGGCACTGCGGCGGTATGATGATTGTGTGAATAGGACTGAGCCACATAAAGGCGAATTTATGAGACATTTTTATCAGATTTGAATACTTAACTTTCTTCAGGGGGAGGTTTAAGACACATTGTGGACACGTATTAACCGATAATTACACATCCAGTTCTCCGAGGTGCAAACTGCAACTGAAACCCTGCCCAGTGCTTCACAGCAAACTGGAGAATGCAAGAACAGCAGTCAGCATCACTGCTGTACTAAGCTGCGGTCAAACTAGACTTTCGATTTTCGCTTGGGTCTGCGCAATAGGCGGGACCAAGGGGGGGGCAGAAGGTTGGCAAAGCAAACAGTTGTCCATTGTGGTGTGGTTAGTACAGCCTTGGCTAGTGAGATTGCTGTTCGAGTGAGAAAGCGTTGGAGAGTTATGACAGAGAAAAGCTTTTGAGTTCATCTTCTCAGCGTGAAAAATCTTTACGCATTATCCAAAATGGCACAGCTAAAATTAACATCGCCTCCACTTTGACTCTATAGTACTACTAGACAAAGCCCCACCCCTTTAAGTCATGTTGCGAAAGCAGTTGCACAATACGTCGAGGACACACATCCAATCCAATTTTGGACAGAAATGCAAAATTTAGTTGAAAATCTGCAGCGCAAAATTGCTCACTGAAAGGAATAGGATTATTTTTAAACGTTAACTCGCCAAGTTGTCGTTTCCTCTCAAACGAATGAAGGATGTCACGTAAAATTGCGATTTTGATGCAGCAACCAACTTTTGCAAACACAACCTGAAAACAACACATACAGGAGAATTTCATTCAAGTGTAAACGCTTGTGGTTAAAATCCTATCCGGATACAATCCAGATACTAGATGTATGAAAAGACCAAGTGTTAAGATTTAAAATTTGGGAACGAAATACAATTCGCCCTGCAGGCTTGTGACAAAACATTGTCACACCTCCTCCAGGTCGTTAGGGGGCAGTGTTAGTGTAATATACTTTGAATATGCTTACTGTATGGCTTATGTACTTTCTATATTCTCAAGTTAAAGATAGCCTGTTGCAATCTGTGAGTACTAGCGTATTTTTACCAACACCCTTTTCCCCCCAATTTTTGTTCAAAGCTAAAGCTAGTGAGTTTTACAGTCTGAACTGCAAACCAGCAAAAATAAACACATACTTTAGATTTTAAGGTGGCAAAATAATGCCGTGCGAAACACACTTGCAAACTTAGGAAAAGAGCTCTGTTTAATGCCGACTGGTGGTCCAAGTGAGTAAAAGTAGCTCGGTTATGAGCATAATTTGATCTCGCCTGAACCAAAAAGGTTTCTAAAGGGACTGTGGTAGCCTAGCGGGTAAGGTACTGGACTCTGAACCAGGGTTCAAATCCCACCTCTGCCAAGCTGCCACTGTTGGGTCCTTGAGCAAGGCCCTTAACCCACCATTGCTTGGATTGTAATACTGCATCAATTGTAAGTCGCTCTGGATAAGGGCGTCTGCTAAATGCTGTAAATGTAAATGTAAAGGATGTAGCCTGTCTCAACACCCGATGGCGAACGTGATTCATGTCACCCCACCCAAAGCGCATGTTTGCTGCCAGTTTTTCAGCAACTACTTGCGCCTAGATTTTGTGGTGCAACCCGTTTTGATTTAGTAATGCTCAAACCTGAACTTGGTAAACACTTGGGGTTACCTCTAGCGTACGTTTGAACTTACCCACAGCTGGTGCAACTGGCCACAGGTCTATATTACGCTGGTCTTAAAGAACAGGCACGCTTCTATTTTAAACTGTGGTGCAGCCCACAGCCTGACATTCTTTTTTTTGCCAGTTTTGGCGACTTTTAATTAGTGAAACGGCTACTGGTAGCTAATGCTCGATCGAAGCCAGGTATCTTTTTTTCTTCTAAACGACTCTTCAGAATGGGGCAGCTTGGTGACTCGTTACATTTATGCCACTGCGCTTCACTTGAAAGAGAGTAATAGATGTGGCAACATACGAAGAGAGAGATCGTTGTTGGTTAATGTAGGAATGAAGATGTGCCTTGATTTCTACTCTTAATTAATGAGTCACATTACAGGCGCCTCTCTGAATAGCATGTGCCCGAGGAGGAGGGAGGTCTCACACACACACACACACACACACACTCGATCTACTACCACATCTCTGTCTTTTCATCTCTTCTCTCATCGTCTTCCTAGCTCTTTCAGTGCTATTGTTGCTGTGGCCGTTACTCCACACCCACCCACTTATCCTCAGCCTTCATTGTGCACACTCTATCTCTCCATCTCACCCTCTCTTTTCTCTCACAAGTGTTTTATAACCTTCAGGCTATAAAGAAAAGCGTGTGTGCATGAATGCAAGTGTGACAGGTTTAACAGATTGGGACTCGGACAAGCAATCCCACCAGGGGCTCGCACACACACCAGTGCGACGGGGCCCATAACTAGAGCAGACATAACTCAATACCATCGTTTTTAAATATATTCCAGCTTCAAAGAAGGATGACAGGAAGCCGTAATAGTCCTGCTGCCGCTGCCTCGCCGTGTGTGTGTACGTACGTGGGTGGAGACGCACGAGGCATCCTGCAACCTGTGATTAAAACGAAAGCATCCATCACGTCGAGGTTCCGACTCCTCACCAATCACTGTCAACACACACCGGTGTAATCACACCTTTCCTTGGCAAATTTTTTTTAAATCACCAGGCTGCATTTAGGAAATTGGGAAATATGGTCATTTTCTCCGCGAGCCACCCCGTGCCTAGCATGAGATGTCAAGCAGTGGTATCGCTGAAACTAAGTTGGAATTAAATATTGTGTATGAGTGTGATCTTACTGAGACTGTATCATCCGTACACACTCAGTTCCTAAAGTTTTGCTTCAGATGTAGGTTTTGAAATCAAGGAGCTCTTGATTTATGTGGTCTAAGAAAACCAACATTAAACCCACATTAACCTAATGGACTGTGATAGCCTAGCGGGTAAGGTACTGGACTCTGGACCAAAAGGTCCAGGGTTCAAATCCCACCTCTACCAAGCTGCCATTGTTGGGTCCTTGAGCAACAATTACCCCACAATTGCTTGGATTGTAAGGTTGTATCAATTGTAAGTCGCTCTGGATAAGGGCGTCTGCTAAATGCCGTAAATGTAATGGTAAGGCATCTCATGAAAGTCACCTGTCCAACTGTTAAGCATGTCAGTGGTTCTGTTATGATTTGGGTACCTGTGGCACCCAGTTTTTCACATTTTATGCCCACTTTCATGGTCAGGGTCGTGTGGGTTCTGGTGCATATCCCTGGAGAAGACAGGTAACAGTGGCAACTGTGACCACCAGTCCATCACAGGGCTGAGGAAGTCAAGTCAGATTTATTTCTATAGCGCTTTTCACAATGGAGCACTGTCTCAAAGCAACTGTACCATTTTAGATTATCTTCTAATAACTACGTCCAATCCCAAATTGAGCAAGCCTAGGGCGACAGTGGCAAGGAAAAACTCCCTAAGCGTTATGAGGAAGAAACCTTGGGAGGACCAAGACTCAAAAAGGGACCCAACCTCCTTGGGTGGCATGGATAAATGTAAGAATGAAACTAATTTATCTAAACAAACAAGTCTGCTAGTGATAGTTCAAATAAAATGTAAAATATGCACATCGGCATTATGTAGTCTGATAAACAAAGTCACTCTAGGATCTGCAGTCTAAGCAGGAAAGTCCTTGGCGGAACTTCGTCCCCAGCCAAGTGGAGGAGGGAGAATTACTGCCCTTACAGGACTCCGGCAATAATCAGGTTTCTTCTTTGCAAAGAGCCAGTGATCTCACAGAAATGTGTGACGTAAACATAAATGTAATACAAAATAATCTACATTTTCTCGATTACATACTGGGTCTTAGCGTGTCCACAAAGTGTTCGCTATCCATTTTGCTGCCTTTAATTCCATGGCATGTTTAATTCCCGAGTTGCCAGATCCCACAAGAAAAAAAACACCATAGTCAATGGGAAAAGGGGCCAAATAAAGCCCAGTCTTTAGAGCAGGCAGATCAGGCAACCGTGTCGGGCACATGCGTGAACCAGAAGTGGCCAACTTCACATGTCCGGAGAGCTGGTCAGCTGGAATTTGCGCTTCATACATTAAGAGAAAACTGCGTAAAAATAATAAAAAAGAAAGAAATTGCAGCATTAATCCAGTCACTTAACTTACACCATCCTCATACACTCAGCCAGATATTTTTCCATTTATCTCTTGCAAATCAAGTGACCCAAGAATATGGTGGGCGTTGAGGGTCACTGCTGAGCTGATGATCATATTCATATATAATCAGAAATGAGAGGAAACAGGAAGTTCTTGTCTAACGCTGCATCTCATCCAGCAGAAGCTTCTTGCTCGTTTAAGATGGAGTATAAAGCTAGCGTTAACAAGATGACCCGGAATGCTTATTATGCTTATCAGTTATGAGAAAGCTTCACTTCTCCATTCAGCAGGGTGACTGACCTCAATTTGCTTTCAATTCCCCCTCTTGATTGGACCTCATTAACAGTTCCCTCCACTAGCGCTGAAACAAAATCTCAAGCTTACTCACAGAAAACATTGTTCATAATGAGCTGGAGCCGCCATGCTGCTCTTAGACTGTCCATAAGGGGGCTTCTGACTATCTGAATGACCAGTAACAGAGATTATTGTGGAGAGCTGCTGTTGTAGCGTCCAGCCAATAACTAGCCACCCTCTGATCAACGGTCATGTGATATCATAGGGTTTGAAGTGTTGAGGAAATATGGAGTGGTATAAGTTTATTTTAAACATCTGTTCCTAAATCAATTGGATTTCCTTGGCTGTTTTGCTTTCTTAATTGTTTTCTAGGCGTGGGAATTGATAGGCACCACACGATTTGATTTTACTAAGATTATGAGGGCTGCGATTAGATTATTAAATGACTAATCGATGCATCTTGATGCATCTTTTTCTATACAGGATTTATTTTTTCTCACCATGACTGTTTGAAAGCGGTGTGAACAGAAGGGGTGGTTTATGCCACCAGTTATCAGCCACCTACAAAGCAGTCTTGAGATCCCTTCCCAGGAGGTTTAATCCCCATTCACAGCTCGACCCATGTGACTCTAACAACTCACATGATGGAAGGGTGGGGCAACGACTCATTAATGGGTCACACCTTGGCCCCTGTGATCCTAACGACTCATGTATTGACAGGGTGGGTCAAGGACTCTCAGGACCACCCACAAGGTGGCAAACCCACTAGAGGTTAAATATGTTGGACTCCAGATCAGTTTCTAAAACTGAAGAGGCCTTTTGGACTAGAGGTGAAACATCTTCAAGAACCAAGAAGAAGTCCAGCTGCCTTCAACTCAAACACTCAAGTCATAAATTCGTAGCATCATTTACATAAAAACTAAAAAAAAACAGACTAAAAGGTAAAATCTTACACATTTTATAACTTTTAAAAATGATTTAATTACTGGTGTGTCTTGTGGTCACATACCCTCTTCATGTATTAACTTGTGCCCAGTAGTCACTGGTATGTTAATCAAAATTATTATGTAAATTAAGATTTTTATTTTTTTTAGGAAGAGTTGAATGTCAATAGGGAAGACGCAACCCTCTTTTTGTTGACGTACCCCCTCCACCACATTGTCAATTACCATAAATTGTATTGAATTTAAGGTAATTTAATTTAAAAAGGGGCTTAAGACTAATGTCAACAGAAATATGTGCTTAACAAAAATAGTTATTTTAACACACTAGCCTTTTATTTCACTGTAAGTAGTTCAAAGAGTTGAATCTAAATATATAATAAAACAAACATTTAATCCTTTATATAGTGAATATTATAGTGCATTTTATACAGTACAATACCCTGCCATGAAGTAAGTAAATAAATAAATCAATATTTTTTTTTCCTAGTAAATAATTTGCTTTTATTTCATGTCAGGATAATATTAGATTTTTGTTGTGTCACTTCACAACATTTTTTTGTGGTTTTGTGATTTTCGGTTACGAGAATACTATCAGATTTTTGTCATTTGATTTGTGTTTATGTTAGTACATTGTTTCTTTCATAGGCAGTGTTTTATTTAATTTACTTAATATCAGTACATTCTTAGTTTGTTTGTTCCCATGTTCCTACCTTGCACCCGTAAAACAAAATGTATGTTTTGTTAGTTTTTTTTTTGTCAGTGCATCGTTGAGTTTAAACTAGTATTGTATTTTTTGTTTACTTTTTTGTCTGTGTAGCATTTTCTTGTCAATACTGTGGATTTTTGTCAGTACATCATTAGATTTTTTGTCGGTTTCATTGTCCGTATATGATTTAATTTTTTTATATATTCCATCAGTACTTTATTTATTCATGTATTGACAGTGCTTTTTCAGACAGTATATAATTTGATGTTAGGAAAACAAGGAAATTGTCCAGATTGGCTTTCCATGTGATCCATCTGACTCGCACCTGATCACAGTCAATCCGGACCGGCTCTCTAACCTGCATTACTTCGATGAACATGACCTGATTTCACAGATTGGTTGGGAAATTGCATATCCATATGTGGACCTTCATTATCACATTAACATATCCATTACATCACCGACTGTCCCAGCGCACCACGTTCTGATTGGACACGAGTAACAGGCTCTGGGTGTGGTGAGTGGCAGGTTGTCATGGCAACATGGAGGTGGATGAATGAGTATGTGGAGCGCAGGTGCCGTTTGCATAAAACAATGACACAACAAATCACTAACGAGAGAGAGTTCAGCATATGCGTGGTGGATTGATTACACACACACACACACACACACACACACACACACACACACAGAAAGAGAGAAATAAATGTAGACAAAGAAACACAAACTGGTCCTTTTTATACATATGCAAGAGCGACACCATACTGAACATAAAGCTATGGAATATAAACATACATCATTCATTACCTAACATAACACATGATCTAAAATAAAGAATATGAACCTCTTCGTGCAGATGCGCCCCGTAACCTAGTAGAATGCTTAATAGCATCAATTTCTTAAAACTAGCATGACTACCTGCATGCCGATCATCAACGTGCAACCATTCGCCAGGAGCCTCAAACTGAACGCATCCTGCTTTCACTTTGGTATACAAACGCAGCCACGCCTCCCAACAATTTAGCCTATTAAAAGTCTTTAGGATGTTAAATAACTTCAGCTTCTGTCATAGAAATCTCACGTACCATCAAAACAAACGCATGACACTGCTGAACAGCAGATACAACGTTAGTAAAGTCCTGGTAAAGTAAAGCTTGCTCAAGTAACCGGGACGTTCTTTAGCTGTTAGCGACCACGCGGTGCAAGATTTTGCGTAAACTCGTTTGTGAATTCAAGCTAAGGGCGGGCTGTCGCAAATCACAGAAGAAATAAAACAAACTTGCACTGTCTTGATTTTTATGACAGCAGTGTTCATTTTGACAGCAAATTTTGATTCAGTTTTAGTCAAATGTCATTTAGTTTTAGTCATAATTTAGTCATCTGAATTGTTTTTAGTTTCAGTCTAGTTTTCGTCGACTAATTCTAAGATTATAGTCGACTAAATCTACAGTAGATTCCGTTGACTAAAATACGAAATGGAAGGGTTGCAATACATAAATGCTTTTTTCATTTCCCTTGAATTATTTAACTCGTCATACGCACTAAATTAAACATCTACATGCACGCATTGATAATAATAGTAAACATTAAAGTGGTTATAACTCAATTTGCACAGTAGAGCTGCTTCAAACTAGAATATTCTAGAATAGAATCGAGCTGGAATGAATGATGTATAATTAGATCTAATTAAGATTCAAGCTCGGGTCTGCATGCATATGCATTGATGATAATAGTATACAGTAAAGTGGTCACCAAAATTCATAATTCCCACCAATCTGCTTCAAACTCGGTGTGGACACTCATGAGATATTGTAGAATAGAATAAATGATATGCATTTATTCATAATTACAGGACAAAACGGAGTTATGCTACCCGAATACTCCTTAAAGATAGTATGAAGACTTTTTAGGCAAAGTAAAATATATATACACGTCACGGAAACATATTTTAATCCCTATTTTATTCGCTGAAATATTGGCTTGAACATAATGAACTTGGCGTGCGGCATACTACCGTAATACCGCTAAAATAGGAACTCGCGCCATTTAGTTTCAATATGACATGCCTGCAGATGTCGTTTCAACTTTGTTGTATTTTTACCGGAGATCGTCGCCTCGCACGGTTTACTAAGAGTCTTGTTTTCCTTGATTTGAAATAAGAAATGTGCCCATATACCGACTCTGCTTCTTCTCCCAAGTGTTGACATAGTCGAGGTGGTTTCTAGAAAAACAATACAGACGCTAGAGCTTCCCGGGGTCAAATCAAACCTGTGCGTCTTACCGCATTACTGATTGGATCGCTACCCAACTCGTCCCGCCTTTCCACATATGCTAAAGTGCGATGCTAAATATCTGATGGGATGTCGTCTCTGCCAAACACTTTCGTCTCGTTTTTATTCGATGACAAAACTGTCAATTCATTTCGTTCTACTTTTTGTAGTTTTTCATTCATTTTAATTTAGTCATGGTCTGGTATTCGTTTGAAAAAAAAGTGTGGTTGACGAAAACTATGACGAAAGCCATTCGTCAACGAAATTACCACTGAGTGAGAGACACCTCTTTTTTTTTTTTTACAGGTTTTGGAGCCATTTACTGATAAATAGCTTTTGAATACTTTAATGTATCTGTTCCAAATTTTGGACATTGCCTTACAATACCCTGCTGAATCAGGACATGTACAGCATGGCTGATTTTCCATGCCGAGCATCCACACACACATTATAAACCCTACAAATAGTAGTTTTTTTTTGTTTTTTTGACATTTTCTTCTGCATTTGGTGTTCTAAATTGCAACCTAAATGATGAAAATAAATGCCTGGAGATGAATGACTGTTTTGGCACAAGTGTTTACTTCAGTTTAAGCCCTGAATGATCATTGTGCTGTATGTTAACCTTAAAATAACTACTGTTATAGTGTAATAGTGCAAAATAGTGTAAATTTGGACCTGCATAACTAGAAGAACCCATTCATAACATCGGAGTCACAAGTACAATAAATGTTATCCCTGGCCCAAATATCTCAGCTCATCGTGGTTCTCTCAGCAGCAGGGCAAAGGCAGACAGAGGCGGAGACAGGGGAAGTAATGGAGGCAGAGGGAAGCTTATTTCAGCCAGGCAGCAGAGCATGGCTGACTCGAGCTAAATGGAAATCAAAAACTAATCACAAAGACCTGCAGCATACCAAAGAGCAGAGCAAACGGTGTGCCATACAGCAGAGCAAACAGTGTGCCATACAGAAAGGAAGAAGCTGCACTGCTACACATGAGCTACAGCATTCAGTTTCTGTAACCTTCATGCCTCCACTTTATCTGCCCACTTTCAACCTTGCATCTCTCTCTCTCTCTCTCTCTCTCTCTCTCTCTCTCTCTCTCTCTCTCTCTCTCTCTGACAAGTCAATAATAAGAAATAAGAAGGAAAGAAGAGATGTATGGATGGGCGAAAGAAAGGAAGACAGTAGAGACACAAACAAAGAATAAAAAAAAATAAGAAATAAAAATAAACAGACAAGTAAAAAGCCTACAAACAAAAAGAAAGAAAGAAATATAGGTTGGAAATAAAAACTAAAAACTGGGGCACTTTGGAGATGTCATCTGACCTAATACATGTCTTTGAATTGTGGAAGTCAAACAGAGTACCCAGTGGAAACCCATGCAGATATGGGGAGAACATATAAACTCCACACATCCAGGAATCTAAGTGGGGACCTCTGGAGCTGTGAGGTGACATAAATAAATAATGAAATACATAAATTGTCAGGGATCGCTCTTTGGCCGCTATTGGCCAGGAGTCATCCCTGCTAGGCGGCGTCAGCGGTAGCAGTGGCGACACCTGCGGGTGAGCCCTTATAAGCACACCTTTAGGGCTCACTCGCTGTCGCTGCATCAACCTGCATGACGTGCCCCAGGTCCTGCGGTTTTCATACGCACCCTCGTGCTTCGCGAAGGCACCCGGCATCTGACGCGCACAGATGCGCTCGCTGCTGCCTGCCTTCATCAGATGACTTTTCATTTCTTTTCTGTTTCATTTATTTTTGAGGGACAAAGGTATCGTCCTGGGGGTATTAAGACCCTCAGACGGGGGCTGCCAGGAGGCAGCTCAGTAAAGGCAGGGCCCTAGGTAGGGTAGGGTCAGCTTTTTGTTTATTTATTATTTTTACTTTCACCGAGCTGCACTGGCAGCTCTGAGCCTTTCTCCCACCGTCTCATTCTCACGCCGTCGCCGTCGCCCTCCTCGTTGTATAACCCCGCGGCCGCGTTTGAACCGCGGTTGAGCGGCACTGGTTCGCGAAAGCTCCGATCGGGTTCTGCGCGCTGTGGCTGCCCCCAGCCACTTATTCCTTCCCCCAAACTTACTTATATTTTCACCATTTTGCAAGGTTCCAGGGGTGTGCAGGAATATGTGGCTGAATTTAATGCCCTAGCCGCAGATAGTGGCTTGTATGGACCGGCCCTCATTTTTGGTCTCAATGAGGACGTGGACCATGAGCTGTGCTTCCTCCCACCGGCCTCTTCCTTTGACCACCTGATGGAGCTGGCCAGGTTGGTGGAGATCCGCCTCGATCATCGTGCGAGGAAGAGGACAGGCTGTGATTCTAACAGCTCGGGTCCATCCAGTCCCATGCCAGGGCCTTTAGCGCCACCCAGCTCGGTTCACGAACAGGCCACGTTCAGCAGCTTTGAGGGTGAGCATTCAGCGCCCCCTAGTTCGGAACCTGGGCTCGCCGCACAAGAACGCTCCGCACCTGGGCAGCTAGACCCCGTGCCTGAGCGTTTGTCGGCGTGCCCGTTAGCCCTGTGTTTGAGCCACCAAGCTCCACAGTAGGGCATTTAGCGCCGCCTAGCCCCGTACAGGAGCTCATTGCCCCTCCAAGCCCCGCGTCTGAGCATGTAAGCTCCACGCTTGGGTATTCTATGCACCATTCGTTGCCGCCGACCCCCGCGCCTCGGTCTAGACCGATTCCAGCGCCACCTTGCGCTGTTAAAGAGCACTCCGTGGTCGTCCCCGTCCCACCGTTGCGACCGCGGTTGTGTTCTTCTGTTCTACGCATTCTACGCAGTTTTGTTTATTTAGTTTTATTTATTATTTATATCTTCGGTTTATTTTCTGTTCATTTATTTAGTTTTATTTCAGTTATCAATACCAACTGGAGCTAACAGCATTTGGGTCCCAACCCATTTATATTTTGTTTAATACGGTTCGTCATAGCTTTTAAATGGCGAACCGTAACATAAATAAAGAAATAAAATCAGAAATCTACCTCTATCATATCACATAAATACTTTGGACCCCCGTGTTAACCATGCTTATCCTGGTCCAGAGTGTCTTCCACAATTCACAAGGTTCGGGGGCAAGTGTGGCCAGCCTTCCTTCTCTCCCTCAGAGACACCCATTCATGCCTACATGCCTATATGATCTCCCATCCAGTCAGAATGCTACACCAAGGACCAAACCCATACAGGTTCTCCCTGGTCCATGATCGGCTGACTTACAATATTTCGATGTTACGATGGGAATCCGATAACAAATAGAAATACATATAGAATAGATAGTAATAGTCTATAATAAATTGGCAAGAGAGTGAACATAGTGTGTGTGTGTGTGTGTGTGTATGTGTGACATTACTGTATGAAAGAGCAGGAAAAAAGAGTCGGTTGGCTGTGTCTCAACCTTAGCCTGAGCACAGTTGCACAAAGACAGCTTTAAAAAACCTTTGGGATGAACAGCAGCCATTTTGGCTCGGTAATGCTTGAGCCAGAGTCAAGGTCAGGAGACTTTTAGGTGGAGTAATAAGTCATTGTAAAGCCACTGCTCCACGGCATAAATCACGCCGCCGGTGCGGTCAAGCCCAGTGCGCTGTGGTCACCTGGTCACTATAAAAATAATGCTCACAACTGGGTGACACATATGCGCACACACACACACACACACCTGGAAAATTGGAGAGTGTGTGTATGGTTCAAACTCCATTCTGGTGCCTGCATAGACCTGAATAGACCATTAGTTAGGGCTGACAGGGCTTCAGGTCCTTCTCTCTTTCTCTCTCTGAATACAGATGGAGGAGGAGGAGGGACGGGGCGGTGTGCTGGATCACTGACATCGTCTTGTATCCATAGTTGTCATGTGACTTAAAGGTTATTCAGTGTATATATATATATATATATATATATATATATATAGATACACACATATTAGACATTAGTATATTATATATTAGCATTAGACATTGTGCATAGTTGCTATTTACGTTTTTACAGCATTTAGCAGACGCCCTTATCCAGAGCGACTTACAATTGATACAGTCTTACAATCCAAGCTATTGTGGGTTAATGGTCTTGCTCAAGGACCCAACAGTGGCAGCTTGGCAGAGGTGGGATTTGAACCCGGGACCTTCTGGTCCAAAGTGCAGTACCTTAACCACTAGGCTACCACAGTCCTAGGTGCTATGTATTTGCATTCTAAAATGATATTCAGATTGATGTCAGGAATAGGAGGGAAAACTCAATAAACACTCAAAAAAACAAAAATAGTCAAAGAAAGACAGGAAGGAAAAGTACATGACAAAAATAAGTAAGAAAAGAAGGAAAAGAGAGAAATTTAAGTAAGAACAGAGGGAAGGGAAGGGGAGGGAAAGAAAAGACATAGTGTTTGAGTTTCTGCAGCATACAATGACTTTTTGGGTTCAAAACAGAAAATTGATAATTGGGCAAGAACCGTAGTTATAGTGATCTGATTATTTGCGCTTGTGTTTTTCAGGTGTAATAACAGGATGTCCAGTGGTTGCTTCCCCAGAACCTACAAATATGTGGAGATTCAGTATGAGTGAGAAAAGAGGGAGAAAAAAGGGAGAAAGGGAGGAGAAAAAGAGGAAGAAAAGAGGGAGAAAAAAGAGGAAAAGAGATAGAAAATGAGGAGAAAAGGAGGAAGAAAAGAAGAGAAAAGAGGGAGAAAAAAGAGGAAAAGAGATAGAAAATGAGGAGAAAAGGAGGAAGAAAAGAAGAGAAAAGAGGGAGAAAAATGAGGAAAGGAAAGACAAGTCCTGAGTACCCCCTGCCCTGTCACGTGACACCTTTGGGGTCCTTAGGTAACACCTTGAGGTGACATGGAATCCCATTGGGGACCATTGGCAGGGCATTAATTGTAAATCAGCCAATTTTCGACCCACAGTCACAATTTGGCAGGCTTGGTCACAGGTACATCCCGAACTGAAAGGTGCTGCCCTTGGGGCGCCTGAGGTCCCTGGAAGGGCACAGAGGCCCCTGGCATTGTAATGACAGTAAATCAGTCAGTTTTCGACTATATGCACAAAATTCAGCATGGTCAGCAACCACCTGGCAACCATAGCAACCACCACATGGACACCTACAGCCATGAAAAGATACACCAAGACCTATCTTGCGACATCCCCAGAGCAAAGAACCCAAAACTGGTCTGAGCCCACCCACAGTGGGTAAAGCAGTTCAGTGGATGTGTCCAGACGTATTCCAGTGCAATGGGAGCCCAAAAGTAACAGACCAGGTACAGAGGTCCCAGGCAGGGTTTCAAGCCAACCTCAAAGTTCATCGGCAAACTTTTGCCTCCTAGTTACGCTCTGTCATTATATATGACTTTTTTTAAAAAAATCCAATTTCCTGACACTAATTACCTGAGCGCCTTGCCCCGCCCCCTCACCGCAGACCACCTGCAGCTTAATTACATCCTGAAAAAAACACATCCACGTCCTGTCTGTTTCAACAAGGATTCTAAAATTCATCCATCTAGCCATCTCTCCATCCTCGTCACGCGTACTCCCACAGCGTGACAGTGTACACACAATCACACACACACACACACACACAGGTTGCTTTTAAATCTGTGTCTCTGTAGACAAGTGCAGCATGGAAAATCAATGGCAGTAAACTCATTAGTGTTTGTGGCATTCTAATTGATGCATTTACTAATTAGATGTCAGATTGAGGTTGATGTGTTTTAAATTCACACCCTTCTAATATTCAAAGTGAGCAGGGATAATAGATAAAGAAAGAACATGATTACAAAATTACAGATCTCTTTTTTGATCTCTCTCTCTCTGTGATCTGTAATACGGGTCCACTTAGGCAGCCAAACACACTTCATACACCTCTAACACAAACAGAGGCACACAAATGCACACAAAGGAGACCTAGTGAGTAACAGACAGTTTTAAGGAAAACAACAAAAAAAACCCAACAAAACTCGCTCTTACATTATCAACAAATATATTGTCATCGGATAAAAAGTAGTAATATGTAATGAAGTACAAAATACACCTATGAAAACACAAAAACAAACAAAATATGCCTATGAACATAACACATAAATGAACTGCCAAAAATATACTTACTGTATGGCACACACTCGTACTGAACCTCCAGATATTTGTAGGTTCCAGGGCAGGGGTCTGGAAAAGCGTCGGGACCGGCGACCACCGCACACTGAGTCCTGTTATTACACCTGAGACACACAAACGCAAATAATCCAATTACTATAACTATAGTTCTTGCCAAATTATCAACTTTCTGTTTTTAGCAGAAAAAAAACAATTGAAAGCTGCATAAAACTCTAACACTGTCCCTATCATGTTTGTTTTTAATAAGAAAATTTAGTACTTAAAGAAAAAAATATTTACCATACTTATTATTATTATTATTATTATTATTATTATTATCATCATTATTATTAATGATAAAAACAGCAATAATAATAATGATAATAATAATAATAATAATAATAATAATAATAATAATAATAATAAAACATCTGTAACTATACCCTAATCATTTACATCATATCCTACTACTCACATTATTCCTAAAATATTTACATGCTTGTGTTTAAGAGGGATGGGTGGGAAACAAGGTTACGTATAATAACTAAACAAATAAAAATGCATGTATCTATAACAACTATGACCTCTTATGTCCCCTAAAATATGATTTAGTTGATGAACCTCAATCCCATATCCACATGCCACTCCTTACTCTGCATATCCTCTTTAATATAGAAACGGGATAAAGGAGACCAAAAGGCTTTGGTGCTGTAATAAAGTCATACGGGATTCGGTCGGGATTATTAAAAGGCATATCGGAGCGGCTCAAAGTCATAATAATGTCATCGCCTTATATCCCATAATAATCACACCTGAGTCATTATAGAATGTCTAGTTAGCAAGAAGCTAATGAAGGGGAAGAAATGGACCGTGTGTGTGTGTGTGTGTGAGCTGAATGAGCTGTGATGGTGTGAATGGCAGCAGTAAAAGCAGTGGTTTGAGAAGGAAACGGTCTGATGGAAATCATTTCTGTGGCCCAAGCCAGAGTTTGCTTTGGATATGGAAGTGTGACCAATCACAGGAAGGACGGAGTCAGCCACGTGCAAACTCCAACTAATCTCACCCCACTGCCTTCTTATTACAGATATAATTACACACACACACACACACACACACACACACACACACACACACACAGGTTTGGTAATCGTGTGTTTATAGGGACATAATGATTACTGTAGGGTATTAGTGCTACTCCATAACCTCACTAACTATACACACACACCTATATATATATATATATAGAACACATCTTGATGATCCCCAAGACATTTATGAAAACATTCTGTGGACTGACGAGACAAAAGTTGAACTCTTTGGAAGGTGTGTGTCCCATTACATCTGGTGTAAAAGTAACCCAACATTTCAGAAAAAGAACATTATAGCAGCAGTAAAATATGGTGGTGGTAGTGTGATGGTCTGGGGCTGTTTGCTGCTTCAGGACCTGGAAGACTTCCTGTGATAAATGGAACTATGGATTCTGCTGTCTACCAAAAAATCCTGAAGGAGAATGTCCGGCCATCTGTACGTGACCTCAAGCTGAAGCGAACTTGGGTTCTGCAGCAGGAGAATGATCCAAAACACACCAGCAAGTCCACCTCTGAATGGCTGAAGAAAAACAAAATGAAGACTTTGGAGTGGCCTAGTCAAAGTCCTGACCTGAATCCTACTGAGATGCTGTGGCATGGCCTTAAAAAGGCCGTTCATGCTGGAAAACCCTCCAATGTGGCTGAATTACAACAATTCTGCAAAGATGAGTGGCCAAAATTCCTCCATAACACTGTAAAAGACTCATTGCAAGTTATCACAAACGCTTGGTTGCAGTTGTTGCTGCTAAGGGTGGCCCAACCAGTTATTAGGTTTAGGGGGCAATCACTTTGTCCCTTAATAATAAGCACCTTATATATATATATATATATATATATATATATGTGTGTGTGTGTGTATATAAATGTTCACCCTGTTCACCTTACAAAAAAAAGTGCTTTCTTGGCTGCTATCCTTCCAAAAACACCATCCCATATCAAGCTTCTTCAAAATGTAGAATCAACTAAGTATCTCAATGAAGCTGCCAGATGCTGCCATTGCTCCAGTGTAAGGGGAGGCCACACTAAATACTTTCCATTGTAGCCTATAGAAGCTGTTTTTTTTTTCATTTTTTTCAGTTTTATTTAATACTGCATACACATGTCCTATATTTTCTAGTTGTATTTTAACAAAGAGATTGAGAAATAAATACAAATGTTCATTAAATTGCTAAATGAATGGCACTAATCTAATGTAATGGTGTCTTAAGACTTTTTGCACAGGACTGTACCAGGTCAACCGTGAGGAAATTAACTTGACGAGCCGTCACCACAATTTTGTTAATTAAGTTATTTTTTGAAATAGCTTAGCATGTAGAATGTGGAGTTATGTTCCAGTTACCACATCATTTGGTGACCAACTGAGTGGTTTATGTTTTCCCATTAAAACCAGACATAAAGATAAACATTCTGCTATAAATGGAGAAAAGCGATTCAGTTCAGTGTTTAGTCTAAACCATAGCGAAAAATCCAGTTTTCGGAACTGGGATACTGGGTTAGTTCAGATTGACTATAGGACAGATATGACCAAAAATGGTGCAAAGCCATCATCTTCCCATCCTTCCTGGGCTATTACCGCTAAACTCGTCGATAAGGCCATTATTGAGCTGGCAGGCTGGACAGTCATAAACCCCGAAATAGGCATCTGCCTCTCATTTATCACATATGACTATTCCTCATCATAGGCAGTCACTCTGAGGTCACCGAAGGTCAAGGTGGCCCAGTTTCAGGACTCCTGCGGCACAATTAAAGAGTTCCCGTGCACTTTAATTGGCATTGATTGGAGCGAGGTGATCAATGGGCTGTGGAGTGAACGAGCGAGATGAGTCTCGCAGGACGCTCGGTTTAATGAGATATGGGACACAGCCCATCACCGCATGTACTTTATGAAATCTCACGCAGGCTGCCAGTCGGACCCGTAGCAGGTGTTCACAGATGCGCATACACACTTTCACCCCTTGCATGGCAAACACCCACTTTTAGGCAGAGATACACACACACACACACACACACACGCATGCACTCCAAGATACAAAAGAGTAACACAGGAATCGGTACTATTATTACAGCGCGTTAAAATGTCACTCAATCACAAGCAGTTCACCAACTCTCTCTTTTTCTCTCTCTCACTCGCTCTCTCACTCTCTGTGTCTCGCTTTCTCACTTTGAATAGTGTTTCCTCCCTGCTGGCTCACAGAGATTGTGCTAGAAGATTCTCAATCATCCTCCCCATAGGGGACACTGGGACAGCACATCCAAGACACTCGGAAAAAAACTGAGAGCCACAACGTGGGAGTATGTTTCTTTCTGCAAGCTATACTAAACACTAACTATAGCTAGGGGAAGGATATATTTGTGGGTGTTACTATACTCTGACCTGTATGCAAAAATGCAGAAATAACAGAACTCTTAAGCAAACAATATTTCACCCATAGTAATTGTCTAAACAAACTGTATTTAACTCCAAGGGTTAGAATAGCTTTTAAAATTCTGAATTGTTACTGGAAAAACACCTAAGTATGACCACAGTTAGTCTACAAATTTCATAACATTTCATCACAATGGCAACCACTGATAGCCAGGATAAGTACTCTAACTTCTTTAACTTTGCGACTTGCTCAACTATATTTTCACAGTTTGAAGCCCAATACCAATACAAAAAGCCAATCGTTGAATTCTCTGTCATGCTTTTCTGTCAAGTAGCCATTAGCGTTGGGCAGGGATGTCCGATTAGGCTGGGCTTTGGCTCTCTTTTGCCTTCAGTTGTGCAACCTTGCCTTAGATGGGACTGCGGTGGCCTAGCGGTTAAGGTACTGGACTATGGACCAAAAGGTCCAGGGTTCAAATCCCACCTCTGCCAAGCTGCCACTGTTGGGTCCTTGAGCAAGGCCCTTAACCCACAATTGCTTGGATTGTAAGACTATCAATTGTAAGTCGCTCTGGATAAGGGCGTCTGCTAAATGCTGTAAATGTCAGAGTTTTGCAGTGATCTGGGATGTTGGGTTATTGTCTTTTAGCTTCCCATGTACGATCCCTCGGGTTTGTTGGTTGATCAAATCGTTACTCAGACCAGATCAGAGGGCATTCCCTCCCATGCCACCAAAACTTCACCCCTGAGCACATATGAACCTACAGTGACTCGTTTTACTGGACTAAATAATCCTGATACTCACCCATCTTCTCTATTATATGTAGTATTTGATTTTAGATATACTATTGTCCTATGTGGTATAGATTTATTTACTTTATATACGCCTCATAATATTGCATTCTCTTTCATTTATCATAGTCTCTCTGTTATTATATTTGAATTAATTTATTAATTTATTTAAACTATTATTATAAACATATTTATTAGGTAGCTGTAATTTTTACATGTAACAGAATGGCTGCCCAAGGAGGATGGGCCCCTTTTTGAGTCTTAAACCTTCCAAGATTTCTTTCTTATTACCTTTAGGGATTCTTCCCTTGACACTGAGTTTAACCCTTGGCTTAGGGCTGTGGGCCTAGAGAGGGGTAAAGCTGCTGTGAGACAAAGCTCTGTTGTAAAAAGCGCTACAGAAATAAGTTTGACTTGACATGAAATGGAGTCATATTGGCATATGAACCTCGATCAGACTGGTTAGTCTGGCTTTGGGCTGGACACTGTTGTCCAACTGTTTATAGTGGCATAATATATATAATTTTTCTTTGGAACTTGGGCTCTACTGGTTGGAGAAGCACTTTCCAGATGAGTTATTGGTTAATGTGGGACTCTCAGCTACTACTGGGGTCCCAATGCCATTTTGGATTGACAACTGTGGTCCAGTTGGTTACACTGGGACTTGGTTAACAACTGTGGTCAAATTTGTTGTCAAATTGGTTACAGTAGCACCTTAAGCATGAATTGTAGTCTGCTTTGCTACATGAGCCACAATGGGTGGGAACTGTGGTCTGATTAGTTACAGTGACATTTGTGGTGAGAACAGCAGTTGATTGATGACATAGCCTTTTGGGGTTTGAACCGTGCTTTGATTACTTACAGCATTTTGGACAGGGACTTTGGATTGATTAGCTATGAAGCATTTCTATCTGTAAATGTGGTCTGTGGGGGTGGGGATTGCAATCTGATGAGTTACAGTGGCACTGAGGGGCAGGAACCTACAGTAAGACTGGTACAAAGCATATTGTGCATACGTTTGAATAAAGTCTCAGTGAGTCCATGACCTGTCCTGTGGTTTAACTGGTTAGGGTAACATTTCAATCAGAGACTGAAGTTGGATGATTACGTGTCATTTTGTGCAGGAATTGTCCAGTAAACAGATAAACATGTAGAGTAGGCATCCAAACCTTCACTGAATCTATCAAATCATTATCGCCCACCACAAAGAGAATAAAACACTATTACTACTATAATAAAACTCTTAAAATACATACAATTCTTAACAGACTTCTAATTAAATTAAAAAGACAATTATTGTCAGAGCTGAGTCAGGTGTGCTATGTTGGAGAATGAAGAGCTGGACCCTCAGGACAGCTGATTGGAAGTAATCTATTCTACGCTGAATTTTAACAGCAGACATGGGATGAAAAGAATCAAATGGAAGCAAATCAACGTGCCGGTTGGTAGGTACAATTAAAATAGTCCATCAGCGCAGCCGCAGTGGCACAGAGCTCAGCGTCGGCTTGATTTGATTTGTATAAAAATGTAAATGAAGGGATTAATTGAATCCTGACGAAGAATGTGGCAGCGATGTTCTTTAAGTGCTCTGACGGGAAAAGGCTCAGGTGCTGCTGAGACTGTGCGGTATGATTTACAACTCAATATATCAGCGGAACTCACTGGAGACGATACAGGATCGGCGTGTGAAAACAGGTGTTTTTATTTAGTTAGCTAAAAATATAAGCAATCAGTTTGCGAGAATCATATTGGGAATAGCATATTCGGGTAAGAAGTTAATCTCTGCATAACAGCAGTGTTCGTTGTAAGACGGAAATAAAGGACATGAAGGAGGTTTGGAGGTCAGTATTTCCCTCCAGAGCAAAATTAAATGAAATGCAGTCACACACCCCATAATGGTTTGTGGTGGGATGTAGGGCCAAAAATCATCTACCCTAAAGTGCTGTTCTCTCAAGCATTTTCCCATTTGGAACTCTGTTCACGTGTCCACATGTTGCCTTGAAATGTAACTGTCAGTCATATAGCTGTTAATTGACAATTAACCTAATTAAATGTATTTATTTATTTATTATTAATAATACCTTATTTAATTATTTTGTAATTGCTAGACTCTTTTAGCTATTGACAACCAGCTGAATTAAAATTGATCAATTAAACCAACCAAATTAAAATGAATAATCAATTGAAATCGCTGTTATTATTTTTAATTGCTAATTAATTAATTTATTTATTTATGTACTTATTTATTTATTACATTTTTAGATATTCTGAAGGAGTAAATATTTCTACCATTACTAAAAGCAGCATATACACCCAACATTTGAGTGCAAAAATATGAACAACCATCTCATAATTCATTCCAGATTCTTCTTTTTTTTAGTAATAACATATATAAGAGCTATAGTGGTGGTTCTCTGTAATAGTACGTTAATAGTCTAGTGCTTGGGTGACAATGACAACATGCTTGAAGCTAAAAAGAAAAAAAATGTTATGAAGAGATGATATTGTAAGAGCAACAAACAGAGGAGCAGCAACACAATGTTCATTAGTTAATGCAACAGTATGTATTTTTTGGAACCCATACAGTATATAATAAATAAAAAAAACCTAATACACCAACTGCAGACGAATGATCACTTCCACACACAACAGCACTGTAAAGGGCTTTTCTTCCTGTGTAGCTCTGGTAGCTTCTTAGTTGTGGAGCAAAACTATAAATTGGGTTTTAGATAGATGACTTCAGAACACAAAATCCAGACACCTAATACAAGCACTCTGGTTCCACTTTAACATTAATAATGCTATGTTCATGTGCTATTACACTGTGTGTGTGAGTGAGTGAGTGAGTGAGTGAGTGAGAGAGAGAGAGAGAGAGAGAGAGAGAGAGAGAGAGAGAGAGAGAAATCAGTCTGGAAATGACTTTTGCAATATTCTTGAGGTCTTCTATAGGAAAAAAGTATAAACCATGTATGTGTGGACCATATGATCGACAGGTCGATATCCTCAATCCTAGTCACATGCCATTATACTTTAGTGATTGCTGTGTGTGTGTGTGTGTGTGTGTGTGTGTGTGTGTGTGTGTGTGTGTTGTCATTCATTATGGCTCCCTGCTGAGAGGCTGAGCATCCATCTTCTACCCCAGTGCTAACGCTGGCTGCCAAATCTCTGGTGCGCACACACACAGACATTTTTATATATTTTCTGTTTGTTTATTTACAATTGATTGACAGATTAAAGAAAATCAGCACCATAAATAATGGGAACTGTTGAATCTATAATGCTTTGAGGAACAATTCTACCCTGAGGCCTGTAGCCTCACTCTTTGAGGACATCAATGCCCTCATACACAGGGGTTCCAACATTGTTTGTTGAGTGCACCAGTGATTTCATACTTTATGTTCCTCGGCACAGATCTTAACCCTTTCGACCACCCACGGAAATGTGTGAAGAATGGTACATCCATCCCATATACACTGCTGGGTAACAAAAATGGTCCAAGTCCAAGTGTGTGTTGGAGTGGTGGGCTTGAAAATAATATTATCTACAAATGGGTGGCACAGCAGAAAACGTTTGGGAACCACTGCTTTAAATAGTGTTGTAGTAGTGGAGACTGGTCTCGAAACCATAAATAAGTGGTCTCGGTCATCTGGACTCGGTCTTGTATTGGTCTTGGGTTAAGGTGGACTCGGAAAACGTTGTCAAGACCAGCTGATTCCAATGGGTCTGTCTGTGGTAATATTAATTATAAACTCAGCATTTTCCTTTTGTTAGTGAACATCAACAATCCGTTCAAACAGAATAAATCAATCCTTTCCCTACATGCCTAAATAAAATCTGCAATTAGATTGGCTAACAAGGAAAAACAAGTTACTGCTCTTCTCGTTCAGTATCCAATCAATGACCGTGTTTTATTTTGAATAGTCTGCCATTAAGATTGCAAGGGTGCATTTACTAGATTAGATTACCCAATAGTCAATATTGTTCCAAACATTAACTTTAAACAGTTGACAAGTGGATAAAAACCTTCCCAAGCTAGTTTATGAGACTGAATATTCTCTGTAGCGTTTCAATCTAGACTCAAGGCAAAGATGAACTTATTCTCAAGCCACCTCTTTGCAGTGTGGGCAGAAGCCTTGTCTTGTTAGATAGTTAGACAAGTTTTTCTCCTATACTCAGAAGCTCTTAATTGACATTCCACAGTGAAGCAGCTCACCAGTACCAGCAGCTGAAATGGCTCCCACACTATGACACCTCTTCCTCCATGCATAACTGTGATAAAGATGTAGTCACTTCTCACCAGGTCTTTCGAAAACTCCATCACCATACAACTCAAATCACGATTCATTGGTCGTCACAACTCCACTGAACCACTCTGAGTCAAATTTTCCATAAATCTGCCCAAAACCTCACTATTCCTTTGGTGCTTTTTTCAGACAGCAATGGCGTATAGCATCTTCTAGACTTAAACGCATGAGACAGCCATATGGTAATTGTTTGAGATTGAAGGTGCCTAGTTTTCTGAAGCCTTTTGAAAATGGCCCATTTTTCTTGGGTGTAGTATTTAAAATTTTCCATTAACGTCTTGTTTTTCCTGTGGATTGATAGTTGACTGTCCCCTGTACACATTCCCCAGTCGGGAAGCTAATGAATGTAAATACAGCACAGGTTCCAGAATAATTATGCCAAACCAAGAAAAACAGGGCAAGTTTCAATCTGTTTTGAAGACTACAGGGTTTTTTTTTCTCTCCAGATTGCTGACGGTGTTCAAAATGGAGCAGATGCTGTGAAGAGACCCGGCAGCAGTGCCTGATTTTTCCGAGCGGTGTAAGAGATATGATAAATATATTTCTGCACTGACAGCGTGTAAAATACTGTAGTGTTTTCCAGAGCAGCCAAAGCAAAGGTGGAATGTACAGACAACAAAGTAAGAGCTAGAAGTAGAGAGTATCTTCATTAATATGTGTTATTCATACGGATTTGAGGCGGAGCTACACCCTGGAGAGGCTGCCAGTACAGTATGAGATATGACAAATTCACTAACTCACTCACCCCTATGGGGCAATTAAAATATCCAGTCCACCTACTGGATGCTTTTTGAGAGGGTGGAAGAAACTAGGCTATGTAGAAGGAAAACATATAGTAGCTACTAATATAAGGCGGTAAGGATTGACATGATTCAAGAAACATTTAACCATCTGTCGCAACTCTTTGGCAGTACAAGACTCTTACAATTGGCTATCATTGCTCTGATGGACAGGGGCAACTCGAGGTCATCCAACCTAGACAGCAGGGACAATTACACGCTCTTGGGCTCCAACCATTTATCTCCTGAGCGTGTGGTTACCAGCCATTGTGCCAGTCATAATGCCACTAATTCTGCACCAGTTGCCACATCAAGTTAGTGCTGATGATGGGAGGGAAAGTTCTCGCCCCTAGTCGTGTGAGACATGAGCGCTGCCTATTCATTGCATTAATATACTTCAAAAGTGCATTTCAGTCAATGTTCTACACCCACAAGAGCAGCGCTGCGTTGTTCATATCAGCTTCTTTATTTCTCTAGTGGGATCTGCAGTCAGAGGTCATGCGAATGATAAGAATACAGAGGAACGCAGAGCCTCAGGAGTTTATTAATAAATAAAACAGGACTGTACATTAATTCAGAGAGGCAGCAGAGCTCGGTAACGGGGAAAACGTTGAAATAAACATTTTAGGAAAGTATATCAGTAACGATTATGATCATAATAAAGAAGGATTCATTTACACACTTGGTTTATTATTCATTTTTTTCTCTCGCACAAAAGTGGATTCAGTCCTGCTGAGAGCTTACACATTCTACATACTTAATAGAAAGGATTCACATTGAACAGCAGCAGGCAGTTCCGTACGCCACAAAAATACAATTTTCAGTTTATTACAAAAAAAAATACTGTATCTTTATTTATCTTAATGGCAATATATTATGTAAAACGTGCTTTCTAAGTGCTTGTTCTCATATTTTTGGGTATCTGGAGTGCCTACCAAGCCATAAATTGTGAATTAAGACAACCCAGCCAATTTTTGTGGGATTCAACCAGCCGTTCAGATTTTGCTGTCCTTCATGAGTCGCAAGGACGCTCATTAATATTATACAGCCCCTCATTTGAGTAGCACTTACTGCTTGAGAAGTATGTTTGTGAAGGGACACCATTTTGTCCTCGAAAGCACTGGATCTAGCAAGCATTATGCCAAAGCTCACGACTAAGCATGGGAACTGCTCTTTTTCAGTCTTTTTCCTATCCTCTTAATTTTACCACACTCCCTCATTCCCACCGTTTGTTTTCATCGCGACCACGCCTTTATCTCCAGACCTGTCATCTTCCCACTTTCATCACACCGGTTTCACCTTATTAAGTATTCGTCCGGTATTGAGTTGCTCAGTTCAGGGGCTGGCTATTTACTTTGCCACCAGTAGTTGAGGCTCCCGTGCCCATATGTTGATTTGGTTTCTCCGGTGTCTTATTTTCTGTTCCTATTCTCCCTGGTTTCAGTTCTTTCTGCCTGGTTCCATTCCACCCACCTCAATTTAGCCACAGCTACACTCCAGCCTATCTGCAGTGGTACTCGCCTCTGGACTGCAACCATGTCTACCACCGTCAGCCACCTGGAAACCACACTCCATCACACCAGCCAGTCTGCTTATCCCTTCCGCCTGTCGTCCTTCACCCCCTGGTTTTCCTTGGACATCACGCTTCCTGGATCCAGTTGCACCACCATCTCTGGTTTATAATTGTTTTTCCTGCTCAATACATCCCTGTTTTCATTGCACCCTGCTCTGAGTGTCTGCTTTGAGTCCATATTACCTGGTTTCCTGTTTATAACAGCTTGTGTCTGAAGAATACGTGTTACATGGAAGTATAATAAAATGCATTATGCAAAGTTTACTCCATATAATCGATTCAAAGTCTGTGGAAGTAACTTACAGGTGGAAATGTTTATGTTAATATGGTGTAGAGTGCAATGCCTAATGAAGGTTAACATATTAGTGCATAACGTAATATTCAATTTGGCAATTTAGCATTAGCTAAGACTAAGAACTGGAGGTAGCAGATTTCTAAAGTTGTTGCCATTATTTGCTACACAATAACATTACCAATATTAGTTCTTCTAGATGTGTAAGACCTGGGGTGAATCGCTGAAGGAGTGTAATGGAGGTTGTGAGCAGTGGCTTATTATCTGGGACTGTGGTGGCCTAGCGGTTAAGGTACTGGACTCTGGACCAGAAAGTTCAGGGTTCAAATCCCACCTCTGCCAAGCTGCCACTGTTGGGTCCTTGAGCAAGGCCCTTAACCCACAATTGCTTGGATTGTAAGACTGTATGAAATGTAAGTCGCTCTGGATAAGGCCGTCTGCTAAATGCTATAAATGTAAATTATCATTTAAAGGTACAGGCAATGAAAACCAGCCATTCTGAAACACACTTAATGGACAGGGTGAGAAAGGTACAGTGGTCCTTTTGGTATTTTGGTATCACAAGTGAGTGGGACTAAAGTGTTCGGAACTTTTGGAGAACATCCACACGGATGGTAGTCTGGATGCACCTGCAGCGCCACCATGCCAGCTCAGGCTTGCACTATTTATGTATGTTGATGACAGACTTAAACTAGGCTTGCTCTGATTGGACACTGGAAGCTAGATTGAAAAAGCTCTGCACTGGAAAAGACTTGAATCTAAGTAATGCGGCTGCAGTAACGTGTGTATGCGCATATTCTAAATTGTTCATTATATTATATTCCTGTGTCTACAAGATGCGTTACATCTTTGCTACAGCACAGCATCTCGTTCCTGAAAGCCATTCTTCTGCTGCTGGTCCTGATTAGGGGTGATGATGTTAATATATTGCCCTTTCTTCTGCAGCCGTGTCCCTGCACTCAAGCTCACACAATTATACTCTGCCATCTCTCCATTTCAGCCCATCCGAATGCCCATAAGTCGACGTGAGCGCGACGTTCTGACCACAGTCTGCAAGTCTAAAGCGCATTCTCATTAAACAAACATGGAGCGGGCCACGAGAGCGAGAATGAAAGGAAATATTTGAGTTGATAATGAAAAGGCAGGTCTCTGTGTATGAAAGGAAGACAGAAGTGAAAGGAATTGTGATGCAGAGCAGAGAGAGAATTTAAATAAAAGAGACGCCGTCAAACCCAGGTGTTCGTGCTGCGTAATCACAAGTGCTATATATCAAGATACAGCAGACCCACACACTTACACAATCTCTGACTCATACAATTAGAGTCATCATGCTCAGAGAGACATTCTGTGCATCCAGATCCAGCCAGGCAACTTCTTAAAAGTGACAATAACAGAACAGAACAAATCAAGACTTATAAACCACTAACACATTTTTCGATGCCAAAATTGTTTGTATTAAATATTGTGGAGGCCTTAAGGAGGATAACTGTGAATAAAAGTCATTTTCTTCTTTGATTTCTTTTATTTTAAACAACATATACTTTACCAGTTTGCCATGGTTGTTCTGTATGTATCTAAAACATTATTTAGGTACTTTTCAGGATTAGCACTCAGAGGAACAACACAGACATGAGAACCTGCTTGGGAGACAGAGATATACACATACAATACTGTGCAAAAGTCTTAGACCACCATTAGATTTTGTTTCAGCAATGATATAATGACCATATATAACTGTCAACGATTAGACACTCCATAATACTCTTCTCTACAGATCTTCATTCCAATCTCTGTGATCTTTAATATATCTTAGCCTTTTCACCCTGTTCCCTTCTGAAAACGTGGTGTCTTGGGTGCTACTCTTCCAAAAAGGCCATTCCTGATCAAGCTTTGATCAAGCTAAAACAATGCTATATCGGATCTAATGGTGGCCTAAGACTTTTGCACAGTACTGTATAACAAACCCTGGATGGTTGGTTCATAGGTTGGGTTATCTCCATGTCGCCAGAAGTATAGATTGCTCTTCATACTTATCCCAGTTGTGTGTCCAGTCTCCAAAGCTGGCTTCCAAAGTCTCCAGTGGTCCTCAGGGTGCAGGCTGGGTCTGAGATTGGTCACATGACCAGGGGTAAGGGCTTTTTGGATATATTTATCAAAAAATCCTCACATTACTAAAGTTTGAAGGAACCTGCCCTTTGATGATAAGTGAGTTTTAATGAAACAGGCTTCTGTACATTTTCTCTTAGTTCAGTTAAAGGTGCTGAAATCATTGTCAGTGGTAATCAGATGTACGCTGCAGATTCAGTAGACGGAGCTTAAGCTGACAGATTCTCTGTTCCTAAGGCTTTGTTCCTTTAAAAGAGTCTTACGAAGCTAAAATTGTATGAATTACCATACTCAGTCGTCACACAAGACCCAATTAAGAGAATGAATGACAGGGATGGTACAAGATCCATGCACTTATCCCAACAGAACACACACACAAAAAGGTTTCTTTCTACCACTGCGATGACTTCCCATTGACTTTATATTACTGTAGCGAACACTATGCCTACACATAATCCGAACCTAAACCTCTGGAAAATCAAATCTGTTGTCTGTTTTGGCTTTCCAAAAGAACGGTGAGGTTGGGGACCACCAGAATATCTCCACAACGTCAAAACTCTCATATCTGTTTATTCATATGGTCCTTGGTCCTCACAACGATACACCAAACGCACAATGCAGGCTGCTGTAGCGCCTCACTGGAATAAGAAGCCCATCATATTGCACCCAGCACTCGTGATGTATGGCTCAGCGCAGAGGAGTTCCATTACTGATCTGAGCTCAGCTTGCCATTGTTCTGTGATTTCAGGGATTATTGTACGACTGGACTACCACTGGTCCTGGGTCTGGGTCTCAGAGCGAGTCTCCTGATATATTGCTGTGGATTAACAGGCATGGGGAATGAAATCTGGAATCTCCAGGTGCCGATTTAGCCACTGTACATCCTCTGACAAAGCTGTTTTTTTTTTTGCTCGAGGGAGAGCCGACTGAGACCTGAAAGCACCCACGAGTAGGCCTTCACTTTCAAGTTAGCCAAGGCCATTTTCTCACCAGGAATACTCAGAACTGCACGGGCCGGCAACAAAAGCAGATCTCCTGAGGCCCAGCGTGATTGAAAACATGCTGGCTCAGATGAATGTCACAATAAAGATCCTCCAATCACAACGTAAACGCTTACACAAGCGTAAATCACAAAAGCATAAACGTACGTCACACCTGTTCAGCGCAACCTAGCATGAAGCATTTTAATTAGACAGCATAATAAATACTGCAGAGGTGATCAATTACAAACACTCCCCATCTGTTTTTATTTTTTTACGCGCATTTAAATATGGAAATCTTATCATTATAAATATTCAGGCCTTTTGCTACATGAATGAATAAACAAGCTGCATATTTAGCTGTATATCATTAAGCCTAATGAAATGGCACTGACCAATATTAATGCAAAACCATAAACTGCCGGTTCCGATTCTCCAAGGTTGGTACATTGACTTCAGTTGAGTAAAAATGTAACTCTAATGCATGGCTGCCACGGTAAACAGTCAGTAAATTATTGGCAACCTTGGTTAAAGAAATGTGCTGGAAAAAAATCTCTTTGTAGTTACTCACTCACACTGATCCATTAAGTGAGAAATCTAACCTTCAATTGAAGTTCATTCTATGAAAATACAAACCTTTATTAAAAAACACTATTTGCACCATTTAGTACTCTTTTCCTCTGGTAACCTACCAACCTACCAATCCTTGAAAGGGAACAAAGACACCTTGGGAGGTCCAAGACACAAAAAGGGACCCAACCTCCTTAGGCAGCCTAGATGTTATATCTAAGATTTAAACTCATTCATTGTCTTATCCGCTTGATCCTGGACACGGTCGCAGAAGAGCCGGTGCCTAACCGACAGCATAGGGCCCATGGCAGGAACAACCCTAGACAGGGCACTAATACATTGTAGGGCACATGCACTCACACAGTAGGGGCACTTTTAGAGACACCAATTAACCAACACATGTCTTTCAACTGTGGGAGGAAACCGGAGTACCTGGAGTAAACCCACCCAGATATGGGGAGGACATGCAGACTAAACACAGAAAGGACCCCCAGTCCACCTGGGGATTGAACCCATGACCTTCTCCCTATGAGGCGACAGTGGTACCCACCGAGCCACAAAATAATTAAATTAAATAAATAGTGAATACAGTGGAACCTCGGAATTCGAACTTAATTGGTTCCAGAAGTCGGAATCAAATTTCCCTGACTGCCAAATGATTGCTTTTTACGCCTATATTTGTATGTAATTAATGATTAAAAGCATGAATAAAGCAAATAAATATAATACAGTAATAATAATCAAGAAACACATGAAATAAGTGAACTGTAAAGACATGAAACTTAATAGTGGCTTAACAGTCAAGACTGAGAGGGTGTCTGAAAACGCACTCCTAGACCCGTATAATATACATATGCATAATAAAATATAATATAATTTGCCTATGATCGCACCCTATTTGTTCTTCATCTTCTTCTTTTGGGTTTCATGGTGACTGGCATACGGAATTGGTGCATTATTTTAAATTACATGCATCGTCTTTGGATGTCCTATTTAGAGTGCTGATGTTCAAAGTTGGAATTGTTGTTCGAATTTGGCGGCAAAAACAAAACAGACCATTCGGTGTCTGAATTGTTCGAGAAAGGAGGCGTTCGAATTCCAAGGATCCACTGTATAAGGAAAATGTAACAGAGGTGCTCCTCGATTTACCATGAGGTTACGTTCTGATCCAGCATAAGTTGAAAGTATCGTAAACTGAAGAGTTTAATATATACTGTCTGTGTCATGGTATAGCTTAAGACAGAATATATATAAATGAAAGAGCGTACAATATCATGAAGAACACAATAAAAAAGAGAATATTAAACTATATGTGTTCATACTGATTCAGAGCAGAAGGCGGTGATGGCCAAGAGCTGGTGATAATCCAGCTACAGTTAGCCTCTGCAGTTACGTTCAGCAATATTTCAACGTCAACTACACATGAAAGTGTAATTTGACCAGGGGTGCCCAAATGTATGCATATCACTATAAGCTGACCTTTTAAAACACGTGTATTGAGGTTCAGACCCGCGTTAAACTTTACTGATGCTCCACGCAGGAGCCGGTCTTGAGTGAAATAACGTGAAGTAACTTAAAGAACGAAACAGACCAATACATTTTTCTGCATGCTCTTTGGTGTGCAAGTCTTGATCTATAAAGGTTAAATTGTATTTAAAGCCTTATCACCAGCACCCTTCTGCCCGCCGAAGGACGAAAACACACCAACATATGGATCCAAACGACGTCTCGCAAGCTTCCTTTGCCAAATTTCATCCCATCTCAATTAGGGATCTCTGGTAATTTAGGCTGATAAAGCCGCTGATGACATCACCACAGAGCAATCTGGTCCGAAAGAGTAGCGCAGACACTTACCAACTGTCCAAACAATCACCAGTAATAATGGCTTTTTAATGCGTCCATGTGTAAACGCTTCCACACACGTTCGTCCCCTCAGGACCCGGTCAGGGTGGGCTGCAGAAACCCAGTCCGGCCCAATTGATCTGCACCGAGAAGAAGTCCGCTCGCCTGGGTCAGTTTGAAAAATGATTTATGATCAGGATCAAGAATTTCTCTGCCGCTGCCAGAAAGCCAGTGTTGGACCCGGGCTGTTCTCTTTTAAAAAACGGCGTGATTTGGAGAGAAGAAATTTGGCCAAATCCAAAGTGCCTTGTTTATACTGATGTGTGTATGTAAGAATGTGGTGGGGTATGGGTTCATATATTTTATTTTAATAGCCGGGTCATAAAGAGTTCAGTACAGGCTTGTTGAAATGAGTGCATGTCCTTTAAATTACTTCACAGAGTAGACTTTTCAGGATCACACAACATGAAGAACCTTGCAGGACCATCATGGAATAGAAAAAAGAGTGGATGTTTATGGCTTTGTGTTGTCTGCTATGATGTGAATATACCCCTTCTGCAACTGATTGGTTCCAATTGATGGCTTGGTTTACTATTAATTAGAAGGCTGCAAGTTGACATCCAAAATCTGCCAAGCTGTCATTGTTGGGGCCTTGAGCAAGAACCTTAGCCTTAACTGTTCAGCTCAGTGGTAGGTCACTCAGGATAAGGGCATCATTTACATTTACATTTACAGCATTTAGCAGACGCCCTTGTAATTGCGGGTTAAGGGCATTGTGGGTTAAGGGCCTTGCTCAAGGACCCAAGAGTGGCAGCTTGTGGGATTTGAACCCTGGACCTTCTGGTCCATAGTCCAGTACCTTACCCGCTAGGCTACCACAGTCCCACAGCATCAGCTGAATGATATAAGCCTAATACTAGTGCCCAGTGAAGTAGTAAACCATTTTGAGGCACTAGCTTTCCTTTCTTCACATGGTATGCACTGAGTAAATGCAACAAGCTTAAAGGTTTCAGAATTCAAGCATTCTCCATAATACTGGGCGACCTGTCCTTGAAATAATTTATGCGTTGTTTTCTTGAAATTAGAGAATAATCTTTACAAAATCTTTTCCTGCAATTACAGCCAGGCACAGTGCAGTTTCATTACATGTTAGACCTTGACTCAATAAACATATGAAATGTTTATGCTCCTCTCTCAGTGCTGTGCAGACTTATTCACACAGCAAAGTAGTTTTAGGATTAGAATGAGGTCAGGCTCTACACAGATTTCATTGAAATACGTACACTTCTACATAAATAACCCATTACATCAAAAGTCATTTGGCTGTATCTATGTTGATTTAATACATCTTGTACTCAGAGACATCCGGTGTAAATGTTTTAACGCTACCTCCTGTCTCTCACAGCCACGTTTGCTGCTTCAAGTTCTTAAATGAGCTGTATTGTTATCATACAAAAATAATTCGTGTTTTCTCATGACCAGGCCATAAATCATCATTAACTGGTTATCTGGAAAAAACAACGTTGTGTTATCGCAACAAAATGAGACTGCCATCACCAGAAAATGCTTGTTATCTTGGGATAATAGCTTAAATAATCTGAGATTGAGACAAAACAAACTAAGTTAACTGTTAAAACATTGTAAATGCATGGCTTTTTAGGGCCCCCATAATTTGCTAACATATAGACTGAACTATATAAATAATGAACATATAAAGGAAAGGTCATACAGGACAAAGCACAAAAACATACATACAAAACACACACACACACACACACACACACACACACACACAGACACACACATGCTAACACATATGTATATATAGATTCAACAGTAGGCTCCATATATAAACACTTTCATCTATATATAGTATAAATGGTGAAATAATCAATTGTATTGTTTTAATTAAATATATTATTATTTCTTTATTAATCATTTCAGTCAAGCACTGTCTTTTTTAGACCTTTTTGTTAATGTAGATTTAGATTTAGAAATAGGTTAGTCTATAAACCGATTTTATTTAAATATGTACATTTCCACATAAAAACACAACATACATGCTAACTAATATGTACATTTCCAGATAAAAACACAACACACACACACACACACACACACGCTAACTAATATGTACATAGACATTCAATAATATATAAATACTCATTCATTTACAAATAGCAGAAATGATATAATCAGTGTTATTGTTTTAATTGAATGTATGATTTATTTATTAACTATTTCATTCATTTTAAATACTGTCTTTTTTAGAACTTCTTGGGTTTTTTGTCATTTAGAATTAGGTTAGTCTATAAACAAATAAAACACATTACAAACAGCATTAGTCTTTTTACTACATATGTTTAGTTGTTAGTTCTTCTATTTCTTGTTATCATTTTTAAATTTTTTATAAATAACAGTAAATTCATCTAAATTTCATTCTTTTTTAATAACTATTGTACTACAAAAAAAAAGTTTTTTTTACAGACAAAAATATATGATTAAATTACCCTCTTTTGTGTAGTGAGGTTAGGGATTAAATAATGGTTTATACAATAATGGTTATACAATCTTTCTGACATTTGTAATAAACTATCTGTGCATTTATAGTTCTTTTGCATTTATTTCCATTACTGTATTATGAAATGCAGAAACATGTAGAATTGAACTGGGTAAATGACCTTTATGGCCTTTTGTAGGAAAAATCTGGGCTTTTGCTGACTCGGGAAAAGTTGAGTGCAGGAAGAAAGTAAAGCAGCAGTATATCCTCCTAATGAAATCACGTCCTGAATCAGATAGAGAGGGAAAGAGAGAGTGTGCACAGGGGCAAAATATGTCAAAGGACTGTAATAACCCCATAAACAAAGGAAGCAGTGAAGGAAAACACTAATCCCTGTAAACCTTAATACTAAAATCTCACCTCTGAAACAAAAAAAGGCCAATCTTGCACAAATATTTATCACTATAAAAAAGAAATAAGGTTTCCAGAGTTTCCAGAAACAGATTGAACTTAAATGTGAAATGCCAGGCATGAAAATTAAAATCTCATGAGTCATAAAGTTATTAAATGTATAGCCTCAATTAAATCCTACAACATTAACTTTTGAAACGCAGTAGAAAGCGACCGCGAAATGTGCTTGGTGCCAGATCCTCGTTTATCAGACGTTACAATCAAATTGTCCAAGACGTTGCATCTTTGTCGCGACTGCTGGGCTTTTCATGGCCTTTAATGTAGGAGAATGGAATTATATGTCCCTATCCTTCAGAGGAAGTTTAGCTCTGGACTAATAAGGATCACGGAAGGGAAATAGATAATGCAGCATAGTCCGGGCTTAATCAGTGTCTGGAGAACTGGATTTTAGACTTTAACACAGCGAGCTGGAGTGGACGGATCGATGCGGGACTCATCAGGGGAGCCTGAGGACATGAGACAGAGATGAACTGGACACTGAGATATTGATGGGCATCAACCAGTAAGAAACACGTGCATGCTGTGGACGCAGCGGGACTGTAAGGACAAAGCTTCTGCCCAAACCAATGCCGTGATACGGATAATCGCCCACTATCTCTCTCCTGCATTGCGAATTTTCTGCTATGAAAGATAAGCTGGGTTCAGAAAGATAGATGGAGTGTGGGATATCAGTGTACAGGAGAACAGGACACTCTTTGTTAACTCAGATGATAAATACACTGCTTTTCCTCCACGATGATTAAAAAGTGCCTGAACGAGGCTTGCAGTGTTTCCTAATCCTGCTCTTTTAATCCCACAGGACCTGAATGTGTTAGTGTTTCTCTCTTGAACCTGACTCCAATCATCAGCTCATTAGCAAGCCCTTCATTAGATTAAGAGCAAGAACACACCACAATGTACAGTGCAGGATGACAGAAGGAACAGGATTAGGAAACTCATTTCAGAGTCGAATGCAGTTGTTGTTTAATCCTGGTCCAGCAATAACACTTATCTGAGCACTTAGAGTTTTCCATGCTCACAACACACACGATTAACCCATTAGCTAACTAACTACGAATGTTAGAGCATGGAAATAGTAAAGCAATCGTAAAGCATGCAGGACAGGGGCACTGGTCCAGAGTGCAAAAGAGCACATTGGAAGGGTACTAAAAATGGAATACAAGGCCATTGTAAGACTTTGTTTCAAGGTTAGAGATCCTAAGTGACAGAGCTTTTTGTGCTGCTTACTGAATCATCCTGATGGCTTGCAATGAGGCCGAATGGAAGACGATGGCAGAGAATGTATTGGGGTGGAAATGAAAAGAATAGAACAGATGAGTGAAAGGAGGCCAGGTGAATGGAATGGACTGGAATGAATATGAGACTGGTGTGTGGAATGGAAATAAATAAAGCTGAATTAAATCAGCTGGGATATTATGGAAGAAAAATAGAAAAGCATAACATGAAATAGAAAAGGGTGGACTCAACTGGACTACCTCGGCTCTCGACCAATTGTCAACTCACAAACTCGGTTCTCGAAGCCTTTTGACAATGAAAAATTGCCTTGGCACTCGTCGCACCATCTAGAACTTGTATGAGTGACGTCAAGACATGCGACTTGTATGCCCTTTCCAGCAAATCCATACAGTGGTGCTTGAAAGTTGGTGAACCCTTTAGAATGTTCTATACTTCTGCATAAATATGATCTAAAGCATCATCAGATTTTCACACAAGTCCTAAAAGTAGATAAAGAGAACCCAGTTAAACAAATGAGACAAAAATATTATACTTGGTCATTTATTTATAGAGGAAAATGATCCAATATTACATATTAGTGAGTGGCAAAAGTATGTGAACCTCTAGGATTAGCAGTTAATTTGAAAATGAAATTAGAGTCAGGTGTTTTCAATCAATGGGACACCAATCAGGTGTGAGTGGGCACCTGTTTTATTTAAAGAGCAGGGATCTATCAAAGTCTGCTCTTCACAACACGTCTGTGGAAGTGTATCATGGCACGTACAAAAAAGACTGAAGAGGATTTCAGAAAAAGAGTTGTTGATGCTCATCAGGTTGGAAAAGGTTACAAAACCATCTCCAAAGGGTATGGACTCCACCAATCCACAGTCAGACAGACTGTGTACAAATGGAGGAAATTGGTCAACCTCAGGAGTGGTCGACCAACAAAGATCACTCCAAGAGCAAGGCGTGTAATAGTTGGTGAGGTCACAAAGGATCCTAGGGTAACTTCTAAGCAACTGAAGGTCTCTCTCACATTGGCTAATGTTAATGTTCATGAGTCCACCATCAGAAGAACACTGAACAACAATGGTGTGCATGACAAGGTTGCAAGGAGAAAGCCACTGCTTTCCTGTATTTTTTATTTTCACATATATTCTTAGTGCAAATAAGTCACCTTGGGACCTGTATTTTATATAATTATTGTGAATTTTCATAGATTAAAAATGTGTCTGCATTAGGGATGCTGTTCCAGCGGTAACTCTGGCACATTTACCCATCGTTTGCATACAGTTTTCTTGTGAAGATACCTTTTATATTTACATTGCAGTAGCATAAAAAGACTACGTGACTATGGTAACGTCCGGTGAACGTCCACACACACACACACACACACACACACACACACATGCACAAGTGTTCCAATGAAGTATTGCTGGGAAGCGTCACAATGATCATACGATATAAAAACAACAGCACTTTATCAGCTACAATTATGTGAGGTAAGAGAAGGAATACCAAGGGGCTCAGTGTGAAGTTTTGGAATTGACAGGGGGTAAAGTGAGATAGCAGGTGAAACTGCAGGCTACACACATGCACACACAGTTACACACACACCCATACACACATAGGTTAAGGGAGCACTGTGGCTCTGGCCTCATGCAGGGCTTCCGTTCATGCCAATTTGTGAGTGTGTCGGAAGAGTTTGACGGGCTTTTAACTTCAGCATTCAACCCTGAGCCCCCTGTGACACACACACACACACACACACACACACACACACACACACACACACACGCGCGTGCACACACACACACACTATTCTTCTCTTAGAGCGAAGGCTGTCTAGGGTCTAGCTAAAGAAAAGCCCAAAAAGCCCTAATCAACTCAGTCCTTTCAGAACGACTGCCGTTTGTGGCACTTGAAAATTTCAAAAGCGTCACGCAAATATTTCAGACAAAAGCCGAGCTCCGGTGCACAAAACCCACCGAGCGTTTCACAGCAGTCCAGCCCGGTTTGACCTTGTATTCTGGACACATGGCAAGAGCGTGGAGGCAGCGGGAGGCCTGGACTAGCGGGGGAGCTCTAGAGTGTGCAGACACCCAGGCAAGGTTAAAGAAAAAATGAATTGCGTAGCTGTAGGCTCTAATTAAAAAAGCAGAATGCATAGCAAAGACATAACTATACTTTCACCTTCACGTTTTGTACTTCAGCTCTATTCAGACCTTCACTTAAGAAGAACAACTTCTCTATGTACTGCATTAGTACTGATTATACACCAATGGCATCAACAAGAACATGAAACTGTGGCTGTACTCGCTAAAAAGGATAAATGCGTCCATAGAAAACTGACTTGCGTGTTTCTCAAGTATGTGGCTGTGAAAGTGGAAGAATAAGGGATAAGGTGCCGCATAATTAACCAGAAGGTTGAGGGTTCAAGTCTAAACACTGCCAAGCTACCACTGGGTTGGATTTCACTGTTTATTATGTTTGCTTGCGGGTTATATTCGGTTTTCACTGGCTGTTAATGACAGGAACAAGGTTCCATTGATACTAGTAAGACACATTCATGCTGAGGCAGGTTAGAGTGACCGATTAACCTAACGCACATCGTTACAAGACTGTATTTGATTTTCATTTACACTCTATATGGGTGTTTGATGAATTAATTTAACGTAAACCCATTGCAACCGAATCTAGGGCCACATGGTGGCGCAGTGGTTAGCATTGTCATCTCACAGCTCCAGAGACCCAGGTTTCTGTTCTCGACTGGGATTCCTCCAGGTACTCCCACATTTCAAAGACTTGCTTTAAGCCAACTGGCATTTTCAGGGATTTTTTTTTCCAGCCTTGTACCTTAACTGCTGGATGTGTCCCTGGATTATATGGGTATATGAATAAATTAATGTTTATTTGTAATCCTCAAAGTCTTTTCCTTTCCATTTCTTTATTTCCTTTTTAATTCAATTACATCTCATTCAATTTCCATTTATATAACTTTCTAGTAATTGTTGGAAACTCTTAATAAACTCCCAAGCTATTAGCATGCCTGACGCAATAGTTAAACTTAAATAATTTTTAATATACCGTCGGCACATTGGGGCACCCCGGTCTGCTTGCAATACCACACACCCTCGATCCGGAGGAACTCTGAAACCTAAAGATGGAAGCCAGTGGCGGGGCGGAATACAGACACAGATCAGACAAATGGCACCAGGGCTCTACACTGCCTGATGGAACAGGCAGAACCAGTGTGCACACACTACACCACAAGCCAATGACGAACTAGGGAGGCTAAACACTGGGATCCAGGACGGTGGTGGCAAAAAATACTGGCCTGTGGACCTGAACGTACAGGGTTCAAATCCCACCCCTGCCTAACACTGTCTGGTCCTTGATCAAGGCCCTTAACAAATGCTTAAAGACTATAAATGACTAGTAGCTATAAATGACTATAGTAGACTATAAATGACTGTGGTAGCCTAGCGGTTAAGGTACTGGACTCTGGACCAGAAGGTCCAGGGTTCAAATCCCACCTCTGCCAAGCTGCCACTGTTGGGTCCTTGAGCAAGGCCCTTAACCCACAATTGCTTGGATTGTAAGACTGTATCAATTGTAAGTCGCTCTGGATAAGGGCGTCTGCTAAATGCTGTAAATGTAAATGACATGTAGTGTGCAACCAACCATGGAGAGCGCCTGTAGTAGAGCAGACCAAGGATGCCCTCATATCACAACAAGTCAATTAAGTGCCGGTCATTATTTTCTTAGTAACAGTCATTTAGTAAATCAACAAAGCATGGAGCTTGGCCAAGAGTGCCCCATCTTGAGCATACTGAAGCATGCTACAGTTGTGTTAGACAGAGATTATGCACAGATTATGCTTTTTAAACTGAAAATGCTTAAGAAGCTCTTTCCGTCTCCGATGTTTGACTCTTTGTCTCTGCACTACATCTATGCTGGTGGTTCAGGCACAGTACAATGCTGGTCCTGATTAAATTAGGCTAAAAAAAAAGCCTCACTCTCCAGAGCTCCTAGCAGAGATCCATTGACATGCACAGCCTCAGCACACTCTGCTACTAGCTCTCAGCACTCTCAGTCTCACTCGGGGCTAGCTAGCATCAAAACAGCATGTGGCGGGCTAAAGGCTAACCTGTACCCGCTCACTAGAATTCACTCAAGCCTAAATAAACATCGCTGGGGTAGAACAAAAGTGCAAAGTGTCCCTAAAGCAGACATCTAGCTAAGTAAAAATGACTCGGTGCACACATGCATCAGAAGGAGGACATTTGAAAGGCAAAACGCTGGCGTAGGAGTTTATGCTAACACTTACATAATGCCTACATTAATGAGTCACTGAGATATGTAGCCTGATTGCATACAAATATCGTTTCAAAGGGTAGTCTAAGATTTATAATGTTTTTCCTTAGATTTCTAGAAAGTTCTTGCAAATCTATGGGAACTCAGTTGTACAGCAGTTGTAGTTTAATGCTTTCTATAATGCTGGATGAAAATAATATTAGGATATTAACGCTGCAATATTTTAATCGTGACACAGAATGAATTAGGGGTGCAACGATACAGACATTTATTGCTGTTTTTACGTACTGCTGTTTTTGATACATTTTTGATACAAAATGAAGAAAGAAATTTGATTTTAATTCCCTTTTTAATAAAGAGATCAAGGAGGCCAGTACAACTTCCTGCTCTGTGAACATGGAACATGGCTTGCTTTGATGGGGTTCAAAAAAATCACCAAAGAGCTCTGCCATTGCTGATTTCTTTTTTGAAGGGCATGGTCCAGGCACGTCAGGGTCCACACTCTGTTCTGAATTATTTTTCTCCATATTCTCTCTAGCTTTGCATTATAGGGATCAATTATGAAAGCTTATTTATTACATTTGAGTTTCTATTTCCTCTGATGCTGCCCAATGCTTAAAACCTCAGTGGTGAGATTTTATGCTCTTTCCTTACTTACAGTATCTAGATGGAGCACAGAACCTATTACACAATCTGCCACTAGATGTCGCCTGTGTAACACTACAGCATGCCTGGACTGTTCGTCTAGAACTGCGGCTGGCTCTATGCAGATGACTGCATCTCAGTAGAGCTTGTTGACGAACGGCTCAGTAAAGTTTTTTTTTAATAAAGTCTTAATATGTTCGATCCACAGCTCATAATGTATCGAAACCCCTATATAGAAAAAAATGAATATTACTATGTGAATCGTGACACCCCTAGAATGAATGGTCAGGTTTCAGTGTTTATCTTCAGTATTAATCACTGTAAGAAGTAAATGGTTATATGTCTAGACTATATTCAATACTATACTTCAACATTATATTTTCTCACTAAATTAACAATTTAATAGGTTTTTGTAAATTTATAAACGATTTTGATGTAAATGTTAAATAAAATAACATCTGACAAGGTTATACATAACTTCAAAGTTAGTGAACTACAGCAAATTAAGTCTGGAAAATTATATTTATGAAAACTTGAATTCCATTTGAGTATCTACAAAAAATAATAATTAATATAATAAATCACTGTCATGAAACCATAGTAAGGTTTGTATAAATAAATGAACTGCAATGCAAAGTTAAAATAAAGACTAACACAGTGATGATTTAGTAATGCACAACTGAAATATCTCAAGAATTAGTGATTTGAAAATAAATGATTACAACTACCTTTGAAAATGTCTGACTATTGAAAAAAACAGGATAATGGTAAAAAATTGTTTTTGATTGTTTTGAAAAAACATAGCAATCATTGGATTATTGGATTCACTAGTCACAGGTTTAAAGTAGCTTTTTCTCAACAAAGCCAACTTTTTTTGGTAGTAATTACAAAAAGTACAAAAGAAGGACGCTGTGGCCTTTTTATTATGAGGTTAGTAACAGGGAGAAAATTAGGGAGATACAGCTATTTCTGAAGCTTTTAGGTTTTGGGGATTGCGAGAAGTGCATTATTGGGTCCAAATTGTATGTGATTACTACAGTTACAAAAACTTTGAGACAGCCCAATTATGATGCACATTGAGCATCAGGACAGTGTCAGGTATTGCCAAAAAAAAGATTTGTGACAGAGACACAGAGAGAGAGAGAGACAGTTTAAGCTATAGAAATGGATTAGTTACCAAAAGCATTAATAATACTACACATATAGACTGTAGGTTGGTTTGTGCTCCATATAAAGAACCTAAATAATAAACTGAGGACTGCTATTTTTACCATAACCCAGTAAACACACACACACACACACAGACACACACACAGAAAAAGAGAGAGAAAGAGAGAGAGAGAGAGAGTCTCAGATTGGAAAGTTTCCCAGACAAACAGCTTGAGTCTCTGTTTGACTGCGATGAGGGCACCTGGTGAGGGTGTACACAAACACACACATGCACACAAACACATACACACACGGCTCATGTAAAATCCAGCAGGTTGTTTGTGCCCCCGGCTGCGTGGACTCTCAGAGCGCCCCCCAGCAGAGGATGCAGCCAAGCCAGAACAATGAGCGCTGTGTCCTCCAACATGCGCTAATGTCACATGAAACCTTCACTGAGCAGATCAACCACAACACAAGTGACCTAACTAATCTAAATACAAAACTTCGCAAAAAGCACATTCTGATAAGCATGCATCTTACCAAGTCCACAGAGAACAGGCTTGTACTGATTAACACTTTTAGAGCACTGAGTATTAAAAAAAAGAACGACTATGTTTGGAATCCACTGGCTTTAAAAATTCAATAGAAAATCCTCCATTGTGACATTCACCATAAAAGCAGAGGGAAAATGAGACGGAGAAAATCCAGCACATTTTTTTGTCTTTATCTATAGATGTTTTCTATGGGTCCATTTTGAATTCTTTATTTTTGCCTCTAGTTTATATATATATATATATATATATATATATATATATATATATATATATATATAAATTCACATTCCTGGTCAGAGTCACGGCAGCAACGATCGTATTTGAATTTCGTGATAATTATGTAAACAAATAAATCAATCAATGAATAAATATATAAACTGTTTTTTTTTGGGGGGGGGGGGGGGGGTTAGTAATATCTTTTCATATGTTTATATTACTTCGGTCTGACTATTTCTAATAAAACTTTGAAAAACCTTTTTTATTTATTTTTTGATTCATTTTATGTTGCATGAACTGTTTTAATGATTTTACTTAATTGTAAAGAACTATTTTACATTTTTAAATCTAACACTGCATTAATATTTGTGAGCCGACATGTTATTTATATGATTCATGATGTTACACTATGTTTAGTACACTATGTTATGTGGGACTGTGGTGGCTTAGCGGTTAAGGTACTGGACTATGGACCAGAAGGTCCAGGGTTCAAATCCCACCTCTGCCAAGCTGCCACTGTTGGGTCCTTGAGCAAGGCCCTTAACCCACAACTGCTTGGATTGTAAGACTGTACCAATTGTAAGTCGCTCTGGATAAGGGCGTCTGCTGAATGCTGTAAATGTAAATGTTTACTTGAATAGTTTATTTAATTTACTTTGTTTAATTGCAGCTAAAACTACTCTGTATTTCATAGGCTGGGTGATTGTGTGTGTGTGTGTGTGTGTGTGTGTGTGTGTGTGTGTGTAGTACAGTGTGGTACAGATTTCATAAGTCCCAATTAAAGTGATTTGGGCTTTTATAAATCATCAACATTTCATTACAATGAAAATCCCCTTGTTTCCTCCCTACTAACAGCTGATCTGTAATCTGTGGGCTCAGAGCAGGGGCATTCTGTGTGTGTGTGTGTGTGTGTGTGTGTGTGTGTGTGTGTGTGTGCGTGCGCGAGGAAGAGTGTCATTCCCTTTCACCACCTGCTCTGACTCAACGAGCTCTTTCATTGCTCACTGAGACACACACACACACACACACACACACACGTTCTGCTTGCCCACTTTATTACGCCGACACTCTATTCAGTATGTGGTACTAACTTTTTCTTAGTGGTTGACACTTTTCTATTATCACTTGTTTTTATTAGTTAACTTTGATGGGCCACATCATTTCTACCCACAGACAGTGTGATACAAAAGTATTTGGCAAGCCTGGTTAACGGTCGTGTTTCATCAGGTTTATAATGCAACCTCTATAGGCTAATGATAAATAAGTAAATAAGTTTAATGCAAAAATATTAGAGCATAATTATAAAAATATGCAGGCTGAAAAAGAGTGCATATGGAGAGTGTATCAGTGCTCCTTTAACCTTTAATCAGAATGGAGAGGAGGGCTTACAGTGTGTGCATGCATGCGAGTGTGTATGGGGGGCATACTAGAGTCAAATAAAGCAGAAATAATGAACGCATGTGTGTGTGTGTGTTTGTAGAGGTGGAAAATGACTCTGCTTTTCATGCAGAAAAGGAAAATTGCACAAAACAACCGCTATTGTTACTGTGTTTATTTGCTCTGTAAATGTCAGTATGATTTCCACACAATAAGAAAGACTGCACTGCGATATCCCGGTCTGTTTCCTACATGCAAAATCTGAGTTTATCCTATTGAAGGCCACTCTGCATCAATTATGCCTATTCCGTACGCATTTCAAACTCTGTACAGTGTTTAACAACTTTTCAGAAACAAGTCACGGCACATCACTTAAAATAAACATTACCAGAGTCATGTCAGACATAGCTATGTCTTTTACAATTACATTTAAGCCACAAATAAATACAATTAAGGCACTGGAGAAGAGATTTTCAAATAGATAAAGTGCCGTTTTTGACAAATAAACAAGCAAATCGTTGTGACTCATTGAAATTTATCATAACTACTGTAAATAAAGTATGCTTTTTGTCACGAGATGAAATGTCTGCATCAATGTGCGGTAGGTATCTTTCAGTCCAAAGTTTGTGATGTTTATCTAGTGTGATTCCAAAGAAGATCTATTTTTGATGGTCATGAGTCAAGTCATAATAATTTAAGATATTTTGTAATATCTATAGAGACCACTGCAAAATGATCAGTTTCTGTGGGTTTACTATTTGTAAGTACCGTATTTTAAAGCGCACCGGGTTATAAGACGCAATATCAACGATCGGCTGCTAACGGGTATATGTTCATACATAAAGCGCACCGGGTTATAAGACGCATTAAATAAAACAAAACTCTTAAGTTCCGTCGGAAGCTCAGTTTGGTCTTTACCCTGGCGGCAGGGCCGTCTTCTTGCTTCCTCCACTTCCGTACCATCGATTCGTTAATTGTAGGATTCTCTCACAGCTGCTCTCTATGTCCATGTTGTACTGCGTGACCGATAGCGTTGTGTTTGAAATCCGCTTCGAAAATGAATGAATGATGAATGCACGTACCCTAATGCTGAAGCACATACCGTATTACTCCGCGATGCTGCGCACTACGGTTGCCATAAGCTTTGTAACTTACCAAGACCGTGCTAAAACATTTTGAACAGATTTATGAGCGCCGTGTACCATCTACAATCGGTTCTAGGTCAGGAAGCACAACCAGAATTAATTCATACATTAGACGCACCGCATTTAAAGGCGCACTGTCGATTTTTGAGAAAGTTAAAGGATTTTAAGTGGTCCGAAAAATACGGTAATTTTCTACTCTAAAATAATCTCCTGATATATACATCAGTACTGTTCTATACATCGCCATGTAACTTACCATGATAGAGGACTTGGGGTTTTGACTCAATAAAATATGCAGCATGAAATACCCAAACCAGTCCTAAACCCTCAAACCTCAGACACGCTGTGCTCCAACCCTAGATCAAATTGCAGTAAATCAAATTATGAAGGTGATTGAAACCCTGACGTGAACCGTAAGATCAAAGACGTGAAAGTCAGACTGAAAGTGCTGTCAAATCTAAAAAGAGATTATAAAGTGGCATTGTCTGTCCATTTCCTGAGATCCAAAGCAGAGACGGACCCTAATCGAGTCCAGACTCAGTGAGGATAACAAAAGCCACAGAAGAGTGCAGATATAAAAACTCTTGAGCAGATGTGTAGTCAGCGTAAAACCAGCGAGCCTGAGCCAGAGCTGCACTTATTCCAGCGTTGTAAAACATTGTTAAACACATGGCCAGTCGCCTCAGGATGAGAGGCAGAGCGTTATAAAGCAGCTGTTGCTATAGTGTTTTTGCCACTGAAGAGGTAGTGGTTTGTGTGTCCCTGAATGAGTTACAGAAATTACTTTTTTGTACATGGACGTGTTCTTGTTTTTGAAACCATGGATCCCATCACACATAAAGTACATCCAATAGTTCTGAACCAAATGAGTTGTGAAAAGATTCAGTGTTTTGAAAAGAATCGCACTCCTTGGTGACATTCGCTGGCTAGATTGTTGCTTTGGAAAAACCTTGAAAAGCTTGATTTGAATTTGAACATGAATATTTTCTTAAATAAAGCACTGCCTGTTATTCCTGTACTTTCTAGTTGGTAGATTAATATAAGTTTTAGGGAGTAATTAAGTAGTGGCCTGTGAGACAGTTTAGGTACTGAACTATAGACCAGAAGGTCCAGGGTTCAAATCCCACCTCTGCCAAGCTGCCACTGTTGGGTCCTTGAGCAAGATCTTTAACCCACAAGTGTTTGGATTGTGAGACTCAGTTGTTAGTCGCCCTGGATAAGGGTGTCTGCTAAATAGTATAAATGTAGTGGGAACACTTTTCCAGGAAGCCATGAGTAAAGTACTCTCCATTAAATGTAAAAGAAGTAGTTAGTAATTTGCAACTACTGATATGCTGATATATTAAACAAAGATCTGACATTCAATTTTATGTTAATAAATTCAACATAAACCAGTCAGGTATGATATAGATTTGCTGGCCTGTTACATAACTGTTACAAACCTTCTAACAACTTTGCAAAATCTACTTTGGAAAAGCCTTGGTGAATTGAAATAGACAGAAAGGAAGAAAGAAAAACGAGAGCAGAAACCGAAGAAAATCCCTTCCAGATTCTGTGTTATGTTATTAATAGAGAATGGAGAGCTGGATAAGGAAAGTGTGTGAGCCAGCACATGGGATTGGGCTTTAAACTCCAGCAGTAATGACAGAACACCAGAGTGCTTTTATTACTGCCGTGTCTGCTTTGCTCCTCGGAGAGATCCAGCATTTTCTCCTGTCAAAACCTCTTCTTTTTGATGCCACTTTTCATATCTGTCTTTCTGCCTGCAGACCGGCATCTCCACTGTTTTAATTCTGTTCTGTCACATACGCTTAGGACCTACTGCTAATCTGGTGCCTGCTGTGTATAGAAATCCTTATCAGTTATTTTAGGCAGGACCCTTTGGTAACCTATGGTAAATCAGCAACTCATTAAGGAGCACCACAAGCATCATTGTTACTGTGCTCTAGTTATGGGTATCTGTTTAATTCCTGTTTCAGTTGGTGTGTGTGTGCGCATTCCTCCACCTGATCTAAACCCCATCGAGCAATTATGGGGGCACTTGAAGACAGAGAAAGCCAGGTATTCAGTACCATCACTGAGGCTCTGTCAAATACAAATGAGTAATAAATTTGAGAACAATGGAAATTATAAGCAATTTTACTAGTGGTCTTAGACTTTTGACCCTCATGTGTATACACATACCGATCAGCCAAAACATTAGAACCATGCACAAATAATGATTATCTCATTACAACAGCACTTGTTAAGCTGTTCATGATGGAAGAAATGAAAGGACGAAGGTCTTCTGGAACACTGGTGATTGGATGGGATCCATCGTAGGAATTCTAGATAAGAGGAGGTGAAGAATATAATCTTTAAAATGCGAGAAAAGCAGATTAAGGTGTTGAGAGGTTGCGTATCTGTAGTGGAAATAGCGGCAGATGAGAAGGAATGGCAGATCTTGTTCACCTTCTCATCAAAGAAGGCAGCAAAGCCTTATGTAGTTGGGGAGGATGGTTGAAGAGGAGGTGGGTTGAGGAGTGATGATTGCATGGAGTTTGTGTGAGTCAGTGCTAGAGCGTTCTAGCTGTCACATCAGAGGAGAACTTGGACAGCTCTTAGTTTTCTTCGAGAACCACACAGCATGTCTGGAAGCCAGGAGGCAAGATGAGAAGATTTCAGGGAGAGTGAAGGGAGAGGCAGTGAAGGTTGTGATGGGTTGGTGAAGTATTTACAGGTTTGGTTTCATGAAGCACGGGCAGAGCGAGACAGAAGGAACCAGATTTGATGGTCTGAATGATGAGATGGGTGGGGAAGGTCAGCTGAAGACAAGGTTGAGGACGTTGCCTGCCGTGTGCATTGGAGGGAAGACATTGTCTCAAACCTCCAATCTGGAGAGAAGAGGCTCAAAAGACTGTCCAGTTCTGAAGACATCCAGCAGTGTAAGAGGAGACCCGTTTGGAGGTCAGAGACTTAAATGACCTTCCAGTTCTTCAATAGTGTCACCTAGACTATCAGATGGCCGATAGACAACTGGAGGATGTAAGAGTAACAGCATTCAACAAGGAATTCAAACATGGGATATCAACGTGAAAAAGTGCAAGTAGTGTGAAAAGTCATTTCTGGAATAAAAGCAAACTTGTGAGACCTACTCTTCCAGAATCTCGTATTGAGTGGGAAAAAGAGAAGGAAGCTGACAGAGCTGCTAAAGTAGCAGAACTCTCAGGAGTAATTCAAGCATCAGGGCCATGGACTGGAGGGATGGAGTGGATGTATGGACAGCAGACTGGCACTTCTAAATGACACCTATGACCACTGTACCAGCAAAACTGAAGAAGTCCTGCTGAAGATCAAACCAAGCAACAGAATGGAAAAGAAAGGTGACTGAAGTCACCAACTCTCAATCCAATGGAGCACCTTTGGGAACGGAGCGCTTGACTGGCATCATGGATGTGCCGACTTCAGTTGTGCGATGATATCATGCCAATATGGATCAAAATCTTTTTCCAACACCATATATATGTAACTTTCTTGAGGGGAAAAGAAGTGCAGTATGAAGAGGTCTGAATAAATCAAGGCAGCAGCTCCCATTAATGAAAGCAAAATCTTTGATAATCTTGTGATTGAGATTCACAGAACAAGTCTGGTTTCTGAAACACCGTTTCCTCTCTGAAGCTCTTCCTTGGCTACAGTTTCCTCTGAATTATTAAAAATGGAATGTTTCCTCAACATATCTGACTCGACATCCTGATTATAAGTCAGAGACCTTATTACTTGGTACAAACCAAAGCCTACACCCTTAAACCATGCTTGATCAAAGGTGCTGTAAACATAAAATACCTCGTGAGTGCACTTTAATAGCCATATTACACAAAGTTCCTATGTTCAGTCCTGTAAAGGTCTGAGAAGTTCCCGATCTTTAATTTACAGAGACAACTCCTGACAAGTGATACTTGGGATTAGAGTTCTTGAGTTCTGCACTTTCTTAATACAGACACAGTGACTGAATTCATCCAGTTTTCTTTATTTTTAACCTATAATTGTTTTAAGCTTTAAAAATAATTAAAGAACAATGATCTTCTGATTTATAAAGTGTTTTACATAATTAAAGAGACATATGGTCATTTCTACATGATCAAGTGCTATTTAACAGTGCTGTGGTGGCACAGTAGTTAAGTTACTGGAGACAGACCTGAAGGTACAGGGTTCAAATCCCACCTCTGCCAAGCTGACGTTGTTGGGTCCCTGAGCAAGGCATTTAACCCACAATTGCTTGGATTGTAAGATTGTATCAGTTGTAAGTCACGCTGGATAAGGGCGTCTGCTCAATGCTGTAAATGTAAATGTAATGGTGTCTGCTAAATGATTCAATGTAGAAGTTTAAAAATCCTAAGCTTCAGTTGGATAATAATAATGCCCCAGCTAGCAAGCTATAATGGGCATTAGAACAGGACAATAAGAGCTGCATTTCTATAGTACCAAAACAAACGCCACCTACAGTAGCATTGTCATCATCATATTAAAATGTATATCGTCTATATAGTACTGCACATGTGATTTCGGTTCAGTTTGTGACCTGGCTTGATTAAGAGGTGATTCATAAAAAAACGTTTCAATCACAAATCAGACATGTTATTTCTGGTGAGGCTCATGCTCTGTTCTTACTGTGCAATAGCCACTGTACTAACTAATTGTAATCCCTGGCTTTCTGTAACGTAGGACGTTTCTGTAACGTGAGCCTGGATAAGTACCTAACCTTACGTTTTCAGTAAGTGCTGCGAGACTCATTACATCCAATCTAGACCTGAGGCTACATAAGCTAGGGACCAGGACCGGGCCCATCTGGTATACATTGACCCCTGGATCCTGTGGCTGCACAGGTAGGCCCTTTTTTTAATTTTTCATATGTGACCCACCCTGCATGTGTACCAAGCCATAATTGTTTCAATATTCCCGAGTCGGACGCAAGTCACGCTCAAACAGGAACTGGGCTCTGTGATTTATATGATGGATGTGGGTGAGTTCGTCTTATTCGAAGGGGTCAGACGCAATAACTCAGAATAATTACATCAGATCAATGAGGGCCGATGCAGAGGCACTGCTCGCTCGCATGGTCAAATACAAAACATAAACCAGACGTTCAAGGGTAAAAAAAGACTCCGAAATGCACCCATTCTGCATCTGCTTGAGGCACGCCGAACGAAGGAAATGCACAATACAGATGCAGTGTGAGACGACAAACGGCAGTCGTGTGTTCGTTCTGCTTCACCACAATCACAGATGCAGTTGTGGTTTGGAGAGAAACGCTGCCAGGGTTTGGGGAAAGGCGTCAGATGCCATGCTGTGGTCACACGGCTATCTCTCTGTTTACGAAATTTATCCATTACCCCGTGGTGGGATGAATGGAGGGACAAAAATGGTTATGGGCAGAAGAAAAAAGGACATTCTTTCTGTCAGATCCAAGATGGATGGGACAAGATGCAAAAAGAAATTGTGCATAGTATCAAATGGGAAACAGAAACTGAAGGCCTACAAAGTCTATCTATATGACAGATGAACAGGATGCATTGATTTACACTGTGATTTACCCAAGTCCTAATATAAGAACTTAATTGTTATTTAAGCCTCATTGTTGCATTTATATAGCACTTTGAATGGAGGAGCGATTAAAAAAGAATTATAATACAGGTATGCACCGTTTAGCATCCATTCGATCAAGTGATTGTCCAAAGAGTTTCAAGGTTTAGTCAGTATTATCATCTAAAATAAAACACTATGTGCAAAGTACCTTAACAATATGTGACTATGGTAATGTCCAGTCAACATCCTTTTCAGTTAACGTAATGTAATGTGGACGTTAAATGGTGCCTGTACACCAGAGATGATGATGAGAAAATGCACAATTCTGGACAGATTGGATGTTGCATCCCTCATTAGGCCCTTTATTAGCAACACTGCAAGGCCATGTTTGTTGCCTTGTGGGCAGAGGTAATACATGGGTTTATTGGTACTGTTTCCTGCTGTTTATTCAGCAGGTAGGCTAAACTGAATGAGTTTGTTGGTAACATGTTCGCTGCACAATTCATGTTTTGGTAATTGGATTCAGACCCTCTGATATTTATACTAGCATAGAGCTGTTACACTTTTATATTCACACCAGGGTTCTAGAATTGGTTATGTTCAGGATCCTTAGAAGCCAGCCAATCAGACAGTCAGTTATTTTCTATAGTCATGGTAAGAACACTGACAAAAATGATGCATTTAGCAAAGTTAGCGGATGTTTTGCGTTATTGCGTTTGTGTTATCCAGGGTGACTTACGTTAAGGACCCTGCTCAAGAACCTAACAGTGGCAGCTTGGCAGATTTGAACTCAGGACCTTCGGGTAAATAATGCAGTACCTTAACCGTTAGGCTATCACAGCCTTCAGTTGCTACTAAGTAAAAAAGCTGCGTGAACATCCTCGAAGCGTGGTGATTCCCCGATTTTTCTGAGGTGTTGTACCAGCTGATCGTAGCACTTACAATCTGGATTTATAAGTGATAAAATTCCATATCTACTCGCATATGCGGACCCCTCCACCAGCTTGTCATCATCCATCTGCGCCGATATGGGTAATGTAAGAGAAGTTACTTTCATCCTCCCCACTATCAGAGTAAAACTGTGCCATCGTTCCAGTGATATTTCATCGAAAGCTTTTTTATGAGACACAGATCTGGCAAAACACTTAAAGACATGGATCAACCACATCCTGATTTAGTGCTGGAGAAGCTGAGTCCACGTAGGTGTTTGGGCTAACACAGACACACACACACACACACACACACACACAGAATTTTTTATATTTCTGCATAGATATGGCCTAAAACATCATTAGATTTTCACTCAAGTCCTAAAAGTAGATAAAGAGAACCCAGTTAAACAAATGAGACAAACATATTATACTTGGTCATTTATTTATTAAGGAAAATGATCCAATATTACATATTAGTGAGTGGCAAAAGTATGTGAACCTCTAGGATTAGCAGTTAATTTGAAGGTGAAATTAGAATCAGGAGTTTTAATCAATGGGATGACAATCAGGTGTGAGTGGGCGCCCTGTTTTTTTTTATTTAAAGAACAGGGATCTATCAAAGTCTGCTCTTCATAACACATTTGTGGAAGTGTATCATGGCACGAACTAAAGAGATTTCTGAGGACCTCAAAAAAAGAGTTGTTGATGCTCATCAGGCTGGAAAAGGTTACAAAACCATCTCTAAAGAGTTTGGACTTCACCAATCCACAGTCAGACAGATTGTGTACAAATGGAGGAAATTCAAGAAAATTGTTACCCTCCCCAGGAGTGGTCGACCAACAAAGATCACTCCAAGAGCAAGGCATGTAGTAGTTGGCGAGGTCACAAAGGACCCCAGGGTAACTTTTAAGCACCCGAAGACCTCTCTCACATTGGCTAATGTTAATGATCATGAGTCCACCATCAGAAGAACACTGAACAACAATGGTGTGTATGGCAGGGTTGGAAGGAGAAAGCCACTGCTCTCCAAAAAGAACATTGCTGCTCGTCTGCAGTTTGCTAAAGATCAGCCAGAAGGCCATTGGAAGAATGTTTTGTGGATGGATGAGACCAAAACTTTTTGGTTTAAAAGAAAAGTATTATGTTTGGAGAAAGGAAAGCACTGCATTCCAGCATAAGTACCTTATCCCATCTGTGAAACATGGTGGTGGTAGTATCATAGTTTGGGCCTGTTCAACATTCCAGAGCTGAAGCTGTTCTGTAGGGAGGAATGGGCTAAAATTCCTCCAAGCCGGTGTGCAGGACTGATCACCAGTTACAGGAAACGTTTAGCTGCAGTTATTGCTGCACAGGGGGGTCACACCAGATACTGAAAGCAGAGGTTCACATACTTTTGCCACTCACTAATATGTTATATTGGATCATTTTCCTCAATAAATAAATGACCAAGTATAATATTATTGTCTCATTTGTTTAAATGGGTTCTCTTTATCTACTTTTCGGACTTGTGTGAAAATCTGATGATGTTTGAACCTACATTTACGCAAAAACATAAAAAATTCTAAAGGATTCGCAAACTTTCAGGCACCACTGCATGCATGCAGACACAGAGTAAACATACATTTTAGGGCCAATCCATTGACAATGATTACTGTAGATTATTACTGCTTCACCTACACCTAACTCTAATCTCGGTAAATAAAAGAAAAACCTTTTGTATTTCAAGCTAACGTTTGCTAAAATAAGGAATTTTAAAATAAGCAGGCCAGCAAAATGCACGAGGGAAAAAAAAAAAAAAAAAAAAAAAAAGTCCTTGTGGCTACATTTTCACATTTAGTCCTCACAACGATATATAAACTTGCACATGCACACATGCACAGTTCCTCCACTATACTGGAATGGAGACTAGGTGATTGAAAACAAAAATCCAGATTTAAACAAGCATGAACAAAGAATTTTTTTATAAATGAATCTACAACCAGAGTAACAAACCAGAAAGATTAAAAAAGTGGTTTTGTACAGTGTCTGATGTTTTTGGTGTGTATCCCTTAATGCAGGTGAAATACAGCGTTCCTGAACTGTGTAATTGTTGTTTGTGAAGCTAATGTGGAAAACCTTAGCATGGTGATGTGACGGTAACATTAGACGAATACTTATTTCAACCTAATCATTAGAGCTTTAACATATGTAGCTTACATGGGCTTACCACAGACAAGGATTGACTCCAGATTTCTCTGTACCGAATACAGATGCGAAGACCTGTTGGCTCAGGCTTAGAATTCAGCTATGCATAAGATGATTAGATATACATTTATTACAAAATGTAAATGAATTAATTGGATTTAGCAGGTGCCTTTACTTTCATTTAATAGTACTACATTACAATATTATTTTTCATATTTTAATTTTCCCAGTCTGAGTAATGTAATGCAATGTAATGTAGTCCGGGTCTAATTTCAGTGGCTGCAGGCGTAATCATGCCCTGGAACAGTCCTGGGTAAGACCACTTTGCAACATGGGAAGACTATATCCCAACCGACCTCTCTCCCCACAGTCACGTGATGCCTGACCAAGAGGGAAAACACCATCCAGACTCTACTCTGGGCCCCTGTGGCGGTGGAATAGCATGGTAAACCACTGCACCAGCATTCTGCTCATATTATATTACATTATATTACATTAAATTATATTATATTACATGAAATTACAGTATATTGCATTATAAGTAAGTATATTTTAATATAAGTAATTGAGAAAATGATCATAACTCCTGCTTATAACAAGGTTCAAATCCCACCTCTGCCAAACTTACCACTGTTAGGTCCTTAAGCAAGGCCCTTAACCCTCAATCGCTGTTTATCTGTTGTAAGTCGCTCTGGATAAGGACTTCTACTAAATGACTAATAGTAAGTGCCGGTCTCTAAACCAGGTCATCGAAGCGGACTAGTGGACTGCACATAAGCCTAAATAAATCTTACATTTTGCATCCTTCATCCTTTCCCATATGGATCTAATTTTTCCAAGGGAAAAGTAAATGTGGTTTTGTATTACCAGCACTGTTGTGTATGTCTGATATCTGTTGTGTATATCCCTAATACCACAAAGCCAAAATGTAGGACCCTAGAACATAATGGACATAATGGCTTGTGTTATGTTATTTAATGAACTGCATACATGGATTTTGAGACAATACATTCACTTTTCATATTGCAAATATTAAACTATATGCTGCTAAGAATAAACGAATTGCACTGCAATAAATAACATATTAGATTCCCTATGCACACAAAAGCACACAATGAAAGTAAACATGAGTCAGTTTCATTCCATCACCAGAACAGTACATTTTCCATAGCAAGGCCCAAAGATTTCAACATAAAACAAAAAAACTGGAGCCAGGAAAGAATTTTCACATCAATTCATGGTACTAAATCATATAGGATGCATTTAGAAACACACACACACAAACCCCCAGCTGTGAGGTATCATCCCATGACATTTCAAACAGCTGTAAGGAATCTCAGCCAGCAGACTCACTATCATTGGTTTGGCACAAAGCATATATACGATGCAATATATATAGTCAAATATACACCATTTAGTGTTCACATTTGACCAAAATGAACATGTACTAAACATTACCACAATCATAAAGTAGTTACATTGCATATAACCAAAGCCTATTATTGTTTTCCATGTTCTAATCCCACTTTCACAGGTTTGAGTAGTGCAGTAGAACATAGCCTCAGTTTACTCACCATACACTACTCAAGATGACTACTAACTTGCTAACCAAAAGAAAAAAAACAGCACCCCCTCCGGAAGAAAACAGGTATAGCTAAGTATTGCTTGTGAAGATGAAGTGGGATACCCAAGCATGGCAGTGTGAGAGCAACATTAGAGCAATACTTACCCTAATTGTTATCTAATGCATATGCACCACCACTGTGGTAAAATGAAGGCAATAAACACAAATATATCGATTGGTAAAATTTAATTTAGTATAAAAGAAGGTTTATTTACATTCAGCAAATAAAATGGGTGGGGTTTATAAGGCAGGCTGTTACTAAGATCCACTATTCTACCGACTGAAGCAAATCGGAGTGAGATCCCGGTGTTAGAACCAAAGTCTAGGACCCTATTCATATTCATATTAACATGGCGTTTCTAGCTATTTACTACAAAATGAGTTCTAATGTTATGTAACAAAGTATTCCTGTCGCACTGGTAAAAGCGTGACTGTTGGCGGTGTGGGCTTGATTTGGAGTGAGTGACTGTGTTAGAAAGTCTGAGCTGAAGGCTGGCATCCATGTTTAATAGATGTAACATCAAGCGTCGAAATCTAACACTTTCAAACTGATTTAGCAGGTAATCAGCATTTGTAAACAATCGAGAATACTGGTTGTTTCCTACACTCATATACATGAAATCAATGTGCGTGCAAGATATCTATAATAAAGCTATTAAATAAAGTAATCGTTTTGTGTTTTAAACATCTCTGTTTGTAGTTAGTGAGGGCTAAAATTCCTCCAAGCCGGTGTGCAGGACTGATCCACAGTTACAGGAAACGTTTAGTTACAGTTATTGCTGCACAGGGGGGGTCACACCAGATACTGAAAGCAAAGGGTCACATACTTTTGCCACTCACTAATATGTAATATTGGATCATTTTCCTCAATAAATAAATGACCAAGTATAATATTTTTGTCTCATTTGTTTAACTGGGTTCTCTTTATCTACTCTTAGGACTTGTGTGAAAATCTGATCAGGTTTTAGTTTCCTTATGAATGCTCATGATAAAATTGGTGTGGTTAAATGTACTAGAGATTATACTTAACATGATCTTTGACTGCTATCAGGACTTTTTTTAGCTAGCATGTGAAGAGGTATACTGGGAATGGTAGTACTTAAGACATCATGGCGATGCACAGACTCACTATTGACAGGTCTCCTGTGCTCAGAGGTGCTTAGGGTTTCGACCTCACATAAGCACTAGCCTTTGATATTAGCAGCTCCGGTTAGCTGTGTGATGTTATCCTTACGAGCATATTTGTGTGTGTGTGTGTGTGTGTGTGTGTGCGCCATGTAAGAGCCCTGCCAGGAGAGTCGGGCTAACTCAAGCAAAGCCAGCATGTGGACAGGTGGCCGACAGGCTGAAAAAAACAGTCCAATTCCCACGGGAGGAGAATTCCATGCTAGGAAGAGCAGCGCTTCCGAACAGAGCAAACCGATAGCATGGGCCTGCTAATATCCCACTCACACATCGGCCACGCCAACAAATGAGTAGATACGGAAATGAAAAGGAGGTTAACATGGTATTTTATACTTTTTACAATTAAAAAAATATATAATATCATGCAACTGATTTGGAGTGTGTGTTTGTGTTAGAAAGTCAGATATAGCAACAGGTTACTGTTTAATAGATGCAACGTCAATTGTCAAAATCTAATGCTTTAAAACGAATGTTATTGGTAATAAAAATTTGAAAACAATCACGAATGCTTGCTGTTTCGTTCACTCAGCACAGACGCAATATGAGGAATCATTTCTCCTGAGACGTTAGACAAGCGTTGTGTAATCACAGTTCATGTGAGGTATCTATAATAAAGCTATTCAATAAAGCACCATTTTTATTACGTGTCATTCAAAATGAACGTACTAAGAAATGTTTTTAAGTGAAACAAAGCATAATTTTTGGCTCGGATCTTTATTTCAGTGCATCATGTATATACTGCATCGTAGATCAATTATATATTACAAAACGTCTTTCCAGTAATGTTCTGGCTTGTCAACGTGACCTTTGGCCAACCACAGGTGGGCAGCAACGTTCTTATTGGAGAACACTGCCTTTCTTTTGCAACAGTGCCTTACACACCGTCGTTGTTCAGTGTTCCCCTAATGGCGAATAACCTTAGGCGATGTGAGAGAGGCTTTTAGTTGCTTAGAAGTTACCCTGGGACAACCATTGTAACTTTACAGAGTATTGCATGCCTTGCTCTTGGAGTGATCTTTGTTGGTTGGCCTAGGGCAGTGTTTCTCAATCCTGGTCTTGGCGCCCTCTGCATGTTTTAGCGTTTTCCTGCTCCCAACACACCTGATCCTGCTCCTCGGCTCATTAACAAGCCCTTTTATTGAGTTGATGTAGGTGTGTTTAACAGGAGAAGCACTAAATTGTGCAGAGCGGTGGGGTGGACCAGGTTTGAGAAACACTGGCCAAGGGAGACTATCAATGGGCTTTAATTTCTTCAACTTGTACACTTTACCAAATTACCCATATATATATATATATATATATATATATATATATATTCTGTAAATGTAAATGTAAATATATATATATATATAATATATATATATAATTCAGGCTTTGCTAGGCCACCCAAGTTTGAGTCCCAGTGGTGTCATCTGGCCAGGTCGGGCAACGCTAAAGTGGCCATGTCTGCTTCTTCTAGAAAAATGTGTTATTGCTCAGTGGGAGATTGTGCATGTTTGGTGGTAAACAGAATTCAAACAAAGACGGCAAGAAAAAAGAAGCCCGATTTTAAGGCATGTCGAAACTGACACGTGTCTCCAGGCGTGTGCATTCTGTGTTTGTCTGCACTCCAAATGCAGCTCATGTCTGACAGAGCATCTCTCTTCAGCTATTCAGTGCTGTGAGGCTCAGCTTTATCAACCCACAGGAGTCTCCTTTATAAACCATGTGCCATGTGTGTGTGTTTGGCTAGTTCCATTCTTGTCTTCTGTCTAATAGGTTTACACGGTGAGAGGGATCCTAGCAACAGCTGCGGCAGATCAGACGTTCTAGTCCGGGGGCGCCGTTAGCCTGGCGTAGCTCTAACACTCGCTTTCATCCCCTCACATGCTAATGAAGCCAACGCGCCATGTCTCAACCTGAATATATTCAGCTCGCTTTCTAGTCAACACCTCACACAGCAAGAATGCAGAAGGGGTTTAGGGGTTGTATAATAGAGTCTCGGTGCAGTTTAGGAACCAGAACGGTATTTGTTGTTAGCGTTCCTTGTCTTGTTTTGTTGCTAAGCGTCAGGTTTGATGCTTCCGGATAGGATTAGATGGGAGTGTGGGCAAGAGCGTAACACCGACCTACACAAAGCACCAATTATCAACATACACACAGTCTCTCTCTCTTTATCTCGTTCAAACCTTATTCCCGAGCTTAGCATCTGTTTTTAGCTCAGGTTGGTAGCCTAAAGCATTCAATGACAGACAGTGACAAGCACATTATAACACTAATAGCAGTATGACCTGCTAAGTAAGGTCACAGGACTACAGGTCATCAGTCCAGCAATGACTATAAGGTGTTTAACAACTCCAGTAATACTGCTGTGTCTGATCCACTCATACCAGCACAACACATGCTCTTGGGGGGGGCAAAGACAGAACAAAAGAAGGGGAACTAGCAAAGTATATAAAGAGAAACAGAAGGACTACAGTCTGTAATTGTAGAACTACTATATGATAAGAGGAGTTGATAAAATGGACAGTGAGTGTAGACATATGAACGTGTACTTAATCAAATGATTAAGTACTTCTTATGTAAAGCTGAGGATGGTATGGCTCAGGGAATGGTTAGGAGGGAGATTGTTCCTGAAATCTAAGTTCATAATTTGTAAGTAAATCAGGTCAAATCCATATATACTGTCCTCATGCCTTTTTATTTGTATATATATATATATATATATATATATATATATATATATATATATATATATATATATATATATATATATATATATATATATATATTGTGTGTGTACAAAACTGTGTTTTTGAGATACACTCAAAATGAGCTAAGTTCAGGAGAGAAAATGTATTTCTATTTCTTTTTTATTATAGTAATATATTGCAACGGACTGAACTTTTATTAGTTAAGTTGTTAGATATGGTCTGCATACAAACAAATTTTATAGCCATGCACGTTTCAAAATGTTTTTAACATCGATTTAGAGATAATTCAGTAGAACTGACTCTACACATCAGCTTCAGCATCTTCACTGACTGTGGAATATTCAGTCCTATAAACCTACCTTATAATGGGAAGCATCTGATATACCTGACCTGATCCTTATCATCATTAGACTTCTTATCCAGAACTGAATCATGGCTTCATCTTGCCATCGCTGCTCAAGAGAAGCTTAGAGTTTCTAAATCTGGGATTTTGGAGTTTAAAGTCCATTTAATGATAATAATGTAAGAGCGGGTGAAACCTTCGCTGACTCTCATTAACCAGCATGCATCACTGCTGATAATCTAATTGCAGCCTTATCGGCTTTTCACACTTCTTAGCTGAACAAATTGATCCGAATGCAGCCAGTGTAATATAGTGTGTGTGTGTGTGTGTGTGTGTGTGTGTGTGTGTGTGTGTGTGTGTGTGTGTGTGTGTGTGTGTGTTGGACAGACACAACAGAAAGCAAAAAGTGCAATTTCAAGCATCTATATGTGCTATATAGAAAGTGTTTAGTGTATTCATGTATGTTATTTTTCATATATAAGTCCAAGCTTAGACAACCTGCTTCAGTTACATGTTTTACTTACCTTTTGTCGTCACATCATTGTAATCAAACCATGAACAACGTTTAGTGACATACATTCATTGATAATACCAAATATAAAGCAAGACTACAGGTAAGTGCCATTTTACCTCCTTCCAATTCGACTGAACATCATAATAACAAATTATAATAGGAAATAAAAACCTGTCTCTAAATCAGACGTTGCAGATGTAAACATCTGGTCAAATTAACAAAGGTTTAGCATGTGTATTTGTACTGCGATAAATATTATTCATGTCATAATTTGGTTTTGTTTACATACTTTTTATTCATTTTTGTTTTTCTTAAATACCGATTTACTTTGCATTATCTCCGTGCATGAGCATGAGCTATGTGACGGTCTGTGTGCTCAGACACGTCTCAATTGTCAATGCCAACAAGAGAGGTGAAATGTTAAGGTTTGTACTCTGCTTAACACTACAAGCACCACGACACTTCACCTACATACACCTAGAAGGGACGAGCGCCGGTCATTTGACCTCTGCAACTTCCTACTAGTAGTGCCGTGCTGGCGTTACCTACTTAACGGTTTTAAGTGTTGAAAAGTGATACTGCTTTGCCTGTTCTGAAAATTTGTGTTTCTTCAAGTGGGCTCATTCCCTCTTGGTTGTGTGCACCCGAGCGATGGATGTTTACTTATGCTTATATTCCATCGTGTGCATTTATATTTTGGTGTGTGTGACTGTTAATGTGTGCTTTTTCTGTACATTATCATGTACTGAACAATTTGAAGGTGGATTTGATAAGTATGAAGTGGTGTACGTGCAAAAGAAGAATACATCCATCGGTAACTGATGTAATATGTGTGATATGGATAACAGTACAGGTTTCGGGTGCTGTGTATTTTCATCTGTGTCTCTGATATTTTTACGTATGGTTTGCATGCAGTTTTGTTATGAAAATACCCTTTATATTTACATTACAGCTGCATAAAAGGTCAATGTGATTATGGTAATGTCTGGTCAACATCCATTTCAGACAACGACCTGTTGCACATAATGCAAGGAAATCATTAAATGGCTTCTATAAAAATAGTACAAAATTACAAATATTGCTGAATACAAACTGTGCTTTTGCATAAGACTGTAAATGACTGAGAAATGTTTTCAACCACACCCTAATTCCCTTAACCAGTGTATATATATATATATATATATATATATATATATATATATATATATATATACACACATATATATATAGTTATATAGTTCCATAAGTATATAATGTTACCTCTGGCTCATGATCTTGTAAGCATCTGGAAGGTAGCAGCGTGTGTTCTCCATTTGGGCTGGGTCGGCGTCGCAGATCTTGTCGTCCGTGCGCCCGTAGTTGGCGCTCTCGATCATGATGACGTCGGTTCCTGGGCAGCGCAGCTCAATGGGGTAACTCTCGCACGACAGCTCCCTCCTCACCACAGCCATGGGCACCGGGGCTCGGCTAAACGCTGTAGGCAAACATAGATGATTATCAATACTGATATTACTAGAAAGATTTTATCAAGTTAAAAAGTATATTTACATCACATATAGTCAGGGCTGATTTCTGTTCCAGAGCTGTACTTTGGATCCGTTCGGGTTCCTAAATAACACCTAAAGCACCCCTGATGAAAAGGCACTGCAATCCTTAGTGCATGTGTTATCTTGCGTAATTCTCCTCTGACCCTTTTCTCTTCCCACAGCCAGTTGCAGGCTTGCCGGTCCTGTATATTGACTCCTCTTCGTTTACACGTCCTAATGCGGTCTAGTCACTCCATCACCGGTCGTCTGTCTCCTTGCTCTTGTGTTCCTGCCTGTTCCTTTGGTGGTATGTGTCCATGTTAGCTGTTTTCACTTTGTCTCTCTCTGCTTTAGTGTTCCACGTTAGCTGCTAACTGTCCTAGTGTACTGTGTTAGATATACCTGGTGTAGATAATGTGTATTTCACGTCCCTTTGTTCTAATAAAGCCCTTACACTTGCACATCTGCCCAAGTCACATGTCAGCACAAGTTGCTATCTAGACCCTAGACCCTGACCTTGATAAACAGGGTTAAAGCAGGGAGAAAAAAATCAGAAACTTGTAGTTCCTGACATGGTTTGGGAACTCCTGCGGTTCCTGAAAAGGTAACCTGTTTGAGTTTGTATATAAGCAGTAAACGCTGAATGTTTGTCACTGTAAACATCTGTTACTTGTACATAGTGTTTGTCATCCCTGCTGAGAAAGTGCTATTATCTTTGCAGCAACTTTTTCAATGGTTATGTGGTAGAGAGTAAAGATGTGTTGTGTATTTTAATAATTTCTATTATTCATGTTGAGGGAAGGCTTATTTGTTTGTGTAGTTCGTTTTTTTTGTTTTGTACGAATGTTTTGTTTTAGCCCGGAGTACCCCTGGAGAGATGCATGTTAGCTTTTTTGATAGTTCACTGTAGTGACAGCTAAATGCAGTGTTGAAAAAAATCCACTGCTGCGCTTGCTGTTTGTTGGATTTATTACTCTAATCCTTGCCTACCCTGGAACACAACAACTGAAAAGATTCTGATCCTTGTGTAGTTTTTTTAAAAGCCTTTAAAAAGCAACCCATGGAGTACAGGTAAGCGCCGTTTCATTTACTTTTAGTTTACGTTCCGTGACACAGGACGTTCACCGAAATGTATGTTGACCTGACCATTACCATAGTCACATAGTAGTGTAAATACACATAGGGTTTTATTTTAAACAATAAGAATTATAATAATAAACACAATACGAGAGCATTTAGTACAGTTCAGTACTGTACAACACTAATTCTTATTTTTGTATCTCATATAAAACTGGAGACACTTACCGAAAATGAAAAACAAGAGTGGAACGCTACCATATTGTTTTCTGCATTTCAAGTCTGCAATTCTCTGTTCTGTCAGCAGGTGTCACAAGGAGACATACTAGTTCTATGTCATTCAGACGTGAATTGGATATATATAAGGCAGATTTTTATTTCCTATGTTAATTCATAAGACCTCAGCTGTTAAAGTGAACGGACATCGATCAGATGGATGTTAAACAGCGCATACTTGTAAAAATAATCAAAATAACTCTCGTATTTCTGAAAACCTGCAATAGACAGGCACCCTGTCCAGGATGTACAGAATGGCAGTATGTGCCTGTACTTTTCGACAGGACCTGACATAATTCTGATCTCACACATCTCAAATCTCCAGAATTCTGGGTCCTGGTCTGGCCACTGTTTGAGTGGATTTTGCCAAAGTTATGTTTCGCCAAATTAGAGTTCCATAACTACTGTACTGTTGGAACTCCTGAAACGATTCTGGAGTTATTATAGGTACTACATGAGTAACTCCCATGGGTCTACACGGGTAATATTTTTCACAATCAATTAAAGTGCCAGACAACACGACCAGTGGAGCAATGTTATTGTAAGCACAATCAAGCTCGTGTTGTGTTATTCTGTTGAAAGCTAAGATTAAACAGCAGTAAGAGGCACAATCTTTTCCTGACTGAAAGCGCTGCCAAATTTAATAGATCACTCACCACATGACAAACTGTTCCACATGGTGCATGATGAACTGTGATGCCGCATTCGTTACGAAGACAAAAACCACCGCAATGTTTGTTTGTAATTTTGTTCCCAAATTTTCCCAAAATTATGTTCTGTCTATTTGATCGTCCCGGTCTGTTAGCATTACACTGTACATCCATCACGGAAACTCAATTTCCACACATTGCACAAACAATTAATTCTCGTCTGCAGCTACAAGCTGCAGGAAGCATTTCATTACAGATACAAACACAAACAAATACATAAACTCGGTTACAGAAACGGGTTCATACACAGACATACAATTAGTACACAACAAGAGAGATTGGCACTCGTATCAGACGTCTATATAATTTCACAGCAAAAATAAGACTTGGCTTTTATGTATCTGATGAAGAAATAAATGAATTGGTGCTTGTATTTACTTTGTATTGAAATAAACCATCTGTAATTTTTAAACAAAAGAACAATACCATATAATCAAGATACAGTGGTATGAAAAAGTTTGGGCACCCCTGATAATTTTCATGATTTTAGTTTATAAATCATTGGTTGTTCAGATCAGCAACTTGAGTTAAATATATCATATAGCAGATGAACACAGTGATATTTGAGAAGTGAAATGAAGTTTATGGATTTACAGAAAGTGTGCAGTAATTATTCAAACAAAATTAGGCAGGTGCATAAATTTGGGCACCCCAGCAGAAAAATTACATCAATATTTAGTAGATCCTCATTTTGTAGAAATAACAGCCGCTAAACGCTTCCTACAGCTTCCAGTCTGGATTCTGGTTGAAGGTGCTTTGGACCATTCTTCTTTAGAAACATCTCCAGTTCAGTCATCTTTGATGGTTTCCAAGCATGGACAGCCCACATTTTCAGTAATATTCATGTCTGGGGACTGAGATGGCCATTCCAGAACGTTGTACTGGTTCCTCTGCATGAATGCCTTAGTAGATTATGAGCAGGGTTTGGGGTCGTTGGCCTCGGTGCAACTTTGTCACTGATTCTTGAACATTGTTCTTAAGAATCTGGAGATATTAACTGGAATCCATGCGACCCTCAATTTTAACAAGATTCCTAGTACCTGCACTGGCCACACAGTCCCGCGGGCATTATGGAACCGCCACCAAATTTTACTGTGGGTAGCAAGTGTTTGTCTTGGGATGCTGTGTTCCTTTTCCGCTCCTTGTTATGTCCAAATAACTCAATTTTAGTTTTCGTCAGTACACAGCACTTTATTCCAAAATGAAGCTGGATTGTCCAAATGTGCTGTAGCACACCTCAAGTGACTCTGTTTGTGGCGTGTCTGCAGAAAAGGCTTCTTCTGCATTACTCTCCCATACAGCCTCTCCTTGGTGCAAAGTGCGCTGTATAGTTGAAACGATGAACAGTGACACCATCTGCAGCAAGATGAGGTTGTAGGTCTTTGGAGGGTGGTCTGTGGCTTGACTATGACTGTTCTCACCATCCTTCGCCTCTGCTATCTGAGATTTTTTCTTGGTCTGCCACTTCGGGAGTTCCTTAACTAGAACTGTGCCTGTGGTCTTCCATTGCCTCACTATGTTCCTCACAGTGGAAACTGACAGCTGAAATCTCTGAGAGAGCTTTTCCCCTTTCCCTGAACCATGATGTTGAACAACCTTTGTTTTCAGGCCATTTGAGAGTTGTTTTGAGGCTCCATGTTGCCACTCTTCAGAGAAAAGATGCAAAGAGGAGAGAAACTTCCAATTGGCCACCTTAACACTTTCTCATAGTTGGATTCACTTGTGTATGTAGATCAAGGGTCAATGAGCTTTATAAAACAAATTTTGTGTTTCCAATAATTAGTGCTAAAGGTATTCAAATGACAAGGGTGCCCAAATTTATGCACCTGCCTAATTTTGTTTGCATAATTACTGCACACTTTCTGTAAAACCTATAAACTTCATTTCACTTCTCAAATATCACGGTGTTCATCTGCTATATGATATATTTACCTGAAATTGCTGAGCTGGACAACCAATTTATACAGAAAAATCATGAATATTATCAGGGGTGCCCAAACTTTTTCATACCACTGTAGATTATATACTTTTATGATTTCAAATAACATTATTATTCATTCATTTTCTTGTCTTCTTAAATCTTGGTCAGGATCGTGGGAAAGACGTCTAGCCGGCTACACAGTGTGCAAGGCATAAGCAACCCTAGACATGGAGCTAAAGTTATTATTGCAGTTATTAAATCAGATTTTATTTACTTTGTATTGGGATTTTTTTTCAAAATTGTACTAAAAATCACTGCTCTGAAGTATAACTATCATGTTTTCTGTAAATATTAAAAGGAAATGTGCTACTGTTCACTTTTTTTGAATAGCTCCAGATTTGTTTTAGTTACAGCATTAGTTTCTATTTAAGACTTTAGTCATTTTACATACTGTAACCTCATAAATATAAGTTATTTTGTATATCATATATCATACTATTTATGAATTTGCTTCTAAATGATTTTAAGAGAATGTTTTAATACAGACTTTTTTCTTAATGAGTTTTGATGTATTATTGGTAATCTTAATTTCACACAGCTGAAATGTGAACATTTAATTTTATTTAAAAATATTGTATTCTATAGCAAGAAAAAGTTAGTTAAAATACTTTTAAATGTATTTTTTTATCCAAACAATAATAGAACAGATAGAACAAATTCTGCCTGAACTAACTAAACTCAACAACTGTATTTGATGCCCTTTTTGAACTACTGAATACACCTTATTACTCATGTTCAGTCCAGAGTCGGAAAAAATAACATTTAACCAAGCAAGTGTAATAACTCTAATAACGTTCAGACAAACGGATTGGTGCCGTCTGGTGTTGGTTCCCAAACTTGTGCCCTGCGATGCCCACCTCCCCATGATGCTGGATTAGATTGAGTATGAAAATAAATGAATCTGGTACAATTCTCTCAGGGAGCGTCAGAGAGCTTTCTGCGTTTAAATTAAAATCAAACCCACACTAAATTGACCACAATCTCACTTCGCCATGAATGCTGACAGGCTCTCGCTTGTCCTCCCAATGTTCACTCCGACCAATCAGTCCAGGCGCTCGTGTTTCTGTTGTGTACAACTCATGTTTGTGATGGATCGATATTCAACGCTGTGTTCACAGACGCTGAAAATTCGATGACGACTCAGTGTGAAGATGCCCAACCGCCTGGAAAACTCCAAGCTTCAAACTAACATCCTTCACATGTTAAATAAAAACCACCCAGTTTCTGCAAGCAGCCTTTCTGCTTTAGCCAGAAGTCATTTAAAGGCGATTTTGCTAAATCTAACAGCACCACGTAGTGCCAGACGAGCGAGGAAGCTCAACGAGAGGAATTGAACAGATCCCGTGTAATCAGACTGGCTCAGGAACATCACTCAGGTGCTCATTCAGAATGGCTTTGGCATTTCTATCTCAGCGTAATCCATCATGCTGAAAAAAGATAAATCTAATCTACAAATCGTTCTCCCTGATGCATTACTGACCAGCCTGATCTTCAAATCATTACCATATTTTCCAGAGTATAAGAAACATCAGCATCACCCAGTTTGTATCTGCGTTCTCAACGACTTTTTTTAATTGGTTGACTTAATGATATTTGTATAGATAATTGTATTTATTCATATTATGTGCTGCTGCATTTGCATTCACTCTTGTGTCAGTCTGTGCAATGTCCCTTCAAAGTATAATTTCGGATCCTTTTGTTTATAATGTCGCTCTTTTGGATGATTGATTTTTTTTTTTGTTGCTCTCTATAGAAAATCACCATACTTTTTGAAACGGTCATTTCTTGTCTTGCAGCCTGAAAACATAATTAATCTTTATCTTCTATACTGCTTTTCCATTTCACTGTCGAGGTGGCAGCACTGAAAATAGTTAAAACACTTAAACACTTAAAAGTTTTCCAGCTTTATTTACAGATTTTGTCTTGCAGCATTCGCGTAATGAGAGATAAGGCAAAAGTTTTTAAAAGTAATTAAAAAAATACAATCCACAATAACAGAGTTGGAAAAGTGATCAGTTCCTGAATTAATACTTCATGGATCCACTTTTTTAATTAACTACAGCCATTAGTCCCTCTGGCTCTGTCTCTACTAGGGTTGGGCAGTATGAAGGTATCTACCATAGCATTCAAAAATGGTGACATATTTTTAATTTCTGCTTCATGCACTGGATTTACCCACTTAAAACAGTCAAAAACCAGTCAAAAGGCAACCAGTCCTCAGACTGGTTACATTGGTTACAAGATCTCCATGTTTGTATTCGATGTGGTGAGGTTATTAGATTAGAACGCTTTTTTCTCTTCCATCTTTCAGCATAATGTTCTAATTATTTATTTATCTGTAACCCTATTATTTATTTTAATTCATAACCATAGTCCACCATCTTCGCACAATTAGACTGGGGAACATTAGCCCACTTCCACTTGCGAAATTGTTCAAATTCAGCCAACTTCAAGTCAAGTCAAGTCAAGTCAGATCTATTTATATAGCGCTTTTTACAATGGAGCATTGTCTCAAAGCAACTTTACAAGTTTAGATTATCTCCTAATAACTACGTCCAATCCCAAATTGAGCAAGCCTAGGGTGACAGTGGCAAGGAAAAACTCCCTGAGTGTTATAGGAAGAAACCTTGGGAGGACCAAGACTCAAAAAGGGGGCCCAACCTCCTTGGGCGGCGTAGATGATAAATCTAAGAGCGAAACTAAAGTCATGGAGTCAAAGTTCGAATAAGATGTGAACTTCTATGGTGAGTGGCACCTGGATTTTGATTAGGGCTCTGACTGGGCCTGCACATTTACCTTCTATGCATAAACCAGCATGTAGTTTGGGTTTTGCAAAAGTTGCTTGGATTTCAGTCCAAAAAGCTCAATCTAGGTCTTATCTGTCCATAAAACCTTTCGCCACATGGCAGCAAAAATATATTTGTCCCCTTGCCACAGATGCAACAGTCAATTATTTCATTTGATTAAAACGTACAACCAGTTTGACGTTGGTTGACATGTTCACAATATAAACAAAACTTCTTTTCATCTAATTATTTCATTCGTACATTTTGAGCAAGATTATTATTTACACTCTTTTCTCTAATCGTTATACTGCTACATTTGAGAGATGTTATTGTATAGAGGATGTTCACTTTAGTCTGTGAGGTTCAAAGTACTTAAGAGTATTTATGAAGAATCCTGATTGCTCTTATACTCTGTCTGTGTTTGAGAGAGAGAGAAAGAGCGTGATCAGTAAGATTCCCTCTGAACAAAACAGCTCTTCTTGCAGTCATTACAAATCATAGCAGCTCTCGACATTAAACTCTCATCTCCTCCTCAAGCTTCTTCTTCCCCTCCATCTCCAGACCAGCAATGACATTTAAAAGTCATCATTAACACACACTCAGTGGGCCCCCCCAACACACACACACACACACACACATACATACATACGCACGCACACACACTTCACCCCAAGGGCCTGGCCTTCATCATCCGACACAAAGAAAGAAGAAATACGTGAAAATAATGGGGTCAGTAGAAACAGAGGCAAGGATTTAGCTTGTGTGTTGCGGGGGGTCAAGTTTATATATCACTGTAAGGACCAAATACCCCGACATAAAAGGGCATAACATGTTAATGTTTTGCAGCTTTTTTGTTACACAAATTGCAACTCACTTTTGAAAAACCAAAAGACCCAAAAGGTTCACTTTAGGTTACCGAGGTTATGGTAAGGTTTAGGTGTGGCAATGATTCACTACAGCAACATTATGTCAGTGGAATGTCCCCACAACGATAGGAAGACAAGCTCGTGGGTGTCTTTGTTGATGCTGAAAGATGGACTGGAGAAGATTCTAGACTCTGCCTGCATTGTATCATGACTGACAGGTGGAACACAATAGGAACGCAGCCCTGCACTCTGCTCCTAACCGCTCATTCAAACATTCAAAACTCTCATTTAAACCTACCGCAACCGTCTCGTACCACAGCCATGCACCACACACATCAAAGAGCCATCATCCACTCTCAACTAAACCTACTGCAAAACGTCTCATTCCAAAACCATGGGAATTCAAACGGAGCCGGTCCTGCTGTAAGAGCTTTCATTCTTCTAGGAAGCCTTTGCACTAGGCTGCTAGGAATTTGCTGCTATTCAGCCGCAAGAGCTTTAGTTTAGTCCAAAGTCTTTCACACTAGACCCAGCAAACCACACTGGGCTCATTGTCATGATGAAACAGGAACGGGTCTTCCCCAAAGTGGTGCCACGAGAATGAAAGCGCTCTCTAGAATATACAGTGGATCAGAGGTCAATAAGAAACCATATTGAGTATTATTATTATTACTGTTATTATTGTTGTAATGTTTTATCCCCATTTGACAACACAGGGAGCAGGCAAGTGTACCCTGGTCAGGACGCCAGTCCATCACAGGGCCATCATGTGTCGCTGTTGCAGCACCAGTGGATGATCCCCTGATCGGCCTCCCATCCATCAGACCCAATCCATCACTGTGCATCTGTTCTGCCTTGGTTTATTCCATCCGTAGCTCCTCCTTCTTGTCTGAGTCTTTTATTAGTTTTACAGGAATACCAGCACAGCTCCTCGGTTCGATCCCAGGTGGAGCAGTCTGGGCCCTTTATGTGTGGAGTCTGGATGTCCTCCCTGTCTCCCTGTAGGTTTACTCCAGGTGCTCCGGTTTCCTCCCACAGTCCAAAGACATATTTCAGGTTACGCTAAAAGTGGCCCTGGTCCGCGTTTTGTATCGTCCATATTGAGTTGTATTAAAGCACTTGCAGTTACAGTGGTGTGAAAAAGTGTTCCTGATTTCCATCCTGACTTCCTATTTTTTTGCATGTTTGTCACACTTAAGTGTTTCGGAACATCAAACCAATTTAAATATTAGTCAAAGACAACACAAGTAAACACAACATGCAGTTTTTAAATGGAGGTGTTTATTATTAAAGGAGAAAAAAAATCCAAATCCAAACCTTGTCTCGTCAGTTCACAGAATGTTTTCCCAAAAGTCTTAAGGATCATAAAGATGTGTTCTAGAAAAATTGAGACGAGCTTTAATGTTCTTTTTGCTCAGCAGTGGTTTTAGTCTCAGAACGCTGCCATGCAGGCCATTTTTGCCCAGTCTCTTTCTTATGGTGGAGGCATGAACACTGACCGTAACTGAGCCAAGTGAGAACTGCAGTTCTTTGGATGTTGTTGTGGGGTCTTTTGTGACCTCTCGGATGAGTCGTTGCTGTGCTCTTGGGGTAATTTTGGTCGGCCGGCCACTCCTGGGAAGGTCCACCACTGTTCCATGTCTTCGCCATTTGTGGATAATGGCTCTCACTGTGGTTCGCTGGAGTCCCAAAGCTTTAGAAATGGCTTTATAACCCTTTCCAGACTGATAGATCTCGATTACTTTCTTTCTCAATTGTTCCTGAATTTCTTTGGATCACGGCATGATGTACAGCTTTTAAGGATCTTTTGGTGTACTTCACTTTGTCAGGCAGGTCCTATTTAAGTGATGTCCTGATTGAGAACAGGTGTGGCAATAATCAGGCCTAGGTGTGGCTAAAGACAGTGAACTAACCATGTGATAAACCATAGTTATGTTTTAACAGGGGTGTCAATCACTTTTTCACACAGGGCCATGTAGGTCTGGTTAGGTCAGGATTTTTCTCCCCTTAATAATAAAAACCTTTATTTAAAAGCTGCATTTTTTGTTTACTTGTGTTGTCTTCGACAAATATTTAAATTGGTTTCATGTTCCGAAACACTTAAGTGTGACAAACATGCAAAAAATAGGAAATCAGGAAAGGGGCAAACACTTTTTCACATCACTGTACATCCGTCTCCCTTCCCTGTACCGAGAATGATACCCTCGCTAGATTTATTGCTGCTTATTATATTTTTATGACAAAGCACCCAAATCTTTGTGGTTCACAACGTATTGTTGTGTCATGCCAGTAAAAGGACCACCATGAAAGAATTTCTGAACTTTCACAGTGACATGCTATGAAACTGTCCGAGTTCTACTGAGTTACACACAGAGGCAGCATGAGGACGCATGAAGCGGTGCACAGGACTCTCAGGCAACCTGTGACATATGGAACCCATACCAGTCTGCTGATCCCTTTCTTATTTATGACTTGTTTCTAAAGAAGCGACAGAGTCCAAACTTTCTGTCGATATTAAGTGTAAAAAGTATTTATGCCCCTCCCAGCTAGTTATATTGAACTGACATTTGGTGATGTCTTTTGCACACAATGTTCAATATGTGTAAATAAAAACTGGTTGGTGCAAAAGTTCAACTTGATTTGTATGTTGTTTTCCTCCTTGACTGACATTGCTTCTGCTACAGCTACAGCTACAGGTAATGACTTATTATTGAGGCGGCAGGGCAGATGGTGACGGCTCATTATAGGACCAGGAATCCTGGTTAGATCCCTGCCTCTGGTTGCTGGCTGCGTAGAGTTTGGTATGTTCTATCACCTCCCAAATATTAGGTTACACTAAATTGCTGAAGATTGTTAGCCAGATTCAGCTCAAGTTTCTCAGGTACGCTATATGAACAAAAGTATTGGGACCTACACACTACACCTACAGGAGCTTTTCTGACATCCCATTCTAAATACATAGGCATTAATATGGAGTTGGTCCTCGCTATAACAGCTTCCACCCTTCTGGGAAGGTTTCTATAAGATTTTGGACTGTGTCTGTGGGATCTTTTCAGCTGATCCAGATGTTGGATGAGAGAACCTGTTTCAATTTACATTTGCATTTACAGCATTTAACAGACGCCCTTATCCAGGGCGACTTACAATTGATACAATCTTACAATCCAAGCAGTTGTGGGTTAACTGCCTTGCTCAAGGACCCAACAGTGGCAGCTTGGCAGAGGTGGGATTTGAACCCTGGACCTTTGTGTCCATAGTCCAGTACTTTACCCGCTAGGCTACCACAGTCCCCAATTCTGGTTCTTCCACACCAAACTTGCCCAACTATGGCTTCATAGACCTCACTTTGCGCACTAGTACTGCGCCAACCCTTGAAACACAACCCCATAACGTCACTCCTCTATAAAACCTAACTGTTGGCACAATACAAACTGGTAGATACTGTTGTCCTGGTACTGGACAAACCCCAGATAAGTATGATTCCACACTCCACAGAACAATCCTATTACTCAATAGTCCAATAAATAGCATTTCATACACCACTCCTTCTGACACCTATCAATTAGCAATATATTAATAAAACCAAACCTCATAACTTGCTCACAAGTGCTTCCTATTAAAACCACTAAACTGTAAACAACACTAAAGAAGCAATCACTCACTTATCATAACAGCTCAAGTTTGGTACTTATGCCCGGTCCATAAATTTACACACATACACATAGACGCTAACTAATTAATTATGTTGTTAATATATTTTTATTTAAGAATTGTATGTATGTTTCTGTTGTGGACGTATGCTGAACATATAACGCTCCCTTGAGACACCTCCCAAATTAATTTGAAACGGAATAATATGCCATAATTCCTCAGATGATAATAATCTAAATTCGCCCAAACCTAATGGGGGGTAATCCTCTGGAGTCCCTTGCCTGCGCTCAATAAATTCCAGGATTCCGACCAGGATAAATGGGGTTGAAACGGAACAAAATAAAATAAATAAATAAAGCCCTTACTGAAGATGTGAATCAATAGTTCATACTGGCGGTTTCCCCACTATTTCAACTAATATCTACCAATCCTAATACGTTCGTTTTTTAAATCACAAAACGTGACAAACCAAACGTAACAGTCACCATCTAACAAAATAAACCAACGCTCGACAACCAGCATTTTATTGTGCCTAAACATTTTGTGCATGCGCTTTCTGGTTTGGAAAGCTGCCTCGCCTGTGTGCTTTTGTGTGACAATTTAAGCTGATCAGACAGAAGTGGTAAACACCTGACCATCTCCCCCACAGTGCTGTGTTTACAGTGAACCACAGAAAGTATGTACGACAACTGAAGCTCATCAGACAGATGAAGTAAACAGTGTCTCTAGCCCTTATCATAACAATACGCCGCAGTGCAGAACCTCCGACTGAGCGTGTGCGAATGTTACGAGTGTGGACGCCAGTTCTAGTCGAGCAGGCGGTAATGATAAACACTGTCTTTACCCCTCACCGCTGCGTTCACCATGTCCTGCAGAGGCGCTGATTAATTAACGCATGAATCAAAGAGTCCCAATTAAAGTGAAGTCGGCCACTTCCTCTAAATTTAAAGACTCATTAAGCAGGGTTTAATCCAGTCTACATCTACCACATCTGGAACACGAGAGACTACTACTAGAGCAAGCCTGCGACGACAGTGGAAAGGAAAAACTCTATAAATGTAATCAGGAAGAAACCATAGGAAGACCAAGACTCAAAAAGTGTCAACCTAACTGGGCAGCCTACATGTTGTATTCGATCAACGTCTGTTTGATTTAACCATTTGAAATTTTGTTGTGAAGAAAGAACTGTAGAAACCAATGAAACTGCCAACAGAGTGCAGATTTCATGATTTATTATTCAATTATGAATACATGAGTTTTGTCTCCAATTAATTACACTGACTTAGTACAAGCACTGACATGCTTACTGAATGTTACTCCTTACACAAGATCAGGTTTTCACACAAAACCTTCTTACTTTTCCTCAAGTAGTGTAGAAGTTTACTAATCATTTTGACTACCCTCCAGCAGCACCACGTACTTTTTCGGTCTGCACTGTGCACATGAAAATAAATGCATTTCGCCTTATTGTTCTGTACTGCATATACCATCATGACTTGTCGCCCCATATCGCTTTCTGAAAGCCAACAATTACATTTTCCTGGAATAACATTTATGAGCCATACTGACTTTTTCTTTAAAGAATATAAACGCAGGCTTGACCCTTGTTAATCAGGCCCCTCAGTTGTCTGCTTTTTACCTCTGATTGGTTATTTCTACAGAATTCTCGAGCTGAAAGACATTAATCAGACACTATTGACTGAAACAGAAAGCATGTGAGGTTTATTTAAACACAGACAGGGAGAGGACTGATATGTGAAGTCATTTGATTGCTGATAGAATGACAGCTTTTGATGACTTTGTTTATTAGCTTAAACTGGTCTTAAACAAGCTATACAGTTTCGGATGATGATTTTGTACTTTACTGCCACTTGGCAGAGCGAGAGAGTGTTGCAGCCACAAGGTTTAGTTTGGACAGAAACACATGACATGGCAGTGAGGGTATGAATAATAATTAAACTGTTGTGGGTCTCTGTTCAGCTCTGCTAACCTACAAACACACACCAGCTTCTGGGAAATGTATTGTGGCAGGAACGCATTAGAGGAGACATAGCTAAAAGTGAAGGAGTTTTAAATCCCTCGGTAACTGCATACTGTCATGCTCGGTACAGGGAATGGAGACAGACCTAAGTGCAAGGGTTTTCTTACAAAATGACATAGCACATACAAAGCACAGACAAGATTGGGTACCGGATGAAAACAGATGTGGCTAGGCTAACAAAAAGACAGAGATTATACAGAGGTGAGTATCTAGGCAGGTTAACAAAGATGCTAATGGAAAAATACAGGGGCTACTAGGTAACACAGGCACAATGCAGCTACAAACAGAGACATTAACATACAATACTAATACTAACAGACAGAGTGCAAACACAGGGCTGATAAAGAACACTACAAACAAGAGCTACAGCTAACAGTTAGCAAGGGATGCACACAAGACAGGGACCAATGCATAAAACAAGAACAGGAAGAGATGAAACACGAATGGCTGGCTGGAACAGCAGAGACGACAGGAACCAACCGACAGGGAACCAACGGCAATGACCAAAGACGGGACCCGACAAGGAAGTGAACAGGAAGGAGGGTTTATATAGGAGAAGCACAGCAGGCTGCATAATAACAGGAGAAGGGTAAGATGGGAGTTCTGTAGGATGTTCATGGTGCCCACACTGGCACACACATTGGTCAGCTGTTGGACATTTTAGTTCAGCTGGTTTAGCAGTATTATTATTATTATTATTATTATTATTATTATTATTACTACTTATTTATATTAATTTAACTACTTATTATTATATTAAATAATAATAATCAAAATAATAACAGTAATAATAATAATAATAATAATAATAATAATAATAATAATATTAATAATAATAATAATAATTATTATTATTATTATTATTATTATTATTATTACTACTACTTATTTATATTAATTTAACTACTTATTATTGGCTAGTATTATTATATAATTAATTATAAATAATAATAATAATAATAATAATAATAATAATAATAATAATATATTATTACTACTACTTATTTATATTAATTTAACTACTTATTATTGGCTAGTATTATTATATAATTAATTATAAATAATAATAATGATGACAATAATAATAATAATAGTAATTATTATTATTATTATCATCATTATCATTATTATTATTATTATTATTATTATTATTGTTATTAATGTTATTATTTTGATTATTATTATTATCTGGGAAAATAAATGACCAAAAATATTATTCATTCATTCATAATCCAATTAACAACTGCAATGAGCCAGGTCCTATCCAAGACACTGGAACACATTAGAGACACTAACTGACTTAAAGCATGTCTTTGGAATGTGGGAGGAAACCCATGCTGACGGGGGCAGATCATGCAAACCTCACACAGACAGGGACCAGGCCGGGACTCAAACCCACCTCTCTGGAGCTGTGAGGCAAAGCATGTCAAAGATAGTAATCAAATAAGTAAGCATTATAGATATCTTCTTTTACTTTTAAGGAATCTTAAAAAGGAATACTAACTAGATTTACATTTTCTGAAAATAAACAAATACAACACTGCTCCCAAACGTGGCAAGACATGCACGTGACACATGCACTGAGCTCAACACCTCCTCACCAAACTCAACACTGAACACACTGATGGTAGATAAGCAGTGCACCCTATTACTAGTCAATGCTGCATGCAAGCTGCGTTTAGAAAACGCTGATTTCTTTTTGGTAGTATAAATTTTCTCTCCATCATTTACATTTACACATCCTGTGTGGAAAGGCCTGTAGTATAAAAAAAAATTACAGAGGATTTAAATGTCGGTGTCATTTACACAGGGGTGGACGTGACATGAGATCTGAAGTATGGTAATGATTTAAATGGTTCAGCAGATGTTTCTTTAATATCAAACTGTAGATCAGTCAACAAAATCGTATTTGTGTGACACACAAAACCTCAGATGTGTGTTTCTAGTAGCCACAGTGCGTGTGTGTGTTGGCCGCGGACTTCTCTAACGTCAGTCCAAACACTTTCTTTTATCTCTGTCCATATCTTTTTCCAACTCTCACATTATCCAAAACTAACACACACACACACACACACACTGTATTCTGAACCCACACATAACTGAATTAGTCCTTAGTCCCACACATTTCACTACTCGAGACCCAATTTAGCGCTCATATGTTTAGACACTGAACGCTCTGTAAAATATCAATAATAAACCCTCCATCCAAAGTGAGCCATGATTACATATTAACACAATGGTGCAGCACAAGATCGAATTTATTTGGAATAACGCTGCACAGTGTGAGGCCACAAATCCTACTGACAACACCCTCATAATAAAGTTCTATCCATGTTATTTATACATCACCATCCATGCACAAAGTGTAGCTTCCCATTTGCAGAGACACTAAATAATGAACACAAGGGAAGTAATTAAAAATGAAGACACTGAAACATGAAAGTTACGCCAGCACAATAAATAAAAGGCAACTCTACAGGTTAATTCATTTTCTTAGATACCTCTGTGATCTCTTTGTAGGCTCATTGATATTCAGGGTAGTATTTTGGTATTGGATTTTTTTAACACCAACATTTTTGTTCAGTACTAATTACTGAATCATTTATAGCTTAATTGTTTATTTTCTGCTTGTTGAAAGTTCATTAATTGTAATATCTCAATCTGAGATATTTTACACCAAAATGAGATGCTGCTCTTTAACTTTATCAAAAGCAGTTTTATTGGATTTGAAGAGGTGTTTTACACTTTTTAAAATGTATATATTATATTTAAAACCACAAAATTGAGTTATATGTAAATAAATTACTATAATTCTTAGTAATATGTTAGACAACAAAACACAATACTTTACATCAATAAGCCAAAATAAATTCCGCACAGTATAAGTAGTGTTTTTGTATTTAAAGGGGCTAAATGTTTTTACTTTGTATGAATTATTTATTTTTGTCACAAAATGTTAAATATATTTAATTTGCTACTGATACTCAGCTGTATTTTTTTAACATAACATAAAACATTGTACAGTTTTGTATTTGTTGTTGTTTTTGTATGTAAATGAATGATTAAAGGGTTTAATTTTTGTTTGTTTCTTTGTTGATTTGTTAGTAACAGAAAGGTTGCTTTTATTTCTTCATTTTTATTTTCTTTCATATTTGTTAATATTTTATTTATTTATTATTGATCCACAACATCAAATGTTGTAAATTATTAACTGATATTATGGTAGTATGTAGATTTTATTGGGTTCTTTCATTTATTTATTTATTTATGTTTACATTTCGAAATAAAAACATTAAAAATTATATGGTGAAATACATACCAAATTCTGAAAGTCTAGCTATGATGAATTTACAATTAAAAATGTTGCTTTACATATGTTTGTTTGGTTTTTATATGCCACAATTAAAAGTTGAAAGTTAATTAGTTTTATTTGTAGTACTAACCACACAGAGAAAATGCAGTTTTATGTAGTTTATTGTCAGTTTGCAAGTAAAATTGTTGTTTCTCTAGAGCAACCTTCACATTCAAGTACTATTTTTCTACTTTTACATATAAATGTTTGTAATTAAAGAGAGACAAAAATACCTTTCATTCACTTGCAGCATGTTAACTTTAAGAGTTAATGAACGAACGAGTCAGTAAGTGAGAGTGAAGTCAGTTATTCAGACAGTCAGTAAGTGTAATAAAGTACGAGAGCATTTCATATCAGTCTGTGTAGATAGCTTTGTGTACATCTGAATAATATCCCAGTCATTGTTTTCCTCTGCAGTACTTAATAACAGCTGTGCTCTTCACTCCTGAGCCACTTTACTCGGAAAGTTCAGCCGTGGCTTTTAAAGTGAGATTGGGGATGAAAAAAAAAACAAAGCAGATTAATCAGACTGACTAAAAGCTATTTCCTTCGCTCTCTCTCTTTTTCTCTCTAAGCTGCTCATGATGGATCAAGCTCTTCCTCCTGCTGATATTTTTAACCCACCTCTCATCTGCCAGTTACAAAGACATCATATAATACAAATTACAGCTCAAAGCCCTTCATATTTACTTACATAAGACACATCAGGAATTACACAAACATGCAAATTAAACCTGATTTCATGCTTAATCAGGGTCTCAGCCAGCATTCAGCAGCATGATGTGAGGCCTGATATGCAAATTCATACGGATGCCTCTGACTAACTAAATCTGACCCACTTACAAAAGAAAGCTTAGAAAATAAAACTCTACACGGCATCTGTTCAGGAAAGATATATATATATATATATACATAGTACTGTGCAAACGTCTTAGGCATTCTGTATGTTTTCAGTTTATATCCTGCGAATTCTTTTAGTTAAGTTTTAGTGCTCATTGCACTTTGTAGTTCTGTAATTACAGGCTGTAGTCCGTCTGTTTCTTTACGTACTTTGCTTCCCCTTTTACTCTGTTCTCTAATGGTCTAATGGTCAGGAGCCCGTCAGGACCAGCACAGATCAGATACTATTTGGTGGTGGTGTGTCTGGGTGTTGCACTGATACGAGTGGTCAGACACAGCAGTGCTGCCGGAGTTTTAACCATCTCAGTGCCACCTGCATCCTGTAGGCAGTGTCCTACAGCTCTGATGAAGTACTAGGGGATGAGTAACACAAGTTCAACAGATGAGCTGCTGTCTCTGACTCTACAAGGTGGAGCAATATGGTGAATGTCACGTAATAAAGTTCTCAGTGAGTGAACAGTGCTTTAAAACTCCAGCAGCACTGCTGTGTCTGATCCAATCAATACCAGCACATCACACACTCATACACCACCATCACATCAGTGCCTCTGCAGTGCTGAGAATGCTCCACCATGCAAACAGGACCTGATCTGTTGTGGTCCTGTGGGGGTCCTGACATTTTGAGAACAGAGTAAAGTGGACTAACAGAGTTTGTAGAGAAACAGATGGACTACAACCAAACTACAAAGTGCGTCTACATGGTAAATGGAACTTATGAATTGACAATTAGTGTAGAAACAAGGAGGTGTACCTAATAAAGTGACTGATTAGTTTCTTACAAATATATTCAACTAAGAGCTGATTGGCACTCACTGACCCCATGAATAGACATTGCTTTGCTGTTATTATTTTTATTTAACATAGATGGTTCACGAAGTCATGGGATAAAGACCAGGGGTACCAGAGAGAGAGAGAGAGAGAGAGAGAGAGAGAGAGAGAGAGAGAGAGAGGTTTTTTCATATATAAGAACACCAATGCTTCGTTCTTCACCATGTGTCTGCAAATGGAGACAGGTGCACAAGTGGAGTCGTCTTCTTCAATGTTAAACTTTCACGTTGATATTTCATTTCAGATCAAGCACCATGACTGACATGTCCCTATGAGTCCACGATCACAGAAACAAGCTGTACAGCAGACACCCAGACACAACACAACACGGCGAGGAAAACAAACAAACAAACAACAAAGCTAAACTCCCACTCATCAGCCCTGCAGATTTCTCTCTTTCTAAAGCTGTGTGTGTGTGTGTGTGTGTGTGTGTGTGTGTCTGTGCACGCACTCATTGTCGTGCAGTGAACAGATCTTTGCGACATCAACACTTCCCTCGAGCCAACTCTAGCAGTACAAACAAGACAAAGAAATATAGAGGAGAGTCAATCTGAGATAGAAATCATGCACAGATCACAACCATGTGCAGGTCCACATGGCCAGTCTATGGTCATCTACAGGGCAGGTCCACGAAGGTCTGGCTAAACAAACAGGGCAGGACACACAGTAAGAGTAAGCTATAAGTTATTACAGCATCTAACAACAAGTATCACATTTCTGCCAGTTAACAAACATGGAAACCGGCAGCCATTAAATAGTCTGCAGATGCACAATGTGTTTGAATGGCACAAACACAAAGTTTGCTTACAGGCGACCATGTACTGTGTGCCACCAGAATTTGATTGGTACCTTTGCTGACCCACTCATTTGCCTATCTGACCTGTATGGGTGTGGGGCTAGGATTCACTGACCACAATGATATGCACATGTCTGACTTGTTTTGTTAATAATCCCCTCTTATCTCTTAGGCTCCGGGATTTTGCTTTAGTTCTGGTGAATTTTTGTTAGTTAGGAATTATGTTGCTTCAGTTTATGGTCTGGTCAAGCCTTAGATATAACCTGGCCTCTTTATTAAACAATCGTTCGGTTTGTATCTTCTGTTTCACACGACCTGACACTCACCGGCTGCTTCATTAGGTACACGTTGCTAGTACTGCTATTGTTGGACCCACTTTTGCCTTCTGAACTACCTTTATTGTTTGTGGCATCAAATGAAAAGAGTGCCCAGAGAACTGCCACTGGCTGGATATTTTTTAGTCCATTCTGTGTAAACTCTAGAGATGGCTGTGCATCAAAATATCAGTAGATCAGCAGTTTCTGAATTACTAAGACTAAGAGGAGAAGAAAGACAAAATAAAGGAAAACTAAAGTGGATGGGAAATAACTGAGGGAAGGAGAACATGAGATTAAAAAAGAAAGAGAAATGAGAAACAAAGGAGAAGAATAGAAACAGAGACGAAAATAAGAGAAAATGAAGCTGGGAAAAGTATAGAAAAGGAAACTAGAAAAGGAGAAATAAGTGAAACTGCTGAAAATAGAAAAGAAACAAATGAGGAAGGAGGACGCGAAGGAAAAATGAAGAACACCTATGAGGATGGGGGTCGCAATGGGAAGAGAAATGAGGGTGGAGGAGTAAACAGGGCAAAATATGGAATGATAGAACAGAAATGGAAAGCAAAAGAGAGGAAGCTTTTTTGGCGAGCAGCGCACACCTGTGCCTCATCCGACACAGCCCTGCTTTTGTACTTTATCTTAGATCTGTCTGACCTCAGCCCCCCCCACACGCCTGCCATGCTCGCCACATTATGGGAGGTCTCATCCCGTCCGTCTCTTTCACTCTCTCACGCACTCGCATTAGAATCTCTCCTGCTTTCACAGAGCGAGAACGGACGAGAGACCTACAGAGAGAGATAAAAGAGAGAGCTAGTGAGAGAAGGTCGAGTTATTTCCTCTCCCCTGCTTCATGTTTTCCTCCGGCTGCATTAATGAGGGAATGAATGAGGAGCAGGCGCTCACCTGCAGGCACCGTGAAACAGTCTGCTTTTGTCTGATGCCGGACTGGATTGCACCGGGCCACGCTGACAGCGGGCTCCATATCGCACTCCCACATTCCACTTGATTTTAGCCCGTTTTGAAAAAAGAAATACTCCTGATCGACCACATCTGTTATTGTATGGCTGATTTCAACAGACTATAATTTCAGTGTTTATCCGTAATTAAAACAGAGCCTCCCTCATAAAGTGCATGGGCAGTCAGGGGCAGACAATAAACGTTCCTGCACATCAAACACTACATGGCCAAATGGAAGTCTACACCACTTGTAAATGCCTACGCCCACTGGTAACAGGTGCATACTGCAAGGTATACAATTAGGACCCTCCATAGACAACGCTGGCAGTAGAACTGGTCGTCCTGAAGAGCTTAGTGACTTTCAGCATCAGAACGCCAGTCAACCATCACTGTGAAGTGAAAGCATCTTGATGCAACAACAGCTCAGCCACACAGGTTGCATGTCCATGCCTGAGCAGCCACGCAAACCTCTGATTGCCATTTACACTGCCAGTAGGAAACTGGTGTGGGGTAATGTAAAAGTGGGACTGCATGTCTGCAGTTATTATCATACAGAGGTGGAACATGAGACACGGCTTGGTGGATGCCGTGCGAATGGCCAACTTGTGCTATCTGTACAGATTGGTGGAGGAATAAAGGTCTGGGGCCGGAATACCTTAAAGCTACAGCTTTCAATATCAGCATAGTGTTTGGTTTGTTGAGTCTGGTGTGGAGCACACAGCCCTGAGCTCAACCCTATCAACACCTATGGGGTATGACACTGGTGAACTTGATCTCTAGGGGCTGGATGGAAACAAATCATTGTAGTCTTACTCCAAAATCGGACAGTGCTTCCCAGAAGAGAGATTATTCATGTTGTGAAGGAGGACCGACTCCATGTTAAGGTGTCCATCTGTATGAATTTACTACAGAGCTTGGTGCAAGCTCTTTCCTCTAATCCAAGCTCTTTCTCTTGTCCCAAATGGAGTCTGCACCACTAATTACCTACAAAAGCCACCCGAATGACCTAACACCATACTGAGTGCTGCTCCCTCCAGTCTATGGGAAACAAAACGGAGGAGGGAAAACAATCAATTACAAAAGGCAAAAAGATCTGTGTGCACGTAGGTCCGTGGGCAGTGTTTAGAAAGGGTCAGGCATAGAGTGTCGGCTAAATTAGCCACAGTAATGAAGGAGGAACCAAGCGGTGCCGGAAAGCTTATAAATGCTTAATCCTCTCCACTCTCTATATGCTGCTATTGTTCTCTGATTGAAAAGCCCTATTGTTTTCTACAGCTCACACGAGCAGGCTGCATTACTCAGGGAAAAGAGTTCAGGCTGGCTTTTATTTCAGTGAACATGCGGTGCATGAAGTGATCGTGACTCATTTTTTTACAAATATGCTCAGTCATGAGCTACTCTGATAGCGGTATCACATAGAAATGTTTCTCAAATGCCCATTTCTTCGTTCCTAATTCTTGGTTATGCCTCCCTTCACCTCAATATCAAATACTTTAAGGCAAAGACTTCACCGGTGTCTTAGCAACAGTTCCTTTCTATTAAGTTGGTCTTTTATTTTAAGCAATAATTTTAATTAATACCCAGTAGGAAAATAGTTAGTACAGTACTGTACAATACAGTAATTCTTATATTTGTATCTTTTATGAAATTTTAAACGCTTATCAATAACAAAAACTAAAGGAATGTTACCGTGTTGTTTTCTGCCTTAAAGACTTTCTCCTGCTTTCTGTGATTTCTGTGATCTGTCAGCAGGTGGCGCAAGGGTTCGCTCGTACTAGTTTATTGTCATTCGGATATGTGAAATATATATATATATTTTTTTTTCCTTACATATTGTTTTACGCAATACTGTGTGTTCATGTGTGTGTGTGACAGCGATACTGCAATACACTCAGGCCTGACCAGGGCTCAATGCAAATGTCTCAGGCTCTGCAAGAGTGTGTGTGTGTGTGCTAGATTTGCATCAGACGAACATATGTGCAAGCATGGGTGTATAATCCCTATGATTATGAAAAGCTCACAACCGCAGGGCAGTGTGTGTAGGAGGGCGTGTGTATGTGCGTGTGCGAGCTCATGTATGCAGGAGTTTTGGTTTCAGTGAACTGGATTCAAGCTAAATCAACTTGGACAGTTGTAGTATGCTGCGTCAAATGTACAATACAGACAACTTAATGTATGCTTGTAAAGCAGCCTCACACCCTCAATAAAAATACAAGCATAGCACATTGCATTAGCTTCTCTTTCACATGCTCACCATGCACGCACACGTTTGAGGCTGACATCTGACTGACAAAACAGGGTGGAATCTTTCACAGAATTATCCCACATGCTATCGCTGCTCAGAAAGCATATTTGCTGTGGTTTGCTGGATCAATGTTGGGTCAGTGTGGTCTGTGCTTCAGATGCCAACACTGCCCTCAGGCTACGTATTAAATTTATGATGAGTCGATATTATGCACTAATTCAGACCATTTAATCTGTACACTGGTGCAGAGCTGAATGGAAATGCCTGAAAGGTACTTGGTGACTGAAGTCCTAAATATTTGTCATAATTACAATGCAAATTATAAATTTAAACAATTTTTACTTATAAAATTATATAAAATTATTTCATATCAAGATACTTGTAATATGACTTCCTGGTCACTTTATAGATGATTAAATGATTATATAGAAAATATCATTAGAAATGTCAATAAAATGAAAGAGTAAATACGACTAATGTCATATGAATGCACCATATGCATAACACATTGCTTTAAATAAATATTTTTACCAGAACGCAAACCTTTCCAACAAAACACTGCATTTCCCTTCCATCAAGTCAAAGTGCCAAGCAAAACACTGTAAAGTGTGAGTTTAATATTATGTGTGAGTGTCAAGACACTCCAGCAGCTCAAATTCCGATTACTATCGCAGGTTTGGGCTTAAATATCTTTCTGGATACACAATCATCTAGTACTTTTGTCATCACAAGCTTTCACACCATAACATGTGCCATTGGATCAGGCTCAACACTATCATTTATGTGCCTGTGGTTCAGAACGATGTCGGACCCAATACTGATACTATGTGCATCCCTAAAGTAATATATTTAAAGTTGAATAGTGAAGTGAGGGCCAACATGATTATGAATAGTATGTTTGTTAGAATTCAGACTAGTTCAGTTATATTAAGAGTTAGCAACTGTTCCAGTTAGATTTGGGGCCACAGTTAGCTGTCACAAACCTTAGATGGATTTACGGAATTAACATCTAGCTAGGTTGTGTAAAAATGCCACTGTTTTGACAAGCTGTTTAAGTTTTTTTTAGGATTCAAAAGTTCAAATTAGCACATTAAAAATGATTAAAATGAAATACTGTTTATTCTATTTTAGGTGGCACAGTGGTTCGCAATGTTGTACCGAAGCTCCAGAGATCCCGCTTTGATTCCCAGTCCAGATTCTGCCAGTGTGGAGTTTGCATGTTCTCCTCGTGTCTGTCTGGGTTTGCTCCGGCTTCCTCCCACATGCCAAAGACTTGTGATGCATTAGGACAGCTGATGTCTCTAAAGTGTCCCAGTGTGCACCATTTGTGTGCACCCTTCCTGCCTTGCAACCTGTGCTGCCAGTTGGCGCTGACTCCCAGCAACCCTGAACTGGATTGAACAGCTATAAAATTCAATAAATGATTGAATATATTCTAGATTTATCTATGTTATTAAAGAATATTATGTTGTTAAAGAATATTTTTACATATTCAAATTCAGTAAAAAAAATTTCCTAGCAATAACTAAACTTGATTGACAGTTTTACTATTCAGATATTAAACTTATGTACAATCTCCTCCACTGCTATTGTCTCCCCTGGTATAGATGAAAGTATAAAGGGTCGTAAGAAAGGCAAATTTTGGTGAATTAACTTAATGTCACACTAAAAAATGAGAAAGTAAATTTAGTTAGAGAAATGAAATAATTATAGCAAAACACTTCTGGCACAATTACTCGTACCCAAAGAATATATCTGAAGCATTTTTCCATGTAAATGTCACTATATATATATATATATATATATATATATATATATATATATATATATATATATATATATCTATAGCTCAAATTCTCTTGGTCATAATTCAGCATGGGAAAGACTAAAGAACACAATTCAAATAATATAACTGAATTGAATAAAATCACTAAAATGTCCAAAAATTATATTTTCTGTATATTTTACATATACCTTTTAAAGTATGTTGATCACAGCCTTATGTGTTCAGCCAGTGACCAATAGAAAATCAAAGTTTCCTTTGCAGCACTTGACATTTTTCTTCACACCTTGGTCTGCGTTTAACCGGAGCATCCACAAATATTGTGTGTGACACAGCAGGCACTGAAAAATCATTCCTCACTGTTTCCACAGTCGACCGTTATTAACTTTCCCTTCTTCCGTTGTATGCTTTCTGCTTTCTTTTTGGTCAGTTAGCCCTTTTATTCCCATGACCTGCAGTTTGATTACATATCGACCTATGTGGCTTATCATTACAATATTCATTCAGGCGATGAGAGGCCGTATTATTTTCTCCCTCTCCATATTTCACACCGACAAATCAAAGTCTTCATAAAAGGCATTGTTCTCTGATTGCCACTTTTTCTTTAATATTGGACACTCTGGCCCACTGAGCACCACGTTAGGTCACTTTTAATGATTAAACACTTTGTAATCATTGTTTTTCTCCCTGTGGATTGTTCCTTGCTTTTTAATGCTACTCACAATCATTTCCATTTCCCTTTTTATATCCATGACTTTCATATCTTACAGAATATTATATTGATTAACATGTTTAATGACCAAGACTCTATTAAAATATTCTAGGAACACATCTACACCTCTAACTTCATTAGAACCACCAGAATTCAAGAATATTCTTGAAACAAGATTTGTTACAATTAGGAACCAATGGGAAATTAGTATTTGGGTTTCAATTTATATATTTTCAATTTTTTATTTAGTAATGGCAACCCTTCCAAAATGCATTTACATATTAAACATTTAGGCAATCTCTCATTCAGAAAGGTGCTGGAATAAACCACAAGGGCTGTTGGCTATGTCCCAAACCAATGGCATCAAAAGGTTTGCAATCAGCAAGGATTTTTTTATACTGATCATAACATCGATCAAAAATGACAGTCAGTATATTGACACTGCCATAAATTATTTTTATTCCAATATATAACAACTACCAAATCCAGTACCAAAGGTTCCGGTACAAAACATACTATTTGTAGTATACACAGCTCCAATTCCACTATCAGTTTCACAGTTATAGTTACAATAGCAAAAGCTCAGGTACTTGGGATCAACTGTCCAAGGAAATGGGGAGTGTGGAAAGGAGGTGAAGAAGAGAGTACAGGCAGGATGGAGTGGGTGGAGAAGAGTGTCAGGAGTGCTGTGTGACAAAAGGGTCACAGCAAAAGTGAAGGAAAGATTTATAAGAGAGCAGTGAGACCAGCCTTGTTGTATGGGTTAGAGACAGTGGCACTGACAAAGAGACAGGAAGCAGAGCTGGAGGTGGCAGAACTTAAGATGGTTGAGGTTCTCTTTAGGAGGTCTAGGGTGGACAGGATTAGGAATGAGATCATCAGAGGGACAGCACAGGTTGGAAAATTGGGAGACAAAATTCGAAAGGGGAAGACTGAGATGGTTTGGACATGTGCAGAGGAGGGATAGTGGATATACTGGTAGGAGGATGTTGGAGATGGAGCTGCCAGGCAAGAGACGGAGAGGAAGACCAAAGAGGGGTTATTTGGTTGTGGTGAATGAAGATATGCAGGGAGTTGGGGTGAGAGTAGAGGACGTGGAGGACAGGGTGAGGTGGAAACGTTTAACTCGCTGTGGTGACCCCTGATAAAGGGAGAAGACGAAAGAAGAAGAAGAAGTTACAATAGCAAAAGTACCAGATAGAGTAGCACAGGTTTAGGTTCAAACACTTAAGTGCCCACATTAGTTAACAACATAGGTTAATTACCAATGAACTCAGATGCTTTCAAAGCCTTGGTTGCTTTTCATATGACGTGTATTTTCACTTAAAATGCTGACTTTCACAACAATTATGCAATTTTTTATTTATGTCATCTCAATGTGTACGCTCCGTCAACAGCACTATTGTCTTCCAGGGTCTATATTGCTCAATTGCCTAGCAACAATATCACTGCACTAAACATTTAAATGAGAGTATAGTGTGCTTCCCACGTCAAAATCACAAATTCGTGAATTACTTTGAACACAGCATAGTTCTCTTCCTGTTGCCACGTCAACCTGTAATAATTTGCATATTTCAACATAATATATACTAGTGTGCAAAGGTTGTAGGCATCGAAGAGTTTTACAGTATTTTTTGTTATCCCATGTATCTGCCAGAAACAACTTTTTTAGATTTACAAATTTTTCCAAAAATAGACTAAACAAAAGTAACCTAAACCAATCATATCTGTCTTAGCTTTTAAAACAGCACTGTTTCTCTTAGGTACACTGCAATCTTTGGAGGTACTTGGGAAATCCTACCAGGGTAAAACTAGTAGGTTTCCCCAAGCCTCTTGGAGAACCTGCCACAGTTCACTTGCTTCTGTCTCTTCATGCAATCCCAGACTGACTCATTGATGTTGAGATCAGGGCTCTCTGGGGACCATATCATCTGCTACAGAACTCCTTGTTCTTCCTTCTGCTAGAGATAGTTCTTTATGACTTTGGCCGTGTGTTTGGGGTCATTTTCTTGCTAGAGAATGAATTTAGGACCAAACAGACATCTCGCTGATGGAACTGCATGACAGATAAGAATCTGCCTGTATTTCTCACCATTAATTGTGACCAAATCACCAACTCCATTTGAAAAATCCAGCCCCAGGATGGTCTGTACTGCTGAATGCAGACACTGATCCATGTAGCACTCTTGACAAGATTTCTCCAGACTGTTGATGGGTGTACCAGGATCCCAGTGGTTTTTACTAGTTATGAGCTGAGAGCAATGCTGGAGACCTTCTGATTTCAAAGAGATGCAGGCCTGAGGTATTTCAAGTGTTGACACTCACCAGGTAAAATTCAAGAAGAAAAAATAGGTTAAATAAAGATCAAAATCTAAGTATGTGCAAATGCTATGGCCAGATCTCCATTTCTACATGGTCTATCAAGACCAAACAAAAACCAGACTAAACTATGTTGCTAGTACTTGCGTTGTACCTTATAAGGACATGGTATTTTGTGACATTGTTGGATAAAGTGGTAACACTTGATAACAGACCTCAAAAGATATAAATCAGAATCTGACTAATAATTGTTTATCTTGAACTGTTAATCTTAAGAGTCTAGGGTTTTTATACAGCATTGCTTTATGCAGTGACTATGAATTTGTTATATAGGCCAAAAGTATGTGCCTTAAAAAAAAAAAAGTGTAACCCACTTTCTTTATCTCCAAAACATTAACCAATGTGTATGCTGGAAAAGGCACAACATTCCATCCATGGCTTTTAGAGACACTCCATTTTCACATATAAATCTAGAGCCGGAGGACCAACGGTGGTTTGGCAACCAGAGGGACAATAATCAGGGAGAAAAGCTACTTCTCCCCCCGATATACGAGCGAGCTGGGCATGTATTGATTTTCACTGCATGAGGAAAATGAAGAAAGGAGAAATAAGAAAAACCAGCCAGTGCCAAGCAAGATGTATTGGGGAAATTAGAGTGAACAGAAAATTGGATTAGGATCCAAATAAAAGAATTATGATTGTTTGACAGTAGTTGAAGGTTAAATCATTACAAGGAAATGTCTATATTTCTGTGTATATAAAGTTTATCTGTTAAAACAATACAGATGGAACAGGAGTAGTGAGTTCGTATTATAGCTGTACGGGGTTTCTATTGGCAACAGACATGTGCATTACATTTCACAAACACACACCTCCACTGAGGATGGAAAGCAGCGCTATTGTGTTGTTCAAATAAAACAAAAGCCTTCGTTTTACCTCAGCCAGCTTTGATTCTCAGCATCATGACTAAATCACGACTGAATGACAAACAGCCACGAGGTTCAGCATTTACCTTAATATAAAAACACCAGAGCTGCACAGGTTCCTGTTTAATACCAGAATTACTAGATTCCAATTTCAATTTCAAATACTAATGTAATATTTCCAGCACCAAAGGTTCCTGTTTCAGTATAAAAGCAGTAGCACAAATAAAAGTTGTAGTACAAACATAGTTGTATCAAAGATATATAAGAATATATACAAGGATCATAGTCAAACATATACACCCTAGTTCCAATACCAAAGGTTCAAACTTCAGTATCAAAGCTTATAGTCAGTATTAAACTTGAGTTAAATATATCATATAGCAGATGAACACAGTGATATTTGAGAAGTGAAATGAAGTTTATAGGATTTACAGAAAGTGTGCAGTAATTATTCAAACAAAATTAGGCAGGTGCATAAATTTGGGCACCCCAACAGAAAAATTACATCAATATTTTGTAGATCCTCCTTTTGTAGAAATAACAGCCGCTAAACGCTTCCTACAGCTTCCAGTCTGGATTCTGGTTGAAGGTGCTTTGGACCATTCTTCTTTAGAAACATCTCCAGTTCAGTCAGGTTTGATGGTTTCCGAGCATGGACAGCTCACATTTGTCTAGGGACTGAGATGGCCATTCCAGAATGTTGTACTGGTTCCTCTGCATGAATGCCTTAGTAGATTTTGAGCAGGGTTTTGGGTCGTTGGCCTCGGTGCAACTTTGTCACTGATTCTTGAACATTGTTCTCAAGAATCTGGAGATATTAACTGGAATATGCGATCCTCAACTTTAACAAGATTCCTAGTACCTGCACTGGCCACACAGTCCCGCAGCCTGATGGAACCGCTACCAAATTTTACTGTGGGTAGCAAATGTTTGTCTTGGGATGTGTGCCGCTCCTTGTTATGTCCAAATAACTCAATTTTAGTTTCATCAGTACACAGCACTTTATTCCAAAATGAAGCTGGATTGTCCAAATGTGCTGTAGCACACCTCAAGTGACTGTGGCGTGTCTGCAGAAAAGGCTTCTTCTGCATTACTCTCCCATACAGCCTCTCCTTGTGCAAAGTGTGCTGTATAGTTGAACGATGATTAGTGACACCATCTGCAGCAAGATGAGGTTGTAGGTCTTTGAAGGTGGTCTGTGGCTTGACTATGACTGTTCTCACCATCCTTCGCCTCTGCCTATCTGAGATTCTTCTTGGTCTGCCACTTCGGGAGTTCCTTAACTAGAACTGTGTCTGTGGTCTTCCATTGCGTCACTATGTTCCTCACAGTGGAAACTGACAGCTGAAATCTCTGAGAGAGCTTTTCCCTTCCCTGAACCATGATGTTGAACAACCTTTGTTTTCAGGCCATTTGAGAGTTGTTTTGAGGCTCCCATGTTGCCACTCTTCAGAGAAGATGCAAAGAGGAGAAAAACTTCCATTTGGCCACCTTAACACTTTCTCATATTTGGATTCACTTGTGTATGTAGATCAAGGGTCAATGAGTTTACAAAACAAATTTTGTGTTCCAATAATTAATGCTAAAGGTATTCAAATGCAAGGGTTCCCAAATTTATGCACCTGCCTAATTTTGTTTGAATAATTACTGCACACTTTCTGTAAAACCTATAAACTTCATTTCACTTCTCAAATATCACGGTGTTCATCTGCTATATGATATATTTACCTGAAATTGCTGAGCTGGACAACCAATGATTTATAAAGAAAAATCATGAAAATTATCAGGGGTGCCCAAACTTTTTCATACGACTGTACTCTTAAAGGTCTGTATTTCAACTGGTATGTCAAATTTCTAGCACTAACCCTACAAATTCCATAGCCAAAAGTTCCTGTTCCAATGCCAAAGAGTCAATTGTTATCAAACACCAGGTTCCAATTAAAGTACCAAAAGTATGAATTTCATTTCCAGTAGTTTTACTTCCAGCAGTGAAGATTTACATAAACCAGCTCCAATACCAATGGCATGAATTCTGAGGCTTTCCATAACAACATACATGTTGAAACTTGAGGCGGGTGGACTACAAAAGCAGAAAAACATACCAGGTTCTACTCTTGTCATTCAAAAGTAGAAGTACTTCAGTGTTCTGGATCCAGATCTGAATTCAACAGCGCACAATTGGTTGGTGACAAAATGGGACAATCGATGTAATGAATGCGCAACAGCAACTGCATCATACAATCATGTCAAAAAAGTTTCCAGCACCATGCTGAATTCCTACCTTGAAGAATTCAAACTGTTCTAAGAGCAAAGGGGTTCCAACACAGTACAGGATTGATTTTGGTAATAAAGTGTGCATACACATTATACAGCCATTAATAATGCATAAGGAATACAGCAATACAAAAGGTGTTACGCAAATTTTTAATGAACAGATCTTCTGTATGACAACTTCACATGCTTATGCTTTATTTAGTGTTATCCAAGTAACTAGCATTTTATATTTATCAGCCAGACTTCTGTCAGGCATTATAGCATCATGATGTTCATTTCCGTACTATATTCATTCATATTCATACTATTCAGATCTTTGATATATCTACACCTCTTCTAGAAAATAAATAAGTTCATAATAATCAGTGCCAAAACAGGTTTTTCATTTTAGCATGCCTAGAAAGGAAATGAGCAAGTGAAGTATGAGCAATATGTTGAAAACTGGATAAGATGGATCGAATGTGGGGGACACGTCCAACGAGCAACGTAAACGCAAACAGCCATTCCATTTAACACTCCAACAAGATCAATGCTCAATTTAGAAATCTCGAGTGAAGATTTCCTGAGAAAATGACACCACCAGACGTGTAGGTGCTAATAAACTGGATACAGCTGAAGCCTGAGGAGTGTGTGTCTGTGTGTGTTTGACTAAGATTTGAAATGAAATTCAAAATGTTACAGGAATTAATAACCATCACGATCAGTCAGTCTGTGTGATCATATTTGGGTATGTACACATGTGAAAACCAGCAGAATGTATTCAAAACTAATTTGGAGGTTCCACTCCAGAATTTCTTTTTAAATGCAAAAAAATATATATATTCCCATAATATTTGGACTTTGTCAGTAATCCAATCAATGAATTTACATGCATTTGGGTAATCAGATAATGGGAAAACTCTGGGTTTAAATGAGTCAGGCAATAATCGGATTTATCTAGCCAAACTGTCAAACTTTGATAGTTAAATAATAAAATTCTTCATTTCCTCAAGCATATCCCCAAAGGTAGTGGATGCTGCATTTATTTCCAGGGTTGCCAGATCCCACAAGAGGAACAAGCCACCAGGTCTACGGAAACATGCCCAAAAGAAGCAGCGTCTCTTAAAATCAGCAGACCTGGCAACTGTTTTTGATTCTGCTAGCCGATTCCAGGACATCTCGATAATATATTTGGTTACATTTGCGTGCATGTGCAGACTGAGAAAACCAGCTGGAATCAGAGTATCAAGGGTATGCATGCTCTGAGAAATCAGATTACTGAGTAAAATCCAGCTGTTTATCAGGTTAATGCACTTTTTGTTTGCCCTGCCCAGATGCACGGCTTCTCTTCATGCTAAGTGGTCGACCTCTCAAAAGGGCAACACATTTAAACCAACAGGCAATCAGTAATTTTAAGTTTTTATGTTTAATATTTGCCAACTTTCTGTGATTTTTATATACATATTTAATTGTGATATCTATTTTTTATTCTTAAAAAAAAAAAAACATTTTGGGTGTCATTGTCTGAATCAATGACATCTTACGTTTTAATAAAAAAAAAAAATAATTAAACTAGGGATGCACCGATATTGAATTTCTTGGGCCGATATGATAACCGATATTCAGCACATTATTGTTAAAAACCAATAATATAACCTTTCAAAAACAATTAAAAATATTCATATGGTAACCCATATATGAACTGTTGTTAAAAACTAGATCAGTAATTAATTTTATAAATAAAGTAAATCACTAAGCAACTAAAACATAAAATTAGACATGACTATTACTATAAATGTAAGGTGAAAAATGGTTTCTTTCCATTTTACTTTCTGACCTTCTTTTAAAAAGGTAAGAATCTGTTTTAGCTTTCAATTGTTACAGGCAGCAACAAGAACAACTACTTGTGTAAGAAAGCTTAAGATTGAGAAGCCCCAAGAAAGAATAGAACTGCATATAGAACTATACACTCAGTAACATCAGATATTCTGCTTAATGAGTAAAACAAAGAAATATTCTTTGTTAAATATCTAATAAATATCGGTTAAAATTCTAATATCGGACCGATACCGATAACTGAAAAAAATCGATATATCGGCAAATAATATATCGGCCACCGATATATCGTGCATCACTAATTTAAACCTAATTCCTGTTTTATATTCACACAGTTTCTCTATTTAAATTTTATATAAACACATTCATATTTATTTATATTTATATGAATTTCCCTTGTTAAATTCTGTAAATGTAATGTCTATTATCTAATATACAGTATACATTGCAATTACGTCACATTTATAAATATGTGTAGTGTATATAAGTTATATAAACAAAAAAAGGACAAACTAAAACAGCGCCAAAGTGACTTTAGTATTTGAAAGCATTAATATGATTGTGTTATTGGGCCACCACTGGCTCAGAACTGACCTATTTCCTTTCCCTCCGTTCAAATACTCCATAAAATGACTTCAGCAGACTCGGGGTCAGTTCTGTATTCACACATTTCATTGACGGAAATCGCCCACTTATTCTCTGACTCATGCTTTCCTCTGCTGAACCGAGCAGACCGCAGTGAAAGCGGTTTTATTACGCTGAAGATGTGCTCTCTGTACACGCTGTGTGATATTTGGAGCTCTGGCCAGTGTTGAGCTGCCTCTGATTTGGGTGCATCAGAGTGAGATTTGCTCTGTTCGCTCCCTGCTGGATCTGCTCTAGAGCTTTACGCCGTACCAGAGGGAAATGTATGCGTGTGGCCCTGGGAAACCGCCAGCTTTAATAAAAACTTTTTTTTTTTTTTTTTTTAATAAGACTGAAATGGTGTGGTGGCACACAGTTATCTTAATAGCATGAGCCAAACCTCAGTTCCTACAATCAAGCTCAAATATCCAGCTGTCTTTCATAGTCTGGAGTGTAGCTTTTATAGCAGATACTAACTAAACCCTATATCCAGTGATATCCCCAGAACCCTTACTGTAATGATACTTAAGCTGTATCACTTTGTTTACCAGTTTAAATATGAAATTGAGAAATTAACATGCTGTGAAATAATCAAAAATCAACCATGCATGGACTCCACATCTCTGAAGATGTCCTGTGGTATCTAGCACCAAGGACATTAGCAGAAGTTTATAACATCCCAATAACATCCCACAGATCAGACTGAGATCTGGGGAATTTGGAGGCCAAGTCAATGCCTGAACTCTTTGTCATGTTCTTCAAGCCATTCCTGAAGAGTTTTTGCAGTAAGGCAGGGCACATTACCCTGAAAGAGGCAACTGCCATTAGGGAATACCGTTGCCATGATGGTCCATGATGTACTTGGTCTGGAGCAATGTCTTGGTGGGTGGTACATGCCAAAGGACCATCCTCAAGAATGTCATGTCTTAAATCCTCAGCTTGGAAAAACAAAGACGAAGCTCTGCAAATGAAATAACTGCCAAATTCACTGTTAAAATCCAAGGAAAATAGGCATTAGTGAAATTAATTAGAAGAATTGAGAGAACACTCTGAGGCCCGTGTGGTATTAATGACTGGCCCTGAAATAGGAAATTAATTAACAGTGTCAGGCAGACTGAAATATCCTGAATGACAGAACACTATTCTTAACCGTTTGTCTCCGTGGACTGAGCCAGCCATGATGGAGACAGGCTGATGAAAAGAATGATTACATAAGCACTGGCCAGAACAAAAGTCACATAGTGAGAAGACCAGAATTTCCAGAAAGGAGCCAAAACCAGAGCGTGCAGTTAGGTGCGTCTGTCAATAATAAGTCAATAATATTGTGTATAATATAAGGATGGTGTGTCTGTTTTTGCAACTGGGTCAATATTAAATATACGAAGTATTAAACAACTTAAAATATAGACTTAGCGTTATACTGTGATTGGATTGTGAATTATTGGTACACAATTTATTTCTGCGCCAATATTTCAATGTTCCGGTCATTTCCTCACTAAAGCTGCAACTAAAGGTTTGTAGTGGCACATCGACACAGTGTAGCTTTTACCATTCTACAGCCCTGTACAGATGTTTGCAACTGTGATGAATAACACATTGGGGAAGTGACCTCAAGCAAGACTACTTGATATTTCTGCAACGGTGCAGCCATGTTGTCCCCCACACATGATAATTCTCAACTTAAAGTACAGGTATAACGTCCATCTGATCAATGCCTGTTCACTTTGTCGGCAGCGGTCTTAAAAATGATAATAAATTATAATAGGCAATATATATCTGCTTTTTAACTCCAGACATTGTGGCCATAAATAGCTGGTCACCTCACCAGCTAATCAACACTGGTGTGTGTGTGTTTGTGTGTGTAACTACCTTACCGGTCATGTGCTCTTTTGCTCGTTAGCTCACGTTTGGACTACAGACTGCCATTTTTTGTGTGGTACTTTTTTGTACCAAGCTGTAAATGGTGTTTGTACGGATATGTGCCTGTCCTATTGTAAGTAGTACTCCTTTGTTTAACACCCCCCACACTACCTGTATATTCTCTCTCACTTATAACTACATAAACTTTATAAAGAGATTCACTTGATCTTCTGTGTTGTTTTGGCTTTGGTTAAACAAAAGTGTCAGGTCCATCATACCGTCCACCTAATCGGTGCGGTTTTCCCCTAGGTGGGGTCGTAACAGTACTTATTTTTCTAAATAAAAAAATGTTCAGCGTGTGTATAACAGTTTAGGCTTTGGACACATTTCTTGTTGAAATACCCCTTATATATACATTACAGTAGCCTAGAAAGACTATGTCACTATGGTAATGGTCAGCATCCATTTTGGTCAATGGCCCATACCTCTATACGAAAAGATGCATAAGGCCTACATGAGGGATGTTTTACTTGTGTAAACCTTCCTGTCAATGTTATATCATTCATCCATCATTCTCAACCTATAAACATCATACTGGCTCAAAACTAACATGCTGCTACCTTTCCAACTTATTTCCTGTTGTTTTAACATATGGGTAGATCCGTCCATAGCTCAGCATGTGTCAGATTCATGTTACGAAAAATGTGTGTCACTTCGGACAGTCATCTTTTTTTTTTTGGCTAGCCAGTGGAGTCTGATATATGACTGTCACTCTCTCTATGCCTCTCTGTCTCTTTCTTTCAATCAAGAGAATATGCTACACAGCTATAGACCGGTGATACGGTGTTGCCAGACGGCTTGAGTAAGTGAAAGACCGCCTTCCATACCCTTCCTGCTTAGCCATAGATTTCCCTCGTGCACATTTAATAGCCTTCCATATGTACAGTGTATCCCACCACCACAGTAATCAGGCTCTTCCAGGAACATGTGCGTGTGAGGGCGTTTCCGGGCAGTAATTGGCGTGGTCTGGGTGTTTGCGCAGACCGCAGGCGCCCTGGTCCTTCATCACGTTACACAATGAGCTCGATCTGTCATATGGACAGTGACAGAGAGGAACTAACAGGATTCAGTAGAGTCAGGATGTGGCTAAATCACTGCAGCCAGGCTCAATACTGTGATCCACAGAAACAATGAATGATCTGCTATCTGGCATCCAGGATGACTTTCAGTTCCATCCACATCAAGACTGATGAAGACACCAGTCCGATTAATGTACAGGAGCATCCAGGACTAATTTCCTAAGTGTTTTATTATGCAGTCGATATACAGTCCCCTGCACAATTATTGGCAACCCTGGTAAAGATGAGTAAACAGAACTATAAGAAATTCATCTTCTTTTGAGGAGTAGCTTAATCTCACACTGAAAAAAGATACTAATGATGCCTTTCACTTATTAGAAGAAATAATTATTTTAAACAGAACTACATGACAATTATCATCACCCCTACTATGTACAACGTCTCTTTGCCATTAAAATAGCAATTAGTCTTCTCTTACAACAGCTTATAAGGTTGGAGAATACAGAGCAGGACATTTGACATCATTCCTCTTTATAGAATCTCTCCAGATCATGAAGCATCCTTTAGGCCCTTGCTTTGGATCAGAGGACTGAGATGGCCATGGCAGAAGTTTGATTTTGTATCCAGAAAACCATTTGTTTGTGTGTGTGTCTGGTCATGCGGTTTTGATTACCTCCTGCTGGGAGATCCAACAATGACCCATTTTTAGTTTCTGGGATTTGACCTGGAAAAGTGTCCAAATAATTCCATATATATATCTTTACATTTACAGCATTTAGCAGACGCCCTTATCCAGAGCAACTTACAACTGATATAGTTTTACGATTCAAGCAATTGTGGGTTAAGGGTCTTGCTGAAGGAGCCAACAGTGGCAGCTTGGCAGAGATAGGATTTGAACCCTGGACCTTGTGGTCCAAAGTCCAGTACCTTACCCGCTAGGCTACCACAATCCCATAAACTATATTTACATTTACAGCATTTAGCAGACGCCCTTATCCAGAGCGACTTACAATTGATACAGTCTTACGATCCAAGCAATTGTGGGTTAAGGGTCTTGCTCAAGAACCCAACAGTGGCAGCTTGGCAAATGTGGGATTTGAACCCTGGACCTTTTGGTCCATAGTCCAGTACCTTAGCCACTAGGCTACCACAGTATATATATGTATATATTTGTGAACCCTTTAGGATTTTCTATATTTCTGCATAAATATGACCTAAAACATCATCAAAGTAGATAAAGAGAACCCAGTTAAACAAAGGAGACAAAAACACTACACTTGGTCATTTATTTATTGAGGAAAATGATCCAATATTACATATTACTGATTAAAAAAAGGACTGATCAACAGTTACAGGAAACGTTTAGTTGCAGTTATTGCTGCACAGGGGGGGTCGCACCAAATACTGAAAGCAAAGGGTCACATACTTTTGCTACTCACTAATATGTAATATTAGATCATTTTCCTCAATAAATAAATGAGCAAATATAATATTTTTGTCTCATTTATATATACTATCTATATACTCTTTGTAGGTAGTAGAATGAGGTGTGTCTGTGTTGGAATTAATCAGATACTGGAAATAAATTGTTACCCTACATAGATATGTTGATTTTAAGGAAATCTGGAGTGGTCTCTTTTTTCCAGAGCTGTATTACATATTATATTATATTCAGCCTCGCCACTATATGCGAATGAAAGAAATGCGCAAATGGTATTTGAGATCCACTGTCATGTAGGGAGTAAAATGGAACAGTTCGTCCAAAAGAAGGACGCTTTTGCGATAAGAATAAGAATGATGTACGCTGTGCAATATTTTGGTTTCAACCAAATGGATGCAGAGAACGACTGAATGCTAACAATATTTCATTTTGTCAGTACTGAGCGACTTCATTCTGTACTTCAACAGAGGAAGATAAATGAGGATAAATTAACGCTGAGCATTAATTAATCAATGCTTAAGCAGTGCACCAGGCAGCAGGTCAGGCCAGACATTTGTTATATAAATTCATGTGACAGTTTGTTAAGAGAAAGGAATGGTCTACGCTGTCAAACTGGCATCCCGTTAGCCTGAAGCCTCTACCTTCACAAGAAAAAAAGTGCACTAACACGTGAGCACATTGTTAGTGCTGCAGCAAAGATGCAGAAAATATTAAACCACAAGAATTTATGCGTTCAATAGAATAGTTATGTGCTATTAGAAGTTATCCCAGATAAACATTAGGCTACATGATAGTTCTATATCCATTGTAGTTTAAAATCCATGTGACATGTAAGTCATATGTGGTCTTTCCTAACTCATTTTGAGTTATGATATTATTGTTTATCTTTGGTATTTCTTCAGACAATAACTGTTTGTCTATAACCTGTCTAAATTTCATTGTCATCCCATGTTTTTGGATATTTACGTTTACGATTAGCAGACGGCCTTATCCAGAGCGACTTACAATTGATATTCTTACAATCCAAGCAATTGTGGGTTAAGAGCCTCGCTCAAGGAGCCAACAGTGGCAGTTTGGCAGAGGTGGGATTTGAACCCTGGACCTTTTGGTCCATAGTCCAGTACCTTAACCGCTAGGCCACCACAGTCCACTAATCGAGTACTCTTGTGCTACCACATGCAAAGGTGTCCTTTAGGATTCGGAGTTGGTAGAACACTAGTGTACTGAACTCAAGTTTGAGATCAACATTCTAGAAGATGGTAACTCTTGGTATAAAGGGGTTCACACGGTCAGCAACAATACTCAGATCAGAAGTGACCAATAATGACATGCTCCTGGTACTAGGGGCCCTGATGTGTGCCAAGAAAACCTATTTAAACTGCTCAAACAAGGCACAAATTCAGATTAATCAGAGCTTGATTTGCACTATTCAGGTGTCCGGTTCTAGTGATCCTATGTTCACTTTAGATTCAGATTTCTGTTCTTTGATAAAGTGACAGTGCCATATAACTTCAAACAAGACTAGCATAGCCATTTGCAAAGCCTCATATTCTGTATCTGATCACAGTAACACAAGTCACCAGGTTTCCTTCTAGCAATCAATCTCAAAGTCAGACTGACAGCTTGAGATTGATATTCCGGCCAGTGAAGAGTACATTCAGTGTAGTACTGCAATTCAGACTGATAACATAAGGTCACAATGTGTGCTTCAATTAAATTCGGTTAATTAAATGAACACGAAATTAAATTAGTTTTCAACAAACTTAGCAAATCACATTATATAACAACTCGAGCAAATGGCCCTTGCACTATATATGATAACTAGTGTCTATTTGGATCTCTTCTGGATTGTTGTGGATATTTCGAGCTGATTGCATTAAGCAGGACACAAAAAGATGTAATAATGTGATTCTGATTACGCAAGCAAGCAAGCAAGCAAGCAAGGTTCACTGCAAGGAAATTGCATTCAATTCGTCCTGTCCTTATTAATGACTTTGCCTTATCAAATTAGCATCTTCGTGACCAGTTATCCTCCTGCTCGTCTCTTACTCCCAAAGTGGAGCTTAATCTAAATTTAAATTACTTTAATGCCTCCCGATGCCGTGGCAATTCATTAGGAAAACATCCCAGGACAGGGACATTTTTCTGCACTCGTTTTGGCAACCATTGCAACAAGTCTCATAATTAGGGTGTATTCATCAGTTGAACCAGTTTACAAAGTTTATAAAGAGCTCTTCTCCGATTACTCACCCAGAGTCACAGGTCCCATCAAGCTGGCCAACAGGAGCATCCGTAGCACCCACATGGCCCCACCCCTTTTTGGGAAGTCGCTTCTTAGTGAGTCGGCTGGCCAGTACAGGGGTAAGATTCAGTCAGATGGGTTTAACTGGACTGAACTGTGGGCAGTGTCACCTAAAAACACAGAAAACAGCTAGGTTAGTATGGACTAGGATACTTAGAGTCACAGTGTATCTCATAGTTACAGGTTTGTGGAACCCTCAATAATTATTAGCTCATTTTCAAACTGTAAAGAAGTGAACCGGTCAATAGTCAGTGAAGTTCTTAGAACAAAATCACCAGTGGATCTTCTGGTAAAATGACCAAACTTTTGCACAAAAGATTTTTTCCAGTAGATTTTAAATAGATACATACTTCTGTTCACCCCAGAGGTTAACATCTTTGCATTTGAGTCTATTATCATCCATACATGTGTAATACTGTACGTTCCTTATAGGTTACACAATGATTTACAAATTAACACAGAGTCAGAAGGTCTTGGGGTACCTGACAATCCTTGATTCTCCAAACGGCCACCCTGAGACATTTTGTTCTGGGACTTTTTTTTGGGCCCAGTGCCATTTCGGACACCACATGGTCATGCTTTGGGCGTTTATGTATATAGTTTTAGAATGAGCACTGCAAAACACTGGTATTTTAGTCTTGTTTCGCATGGGTTACTCGCGATAGTGTAACAATGATTAATCTTCAGCAACCCAGGTTCAGTCCTCGTCTATATCAAGTTCACAGTGTCCGTGAGTGTTTCAGGAAGTTCGTTTTCCTCCCACAATCGACAAAACACACCTACAGATGAACAGGATACTGTAATTTGCCCTTTAATGTGATAGCTTTACTCTATACCAGATCTTCTTCTCCTGTAGCACTCCCTACTTTACCCCACACACACACTGCACTGTTCACGTTGTTTCTGTTCTAAACAGACCCAATTCAACTCATGAAGCCACTGATAATGAGATCATTTGAGTCAGATGTGTTAGATCAGGGGAAACAAAAGTGTGCAGTGCAGGAAGGTAGCCAAGACTCGAGTTGGCAAACGCAGCCCTGCGGCTTCTATTGGCAGCCTGAGTGATATGGTGGATCGTTTAAAATGGCAACAGAAAAATAATGATTCCCACGGCATTATTGGTGGCTCTCAAAAACCCATTTAGAAGCTTTTCCACTCAATTACTGTTATTTATACAGATAGAAAAGATACATTCCCTTCTATAATAAAGGCCAGATGAGGTGGCTGTCTTTTCGTTTATCCAAACCAAACTGCTGATCTTTATCAGCAACCAGAGCTAAGGAACCAGGTATCTTCAGGCTGTAGCTGGACCGCTGCTTATAGATGAGCATTAAATCTACAACCATTAGGAAATGTCTTTTGAAAGAAGCCGTGATAAGATTATCCCAAGTTCAGTACGGCTGAGATCAGGAGATTGTGCCGGCCAATCCATCAACCTTTTTAAATGACAGAATCTCTCTTCTTGTGCTTTTGTGCATCTGGACCAAACACTTCTTTATCTGTTTGGATTTGGATTTCATTATTTGTTTGGCGCTCGTGGCAAAGACTCACTGAGCTAGGGAGAACTCTGTGGGCCAGCTGCTCTTTGTCTTCCATATAAAATGTAGACGTTGTCTGTATAGCTTACACTGCAAGAGGGTTGTTTGTGTCTTTGTTTATTAATTTACTTAACATAATATCATTCTCAGTGCATATTCGTGACAGCAGCAAGGTCATATCGATACCAGTCAGACATACTCAATGGGGCACTTTAGAGCAACCCATTTAACCTGATGGACATCTTTGGAATGTGAGAGGAAGCTGGAGTACCCAGACTACATCCTCATAGACAGTGGGATTACACTGTGAGGACACTGGGCAAGTACCTGATCTTTAGGATATGTGGGTTTGCTTCAGTTTGCTTTGTTTCTCTGTTGACCTGGAGTCAAGGGAATATGATTGTGACTAGTGCTTATGCCAGTCTGCAGTGGTTGGCACAGCCGCCTTCCATGACCAGACCACCCAGTTGAGCGGTGGCGTCATGGGCACACAGTGTTTGGGTGCTGTGGTATCACCAAAATGCTGATACGAGCATGACTACAGATTGTGGATGGCAAGCTTGATAATAAAAAAGCCTGTTTTAGTTTCAAAGTGTGAACTCCACTGACCAGTTCGTTCCAGTGGTTTGTGGGAATGAGCGTGGAGGGTAAATCTACAGTAAACAACAAAAAAAGCTTTGGATTAGAGATGGCAGCAGCATATATTCACCCACTGTGTCTGCACATAATACAGCTCCAGAATGCCAGTAACACACAATACAGACTATGCACATATTTCCATTCAAAAATCAGCGAAACATCTGCATAACACAGTAACTACGTCTACCACAATCCTCAAACGTGCGCTTGGACGTGTGATGATCGGCATGCTGACAGCTTTTCGTCAGAAATCACACGTACGCTCAAGCGTTGATGAGGTTTCCCAGAACCGTAAAGCCAGCCTTCCAAACGTTTGCAGTAGAATCAACTGGCATGTCGCAAACGAAAAAAGAGACGATCACAAAGCATGCTACCTCAGAAATAAGTAAATGAATGCAACACTTTGAAAATGGAGAGAAAATTGGAGAAGATAAAGTGTTGATTAGGAGCCATTCCACGATGCTTGTCATACATCTCACTGCATTCCATTGCTGTAGATCAGATTTATAGCACTAGGTAAGAAAACATGAGCGATGATTGTATGCTTGGTGTGTAACCTCCCAAGGAGGTTGGGTCCCTTTTTGAGTCTTGGTCCTCCCAAGGTTTCTTCCTATAACACTCAGGGAGTTTTTCCTTGCCACTGTCGCCCTAGGCTTGCTCCATTTGGGATTGGACGTAGTTATTAGGAGATGATCTAAACTTGTAAAGTTGCTTTGAGACAATGCTCCATTGTAAAAAGCGCTATATAAATAGATCTGACTTGACTTGACTTGACTTGTATCAGTGGTAAAAGAAACTATCATTGCAGAAAAGGGGTACATCCACAATCCTCCCCAATGTGCATTTCATCTCCTCTTTTCCCGCTATCCTTCCGTTCCCTCTTTCTTCCTTCCTCTCAAAATCCATGTGTATTTCCACTGATGGATTACTAGCTGGTATGTCTTGATGCATACTCAATAATCCAGGTGAGAAAATCCCAGGTTTTGTCCAGATGAACTGATTCAACTTCTGTAATACTAGCTGGTATGCTCCAATCATCTCCAATCTTCGACCTATAGCTCTGAGACTGAAAACTGGAGTTTGAAACGTATCAGTGGTATGTAATAATATTTAATCAAAAATCTGTACGCACTCTGAACTGGCAAATAATTACTAGCAATTCCCTGAAAAAAAAAAGTTTGATTTTCCAATCGAGAGTAATTAAATCCAGTCAAGCAAGCGGATCTTATTTGTCTTTTTTTGTCTGTAGCAAATTGGAATAATTTAGCTTTTTTTACACAAAGCCCATAGGACAAGGTAAAAAAAAAAGACAATAACAAATAAAAACCATTTTCCCCTACGTGAAACATAAAACTAGACAAATCCCAGTTAGTGTGGTTTTGTTATTTGAAGCTCCAAGTGTGGTTCATCAACTGATTTTTTACCAACAGAAGTACACTGTTTTTGTACTAGTTTACACACACACACACACACACACACACACACACTTCTGCAGGCTCTGTGAAATGTTGCGACAGTTATGGTGCTGACTGCAAAAAAGCTGGGGCCATGCGCTGACGTTAGGGAATCAAAACACTAAGCCTAACACACACACACATGGGGACTTATGGAATCTGTACCACACTGTACTACACACACACACAAGCTTTGTCTTTATATCATTGTGGGGACGTTCCACAATATTACTTCATCTAGTTTATGTAAATCTTTAGGATAGTTTGGTTTTCCAAAAGAACTTTGCAGGATTTGCAAGGAACAAAAATATATTATGAGGACCAGAAAAACATGCCCACAGGGTAAAACCACACACACACACACACACACACACACACACACACACACACACACACACACACACACACACACACACACCTGTCCCACCTGTCCATATTGTAGGGACATCCCATTAACATAATGATAATAATAACTAGTTAATGCCATACCTTCCCCTTTTCTTAAGGGGACCAGCAAAATGTCCCCACAAGGTAAACAATGTCAGATCTTTCTATACTTGTGGAGTATTTGGTCCCAACAATGTAATATAAACATGATCCACAAACACACACACACACACACACACACACACACACACACACACACACACACACACACGCTGACATCAGGGATTCAGTGGTGGCATGATGCCGCTCGCTCTGGATCTCCCAGCGGGATTGTGTTGTCTCTGATCCTGCTGCCTTATCTGACCACAGCTACACAGCACTGGCTTTATACACATTTGATCTGGGTTGCTGAATGAAAGGCTGCTCTCAATTATGGGTCACACAGCCCGCACCGCAAACACTTCCACTACCATGTGCCATTTCTGTTCTTCTTAAAGACAACAGAAGTGGTGTACTGGCTTTCTTAATCGTGACAGCATATAATTTATAAAGACTAAAGGTGTGTAGGTGCACCTCCAGTTTGTGGATTCAGCTATTTCAGCCACGGCCATTACTTGGGCTGGCTGATCCAGCAAAATATCATTCCTCGATTTATTATGCTGGGTTATGATCTACAAAGTTCTCATGATCATTTCTGTTGGTTTTAAGACTAATTTGCAATGGACCTCAACAGTTCAATTCCATAACAGACAGGACTTAAGTTAGCTGAACCATCTTAAACATTTTAATAAAGTGCACTTCCACAAAATGTAAACCCTTTCAAAATGTAAATAGCACCTCCATGTTCTAAGTGTCCACTAATAATATCATCATCATGCAAAATAAATCAATATTATTCAGTAGTCAGTCTACACCAGTCAGTACAAGTCAAATGTATTTCTCTAGATCTTTTTATAACACATCTAGGCCCACAGCCCTAACTGAGCAAACCTAGGGTTACAGTGGCAAGAAAAAAACCCTACTTTTGATGAAGTAAAACCTACGGAGAACCAAGGTACCAGATTCATAGATTTTGTATTAAAATGCTTAAATAATTAAATTTAATAATTTAAACGCCTATATAGGCGATCACACTATTGTTATCCGATTTTGAACATTGCGAAATTTTCGACGCATATCAACTGCCGCAATTTTTTGAGATATCGACCATTCCAGCGCCATTGCGTCCGGTCGGGTCGGGAATGGTGTGCTTGTATAGGGCTTTCCGGTCGGACTTTGGGGGGCCCTGCAGGGGCCCCTGTAAAGTCCAAAATTTTCCCATAGGAAATGAATGGGCCCAAAGTTAACAAACCATAAATCAGTAAGTTTTCGACCTACGGCCACGGAATTCGGCAGGCTTGGTCCCGGGTGCAATCTGAGGTGGTATGTGATGCCCATGGGGCCCCTCTGGACCCCGGTTGGGCACTGGGGCCCCTAGCGGGCCAATGATCGTAAGTCAGTCAGTTTTCGACCTACGGCCACGAAACTCAGCAGGCTTGGTCCCGGGTGCAATCTGAGGTGATATGTGATGCCCATGGGGCCCCTCTGGACCCCGGCTGGGCACTGGGGCCCCTGGTGGGCCAATGACCGTAACCCAGTCAGTTTTTGACCTATTGCAACGAAATTTGGCAGGCTTGGTCCCGGGTGCAATTTGAGGTGACATGTGATGCCCATGGGGCCCCTTACGTAGGTTGAGGGTCGACCGTTGCAGAGTGGCAATCACACTTGCATTTTCTTCAGGAAATGCACCTCTCTAGTTAATATATTATAATAGTTTAAATACACCAAAGCTAAAAAGAAAAATTGAAATAGAGAAAATGATAATGATGAATAAAATATAGTATAATAAAATTAATAAAGACTATAATAAAAACCTCAGAAAACTGAGTTTGATAAATATTTGTGACTTATTAAGTAGTAATATAAATCAAATACATGGTGGCTAAAAGTAATTCCCACTTTAATAAACTTATTGCTCACCGATGTACATGAGAGGCTGATTTATATGGAGCACAAGGAGCCCAGGATTTATCCACATTACATAGATTCAGTGAGCCCAGTGGATAACGCGGCAAACATCAGTTCAGTAATTAACAATGTTAAAATGGGACTTATTTTATAGAGGTATTGTATATAGAAGAGTTTAGGAAATAACTGCATAGATAAAAACTGACAGTAGAATGGATGTAAGGAAAACCTCCATCACTCCCTATCTTTAAAATTTGCCTTAAGACACACAGATCTTTCAGCAACACTGTTCTGATTCCCCATACCATAAACCCTTGTCTCACCAACAAAACCTCTCCACAAGGTCAAAAATATCTGCTGCTCCATTCCTTCTGGGGACCTATCGTCACCAGGAAGATAAATTCTTGATCACTCACACACACAACCCAGCCAGCACACACCCTCTGAGAGCTGCGATTGGTGTGTTTGATATGTTCGCCCACAATTGGCAGCGAGTGCCGTTCTGGATCAGACAGCTTTATTACACATTCACACACTGGTGCAAACTTTCTAATCAGTGTTTGCTGGCACCGAGTCCACACTGAGATCCACATCCTGGCGTTAAACCCACTCTCTAAGCTTTAATTAATTGCACTTTTTAAGCTCGATCTGGTTCAACTAAAACAGCAGTTGACGTGAGAGAAAGAGAGGCATTTAGAGCCGAATCATCCTGATTCTCAGAGCAAATGTCTATTTAGTTATAGTCATTTTTGACATACAAATACCTAGTAATTACATTTCGCTTATTGTTATGGGTTAAAGCGACTTAAGAAGAAAAATTAATTGTAGATGTTGTCTATTTTAACACATCGTTTTTGTTCCATGACTAATATTGAAGTAAAACCTGTAAAATGATCTGTGTCATGTCTTAGTAATCTTCTATTACGTTTACATTTACAGCATTTAGCAGACACCCTTATCCAGAGCGACTTACAATTGATACAGTCTTACAATCCAAGCAATTGTGGGTTAAGGGTCTTGCTCAAGGACCCAACAGTGGCAGCTTGGCAGATTTGAGATTTGAACCCTGGACCTGCTGGTCCATAGTCCAGTATTTTAACCGCTAGGCTACCACAGTCCCATTATTATTACTATTATTACTATTACTATTAGGAATTACACCATGCTACGTTTTTCATGCTGCTTCTATATTAACTATATTCTAGACCCACACATTTTAATAAACATATTTATTCTTTGATTCTTTCTAATTAACTACTTTTTTTTACTACTTCTAATTAACTACTACAATTTTTAACACTATATTCTCTTTGATGTGCTCAAGAAACCTGATATGAAGGTCCTTATGAGAAAATGAGCTTATCTACACAGATAATGAACACTTGTAATAAGCACTTATACTAAACACTTTAAACTACATTATCATATGCACTGAAAATAATTAAATAACACATTAATAACATTGTGGACGTGTTATAACACTCATAATAACTTAAAATAAAACTTGAGTTTTGGGTTACTGTATAACCCATTTGCAATTATATTGAAATGTTCACCTATAAAAACATTTTGATACTTGTGTGTAATATCATTAAAAACACGTGTAATAAAATTGTAATTAATGCGGTAATAACACAATACACTTGTAATTACATTGCAAATTAGACTTAATATGCTCTTGAAATAACATTGTAATAAACACATAACATTATGAATTTGTCATAACACTTGCAATAGACACTGAAATCAAACACTTGTAATAAACACTCGTAATAGACACTTGTAAAAGCACTTGTAATTACATTATACCATATACTTGAAATAACATTGTAATAAACACATTAATAACATTGTGTACATGTAATAACACTTGTAATAACATCAAGTAATGACCACCTATAATAACACTGTAATAACATTTTAATAAACACTTGTAATTACATTGTAATATACACTTATAATAACAGTAATAAACACAGCAATAACATTCTAAGAAATATTTGCAATTACATTTTGATAGACATTTGTAAATACAATAGTTTCAATTATAGATGATCGCTTATTTAGATTTATCATCTACGCCGCCCAAGGAGGTTGGGTCCCTTTTTGAGTGTTGGTCCTCCCAAGGTTTCTCGAGTTTTTCCTTGCCACTGTCGCCCTAGGCTTGCTCAATTTGGGATTGGACGTAGTTATTAGGAGATAATCTAAACTTGTAAAGTTGCTTTGAGACAATGCTCCATTGTAAAAAGCGCTATATAAATAAATCTGACTTGACTTGACTTGGCTTATAATAACACTGTAATGCTTTTGTGCAACAGACACCTGTAATTACATTATAATAATCACTTGAAATAACATTGTAATTACTGTACATTGTAATGGTTAGACTTATAATTCAGGATCTACAGTACTATGAATTATTCTACAACTATTGTGAAATTCTTTTGTAAGTTCTGTAGTTGCGGAGTGAAGACGAAACACATTTAGGGTTTAAGAGATTAACACTTGCTAAGCAACATTTTTATTAATTATTTTTTTCTGCTGTGACCTTGTCTATTTGTGTTCCATTTTAAATCTACAAGGAAAGATTAACAGGTTGTATGAAGACACATGTGGTGTGGTTTTGTGGGTTTTTTCACTAATTTCTAAGCGTTTTCTCAGATCTGAGCTTTGTAAAAGAGTAACAGTGTTTTATTAACAGGTAACACAAAGGGAACATGTGATGTTGTATTTTCCAGCCCTGATTCTGTGTAACCTCAGTATATTTACCTCATCTATTCCTGGGTAACTACACTTGTGTGCAGATCGGCCTATATATAAAGTAACACAACAACCTTGAGCGAGTATAATGCAGTTATTTAGTCATTAGTTCAGTGCAGGTTATTACCTAATGTGAGAAAGTAAGTGTTAGAAAGTGGGAAAAAAGATGGAAAGGAGCTACAGTACCATTTAATTTCACTGTAATTACAGATGTAATAATTACATCATGACCATTTAAAAACATAACAGGTAAGAGACAAAGCAGAATCAAGTGAATTAGTATTTTATAGCACTAATACTACATAAGTTGAATAGAAATACTGTATTGTTGTTGGGGTAATAACCCTAATATTATAACACCCCATAATAAATGAAACGAATTGGGGTGATTTAATATGTACATGCAATGCTATGTTTCAGATGCTGTATTGTTGTAAATAAGAAAAGGGTAGTGATTAATTGTTTAGTATTACTCAGTTACTTTTACTTTGCTAATTAATTTTTTTTTTTTGTATCAATACACATATATATATATATATATATATATATATATATATATATATATGTATATACGTATATATGTATATACGTATATATGTATTGATACAAAATAAATATATACGTATATATATATATATATATATATATATATATATAAATAAATAATTTATGGATAATTAAAGTTTGTTACCATTTTCATTTTATGTTTATTATTATTATTATTATTATTATTATTATTATTTTATTTTATTATTGCCCTTGAAGTTACTGACCTATTATTTATTAAGAACTAGAAAATTTCCATGATTTTTTTTAGGTAAGTACAATTTGTTACTGATGCTACCATTTTATTACTGACATGTACCTCTGCATTTTTTTAATATTCATTTATTTTATCTAATTTTATTTATTTTATTATTTTTATTTAGCAAGTTTTATTATTTCATAACACCTAGCAATTGACATTTAATTGATAAACAATTACAAGGTGTTACCATGATAGTACCACATTATTTCCCACTTATTACCGATCTGTAAAGTAAAGTGCAACCAACATTTTAATATTGTCTCAAACAACTAACTTCAGCCGAACAGAAACATTTTTTCCATTCATTCAACCGAATCTGAACCAAGGTTGAGTACGTTACTGGAAAAAAGTGTTCTCCAGGGAGCTTAAGGTAATTATAAGAACCCAGAAGAGCAGCAGCTATACGCTAAAGCTAATCAGATGATCTCAGGATGGGAAATCAGTGCTCTCACCTGCGACAGCCTCAAGGGTGCTTCAGGTTGCAAATGAACAGGTTTTCAGTCTGACTTACATGTGGTACATTCCTAACTCAACTTCACACATAAGTATCTATACATTAACATAAGAGCGATCGGCATTCTGTTGCTATACGTTCATACTATTCTTAGCCTGCTTTACTGGCACTTTATAATGGCTGCTGGAAATGATAAGTAATGTGATTCTGATCAATGCAGATGTAAAGGATACCCAGTCACAACCTCCATTAGTCCATGGTAAAGCTTAAAGCAAGACACTACTCGGGATTCATTTTTTACGAATCTGAGCTGTCTGGAAGGGTATGCTGGAAACTTATAAGAATACTAGTAATCACCAACTGTAATTACATTATAATAATCACTTGAAATAACATTGTAATAAACACATTAATAGCATTATGCACTTGTAATAACACTTGTAATAAACACTTGTAACAATGGAAGATTTCAAATGGAACACAAACAGACAAGGTTAGACAAGGTCAGAAGGGTATGGTGTAGATGCTTTTTAAAAAGCCCTCCTAGTGACCTCCCTTCTTAATAATATATATTATTAAAACATGGTCACGACTAATTAAGGTGTGGAAACGAGATCTCAACATGTAGAAACGCGCTAGTAAGGTGTGGGGCTGCTGGATAATCAATAATAATATGATAATCTCGTTTCCACACCTTACTAACTAGTTTTTACTCATTAGGATCTTGTTCCCACACCTTAACAAATCATGGCTACACCTTCATTTTATTAAGATGGGATGTCACCAGCATGTCTCCGTAGCTTTTGGCACAATTTGATCATAGTTTTACCTTCCACATGCAGTCTTTGTCAAATCCCAAGTTCATTGGGGCAAACTCAATAAGGATATAACATACTGCTACACAATTACATACATAAAGTAGTAAATAGTTTTGTACTGCAAGTCTCTATTGTAAAAACCTTGTTGTTTTGGCATTACCACTTTTTTGAGGTGATATTTTGAGGAAAAGGTACAGTGGTGCTTGAAAGTTTGTGAACCCTTTACAATTTTCTATATTTCTGCATAAATATGACCTAAAACATCATCAGATTTTCACACAAGTCCTAAAAGTAGATAAAGAGAACCCAGTTAAACAAATTAGACAAAAATATTATACTTGGTCATTTATTTATTGAGGAAAATGATCCAATATTACATATTAGTGAGTGGCAAAAGTATGTGAACCTTTGCTTTCAGTATCTGGTGTGACCCCCCTGTGCAGCAATAACTGCAGCTAAACGTTTCCTGTAACTGTTGATCAGTCCTACTCAACGGCTTGAAGGAATTTTAGCCCATTCCTCCGTACAGAACAGCTTCAGCTCTGGGATGTTGGTGGGTTTTCCTCACATTAGCTGCTCGCTTCAGGTCCTTCCACTACATTTCCATTGCATTAAGGTCAGGACTTTGACTTGGCCGTTTCCCAAAACATTAACTTTATTCTTCTTTAACCATTCTTTGGTAGAAACGGCTTTTGTGTGCTTAGGGTCGTTTTGTCTTGCTGCATGACCCATCTTCTCTTGGGGATTCAGTTTCATGGACAGATGTCCTGATATTTTCCTTTGGAATTCTCTGATAGAATTCAGAATTCATTATTTCATCAACGATGGCAAGCCGTCCTGGCCCAGATGCAGCAAAAACAGACCCAATCCATGATACTACCAACCACCATGTTTCAATCAGATGGGATAAAGGTTCTTATGCTGGAATGCAAAGTGTTTTCCTATCTCCAAACATAATGCTTTTTGTTTTAAACCAAAAAAAAAGTTCTAATTTGGTCTCATCTGTCCACAAAACATTCTTCCAATAGCCTTCTGGCTCGTCCACGTGATCTTTAGCAAACAGCAGACGAACAGCAATGTTCTTTTTGGAAAGCAGTGGCTTTTCTTCTTCCAACCCTGCCATGCACACCACTGTTGTTTCAGTGTTCTTCTGAATGGTGGACTCATGAAACATTAACATTAGCCAATGTGAGAGAGGCCTTCATTTGCTTACACAAGTTACCCCTGGGGTTCTTTGTGGACCTCACCAACTATTACACCCTTGCTCTTGGAGTGATCTTTGTTGGTCGACCACTCCTGGGGAGGGTAACAATGGTCTTGAATTTCCTCCATTTGTACACAATCTGTCTGACTGTGGATTGGTGGAGTCCAAACATTTTAGAGATGGTTTTGTAACCTTTTCCAGCCTGATGAGCATCAACAACTCTTTGTCTGAGGTCCTCAGAAATCTCTTTTGTTCGTACCGTGATACACTTCCACAAACGTGTTGTGAAGAGCAGACTTTGATAGATCCCTGTTCTTTAAATAAAACAGGGTGCCCACTCACACCTGATTGTCATCCCATTGATTGAAAACACCTGACTCTAATTTCACGTTCAAATCAACTGCTAACCCTAGAGGGTCACATACTTTTGCCTCTCACTAATATGTAATATTGGATAATTTTCCTCAATAAATAAATGACCAAGTATAACATTTTTTTTTCATTAGTTTAGCTGACTTCTCTTTATCTACTTTTAGGACTTGTGTGAAAATCTGATGATGTTTTAGGTCATATTTATGCAGAAATATAGAAAATTCTAAAGGGTTCACAACTGTATGTTTTAGATATTTTTATTTCTGTAATATCTTTGTAAATCAATTAAAATTAATTAGTTAGTCAACTCTGCTTGCAAATTCGTAACTTGTCAGACATAAGTGCTATCGAACTAGCTACATCACCAACCATACAATGAATATACACAAGCATGTGCTCTCTCTCTCTCTCTCTCTCTCTCTCTCTCTCTCTGTGATGTAATTAACCGGACACGCCTTAGGCGACCATGACAAGCTGTCAGTACAGTGTCAGGAACTCACTCCATCACACATGTGCACATACAAAGTGCAAATACAAACACACTACTACCAATGTGTGAAAAGTTGTGTATCAGCTCTGATTTACATTCGTCTGTCTGCAGAAATAATGGTTCAGTGTGACTAACGCTGAGAACCAAATCCTCTGAAAGCCTGGAAGTGTGATGTTTCCTTTAGAAAAACAGAAGTTTGTTTGCTAATTATATGTTGTTCTTTATCAAAATGATGGGCAGAAACTAACTGTGAAATATTTATAGCCTAAATTGCCAGTTATTTTATTTATCTATATCTGTGAAAACTGCTTCAGTGATCCAGATCTCGGCAATGCTGCTTTGTGAAGCTATAAGCACTATACAATGTTAATGAATTGAACTCTACATCATCTGCTATATGCTAAAGCTATATTAGATTCTCTAAGCACTGGAAATCAGAGCTCCAAAGAGACTCAGGGTTACGTTCTCACCTGCGATGGCCTCAAGGGTGTTTCGGGTTGCAAGTGAAAAGGTTTTATGTCTGATTAGCATGTGTTATACATTCCTAATTCAACACATACACACCTATACATTGATATAAGAGCAAACAACATTTTCCTGTTTCTATACATTAATGCTATTGTCAGTCTGCTTTACTGGAACGTTATAATGGATGCTGGAAACTGAAACTGAAACGTAATGCGATACAAGGTAATGCAGACACCTTTACGTTACATTACATTTATTACATTTAGTACACGCAATATCCAGAAAGGCTTCGAGTTGAGTTGAGTTGAGTATTAAGGGACTTGCTTGAGGACCAAAAAGTGGTGATTTGGCAGCTTGTCAAATTTATTTGGACTGGATTTGGACTAGCAACCTTAAAATCAGTGATTCAGAATAATAATAATAATAATAATAATAATAATAATAGCAATGACATGGAATGAACTGCCATATGCTCTGTGCTGCCAGGTAAACATCGTCCCTCAGTGCCCATGGACTGGATTGATGGAAAGTGAGTGAGAGTGAATAATAGTAATAACTGCAATGAATTTTTTTTGTTGGTTAGCTTTTTTCTATTAAGCACCAACTGACCTAAATGAATGTCTATGACTGGGACTGTGGGAGCTCAGTGATGAAGGTACTGCACTGTAGGGCAGAAGGTGCAAACCTCTGCCAAGCTGCCAGTGTTGGACTGCTGGGGCCATGGGCAGAGTCCTTAACCCACAATTTTTGTCCCTCCTCAGACCACTCTCTGAACTGGAGCACTCCACAATCCTTGCTGGCCCTTATTAAAGTGTCTCAGGTCTTTACTGCTGAACATCTCTCCCACATCCAACATGTCAACTATAAGAACCTAACGTTCACTTACTTTCTAATACATCCCAGAGCTTAACATGTTGTTATCACGAGATTTGTTATTCCGTCTGTACAGGACGTGGTTTTAATGTTTTGACTCCATTTGAATACTTGGGGCAAGCAGAAAAAGGGCAATACATTGTGACCCCAGTCCTACTACCAAGAGTGATTCAGGAGTTAGCCAGCATTATAATAATTAATAAAATGGAATCATAAAATGTGTCCTAATAAAGGCCAGCTCCAACAGACTTATTTGCAGAAAGTAGAAAGTGAAATTTATACATGGCTCTACAGCAAAGGATGTTGTGGTACAAAAAAACAAGGTATGCAATAAATCACAGATCAGCTAAATGAGCGTGGGAAAATGGATATGTAATAAATCATAAGTGATCACTGAAATGTGTCATGCATTAAACTATTCATTGTGAGAATGAAAATCCAACACACACACATGGTTCTTAGAGGTCTCAATCATCAGCGTGTGATTCATTCTCCTCTCATACACTGCATAATTTCTCATAGAGACTAGAGAGTGATGATTGTTCCTCAGACAACAAGCTATTCAAATTGATTCAAACACACATTTGTCTGAACACACAAACACACACACACACACGCACACAGGCACCCAAAGATGAATAATATTACCATATGCAGAGTTGATTATTTTTGAATATAAAACACACTTCGGGGTGAAGAATGTGCCTGATCTTACAGCGGCTGTACCGAACCATGTTAGGATAAGCAGACGGCAATTACAACATCGCGCTGATTACAACTCTCAACCCACCCAGCAAACAAGAACGCACAATAATAAAACATTATTAGATACAGACGGCGAAGACTACACAATCAGCCTCCGCAAAAGCCTGTGTCCAGTGGAGAAAGCAAATACAGGTCTGGAGGAAGTGGCCTGCAGGGTTCGAGCGACGCCGGCCCACTGTGCTGCAGTCCGGGTTGTGGACAGTGTGTTCTGCACACGTCACAAGGCTTTAATTATGACTACGCTACACACACTTTTAGCCATGCTCTGATTGTGGTAAGCGGGTATGGTGTAAATAATCAAAAATCTATTTTAAGCTTGGTTTGATATATATACTATCCAAACTAAGAAAAGTGGCATACATCTCAAGTGTCACCTGTTGGAGCCAGATCTTACAGTCTCAAGGCAAACCCTTAAAATCACAAAAAACCTCTTCTGTAATAATCAGCTAGGTTGATTTTATTGCTGTGACAGTATTTGGAGCAGCGATGATAACAAATGAAAGTCGGTACCACACACCAGGGTGTTATGGCGGAGATTAATGGTTCATTACCCATCTCCCCCCACCCCGACAACTGACAAGTATTCCATAACATTGCGCAGCACAGCCTACCTTGTCCGGAAAACGTTCCCAGGCAATCCACCCACGTTCACATACAACTACAAATTACATAAACGCACGAAACACAATACACACTATAAATACGGAAATATACAAAGGCCCTGCTAATGGCAGAGGTTTCAGGGGTTTGTGGAAAAACTGATGTCACCTGCTCCTCACTCTCCCCACACATGCAAAGCAAAGCTCGCTATAATAGAATGGGGCTTTCTGATTGGACGAGAGCTCAGAGTAGCAGGAGTTTGGATATCAGCAGTTTGACTGTTTATCTACTTGCATATCTGTATCTGAATACTTTCCAAAAAAGACTCTATCGTCTTCTATTTATTCATTTATTTGTTTGTTTGTGTGTGTGTGTGTGTGTGTGTGTGTGTGTGTGTGTGTGTGTGTGCGCGTGTGTGTGAATGAATAAACTTTTAATAATGCAAATGCTAAGCATGGGGCATGCGTATTATATTGATTATTTTTTTCTCATGTCCTGCATGTTTCTAAACCAGCTCTTACATATATATATATATATATATATATATATATATATATATATATATATAGATATATATATATATATATATTATAATATATATATATGGGTGGGTGGGTGGATGGATGGATGGTAGGATGGATGGAAGGATGGATGGAAGGATGGATGGATGGAAGGATGGATGAAAGGATGGATGGATGGATGGAAGGATGGATGAAAGGATGGATGGAAGGATGGATGGAAGGATGGATGAATAGACGGAAGGATGGATGGATGGATGGAAGGATGGATGGAAGGATGGATGGATGGATGGATGGATGGATGGATGGAAGGATGGATGGACGGACGGATGGATGGAAGGATGGATGAATAGACGGAAGGATGGATGGATGGATGGATGGATGGAGGATTGGAGGGATGAATGGATGGATGGATGGATGGATGGATAGATAGATAGATAGATAGATAGATAGATAGATAGATAGATAGATAGATAGATAGATAGATAGATAGAAAATAGTGAGTAGCTTCTCATTTGTTAAACAACCATGTCATCCAGACCTGAACCCCACTGAGAATCTTTGGGATGTGCTGGAGAAGACTTTGTCCAGTGGTCCAAATCTCCCATCATCAATACAAGGTCTTGGGGAAAAATTAAAGCAACTCTGGACAGAAATAATGGTGTTCTTGTGACATCGCAGAAGCTTGTGGAAATAATGCCACGACGAATGCGTGCCATAATCAAAGCTAATCATAGCTGACTAGACCATAAATAAAGCCAAAGACTGGCCGTTGTTCATTCAGTCATCAATGATTCAATCATCTCTCTGTATTTTGTACATCACAGAAATATAGGTGAGACTAGAAAACATTTTGACTTAACAAGCAGTAACACAAATGATCTTTTTTATAGAAGTCGCTTAAAACGCTTGTGTCGACTGTTACATTGAGTATCATTCTTTTGAGTATCATATCTTACCTACTTTTGAACAGGTATAATATTAAAAATATTATGGCATTAGTGATTTTTCAAATGCCTTCGTTATTGTTGTTTAATTCAGGACTGTTCCTGACTGCCGACTGGCTTTCAGAGTGCTCTTTGGAGTGCTTCCTTTTGAGGTAGCTAAACTGATTTGTTGTTTCCAACACTAGTGTCAAACTTGGCTTTGCATATTTTGCAAACAACTGTTGTTTTGGCAGTGTCTGTTGTGTAAAATTCAAAGCGGTTGCACATAACTGGTGATGAGTTTTCATGCTGTCACTTATGGTACAGCATCGCCAAGCAAACATATTAGAAGGAATTGGTTTAACCGTGTGCCAGTCAGAGAAAATGCATGCTGGACTAGCGAAGAGTAGATTCAGGTTTGTGAGAGCAGATGGTGGAGACTTTTCTAATCCGTTCACAATCTAAAATCGTCATATTGTCCACTTCTAATTATGGGTTTATTTATTTGATTCAAATTTAAATCATTCTTACCATACCAGTATCAAAGACAAAATACTACAGACAAGTTGTGTAGTGATAGACATTTATTTTCAGACAGTGTCTGGCCTATGTTCATGTGCATGATAGATGTAATGCCAGGTAACATTAGATGCATTCCCAGCATAAATTATGTCACATTGGCTCAACCGGGAAACAATTTATATCCAGGCCTACAGTATATCCAATGCAAGGGTACATCCCTAGTAGAGAATGCAAGTCTTTTCCAACATCTAATTGATATTCTATACATTTCTGGGGTTTTTTCAAGCACTATGGAAATCATGAAACAGGTGTGGAAAATATGGCAACTTTGAGCCACTCACATTGGTAGAATCTCATTTGCACACATAAATGATGTAAAGTTTGGGAACCAGAATGTCTGAGGTTTCTGAATTTGGATAAATTTGAGAGCTGCATTGCAACATGTGGAATTTTTGCTCACATGCATTTGTATTACAAGCTGTAATCCATTGTTCTATATACATTGGGGGTTTATAAATATATGTTAAGTATAACTGAGCATTGCACAAGTCAGCAAGGCTTTGAGCATCACTTAAATCCTTTTCCAATACATAATGCATACAACACATTTTATAAAGAAAACCCTTATGTGTACGGCGGCTCGCTCCATAAACTGTCCTAATTCAGTCCCAGTGGATGCGTACAGCAACTCAACCCTGCTTTCCCATCACACATCATCAGTGATTCAGCCATAAAAACACATTTTGACAGTAAAGACCTGTTGGCATGGCAAGACCTATAAGAGGCCGTTAAAGCTGTAGGCCTGGATTACTGAAACTTCACTCCAAGTTAGAATCAGGCTAAAGAAGGGCACGCCTGTAGCTGTCAAAGGCTGCTGAAGGAGTTTGGCTACTTTTACACCATCAGCGGTTCTGCGCTAGAGAAGATTAAATCTGTTTATGATGAATAATGGTCTGGTTTATTCAGCCATAAGATCTGGCAGAACATTCCCGAGTGATCCTCATCTATAAAGCTGAACTGGGATCAGTGCTGGATCTTTATTTGGGACCCAGGCGCTCTGGGTCAAATTACAGGACCTGCTGAGTTAAACATTATAAACTCACCTCACTTTTTTCAGGGACATACTGAAGTAGAATATTTCTACACATTGGAATTCATACCCGTTTGGAGAAAATGTGAATTGTTTACGAGTTATGTTATATATGAGTCAAGTTTGTCACTGTCGATTAACGTCTCGTGGGAAACCATAAGAAAACATGAAAAATTAAAAGAGAGAAAACTGCTTTGTAATTTCAATGGATGGTACTCTCACCTCAGTGTATACAGTACTGTGCAAAAGTCTAAGGCCACCATTAGATCTGTTGTTTTAGCAATTATATAACATATTCTCAATGACTGGACCCAAATATTTCAAACATGGATTCGTCACTCCATAATCCTCTTTTCCACTGATCATTTTCCAATGTTTGTGAGCATTTTTTAGCCTTTTCACCCTGTTCCCCTTCTGAAGCACTGGTTTCTTGGCTACCCTTCCAACAAGACCATTTCTGGTCAAGCTTCTTCAGACTGTAGAAGGGTCAGCATCCCAATGAAGCTGCCAGATGCTGCTATCGCTCAGGTATAAGGGGAGGTACTTTCCACTGTAGCCTACAGAAGCTGTTTTTCCGATTTATTTTGTTCAACTTTCCCGTATTTTCTGCTTTTATTCTAACAAAGACACCAAGAAATAAGTATATATGGTCATTGAAGCATTGCTAAAACAATGGTACTGCGAGTCTGTTCCCTGCACAGGTTGTGTAACTTCTGTCGAATTAAAAAAATCAACATCTTTGTCAGTAAAGTTGCTCGATTTTTCTGCCCAACAACGTGAGGCGTGCAACTCACCTGGCAGCTTTACTTAGCCTACTTAGCAACATTAGCCTCAAGAAGGTAACTTAGCTTGGCTCATTAACTCCGTTTGGAGTTCGGGGACAAATGTAAATGTGAATTTTGGCTAAAAGTTCATTTGGCTTGCAGTTTTATCTGTGACATGCCAGACAACTGCATTATAAAGGCAGCTCATGGTGTGTGTGTGTTTGTGTGTGCATGCATGGACGTCAGGGCTGATTTGAGATTTGAAAATCCTTCTTAATGAGATGGCCTGGGGTATACGCTGACAGGTGAACTGAACCAGCTGATAACACTGGCTCGCCGTCCCACGCACACAAACGCAGACGCATGCGAGCGCACCCACGCGCATACGCGCACTATTTAATTTGATCAAAGAGAGCAAATCAGTCAATGAGACTGAGTAGTAGGGAGGTAAACCTTCCTTTCTAGGTAATGTGATCTCCCTTTAAACGACATGAATCAAGACTCCACTCTGCCTACTTACTCTTATGGACATTAAAAAAGCCTCCACAATACAGGAACGACGGCCTCAGCGGCTGGGCGAGAGAGAGAGAGAGAGGGAGAGAGAAAGATTGAGGCAGCGTCTTTCAATCCATTACCATCATTTTGCACCTTTTCATACAGCTGCAAAATGAAATACGTCTCTACAATGAGGCTCCTTCCAGGTAATCAGATTTGGTTTTGCGACCGAGATGCGCTCGAAAAAAAAAAAAAGGCTCTAAGAGCTTAGCCATCGCTATCTACCTGTGCATGATTAGTCATAAGCCTCCACACACACTTCACACGCCCACACGCCCGCATTCAATCCACTGCCGCCTCCCGCTGGAGGGACAATATGGTCCTCTTAGCAGGGAGTCTGATTGGCTGCTGAGTCTTTCAATCACTGTCAGAGCTCACACTCGCTGATTTATTGATGAGCGCGCAGAAAATGCTTCCAATTAAAGAAAATGCTAGCGGGAACTTCTCATGATAAATCATGATCATGGTTTTTTTGGGTTGATAATTATTCACTTCTAAACTGCCAGTTACTACGAGGCTCCTGCCTGGGTAAATCTAGTCTTAAACCCTTTTACCATTACACCATATTATTCCTCAGTATATGCTGAGTCTTGGACATTGGTATTATGGTCACTAGCAGGAGACACTGGTCCAAACCATTTATGCTGGTCTGTGAGTGTGTCGGCATCCCTAGGGTTTTATGGAGTATGGACAGAAAAAGAGAAAATATCCAGCGAGGAGAGTTCTCTGGGTGAAAAGGGTATGCAGAAGAGCTTCTTGAGACGGCTTCAAATCTTGAAGCAGATTGGCCATAGCAGTTGAAAACCACACCTGAGTCTCCAGTCAGCCATGGACAGGCAACTGAGGCTATCATTCACACTGGCTCACCAAAAAAGGTTAAAAAAATTATTGGAAAAATGTTGCCTGGTGTGATGAACCTTGATTTCTGCTGCGACATTCAGATGGTAGGGTCAGAATTCAGCCTGGATTCATCCAGTTCAGGTTGCTGGTGGGGATATGGTGTGGGAATATGTCCATGGCCATAACAATACTCAAGTGTGTATAGAACTGTAGCTTTATAGTGTTGCTAACAGGTAACTATATAAAAAAATCAAGAACTACATGCCTAAATCATCACTTAATATAATCACATAGAGTGGGGCAAAAAAGTATTTAGTCAGCCACTGATTGTGCAAGTTCTACTTAGAAAGATGAGAGAGGTCTGTAATTTTCATGATAGGTACACTTCAACTATGAGAGACAAAATGAGAAAAAAATCCAGGAAATCACGTTGTAGGAGTTTTTTAAAAAATTGTAAATTATGGTGGAAAATAAGTATTTGGTCAATAACAAAAGTTCAACTCAATACTTTGTAACATAACCTTTGTTGTCAATGACAGAGGTCAAACGTTTCCTGTAAGTCTCCACCAGGTTGGCACAACACACTGTAGCTGGTATTTTGGCCCATTCCTCCATGCAGATCTCCTCTATAGAGCAGGTGTATGTTTTGGGGCAAAACGGGACTTTCAACTCCCCCACACAATTTCTATGGGGCTGAGGTCTGGAGACCGGCTAGGCCAGGAGGCCACCAGGACCTTGAAATGCTTTTTAACGGAGCCACTTCTTCGTTGCCCGAGCGGTGTGTTTTTGGGACTCATTGTCATGCTGGAAGACCCAGCCACGTTCCATCTTCAATGCTCTCACTGATGGGAGGAGGTTTGGCTTAAAATATCATGATACATGGCCCCGTTCATTTTCCTCCTTAACACAGGATCAGACGTCCTGTCCCCAAAGCATGATGTTTCAACCTCCATGCTTCAGAGTAGGTATGGTGTTCTTGGGGTGCAACTCAGCATTCTTCTTCCTCTCCCATCTTCCTTAGTAGGAGTAACATGCACAATCGGTGGCTGACTAAATACTTTTTTGCACCACTGTAAGCCTAACACCCTCTCTCACACACTCACTCACTCACTTTCCATACCCACGTAATCCAGTTCGCAGTTCCTTTTTGGGCCCTGGGACTAACCAGTAACACAGAGCACACAGACAGAAGCCCGGCCAACCCTAAAATCCTGTTCACTGGAGCTTGAGGTGACTGTGTCTCAATAAGCCTCACACAGTCTATGCAAACATTGGCGATTACATGTTTTCTTGATTAAATGACAATCCCTCTGTAGACCGCAAAGCTCATTTATGGCACATTTCGGCAAATTTTTGCACATTTAAGTCAAGTTTGAGTTATTGACATATAAACAAGACGCTGATTATCTGGAAAGGCTTGCACTGCATGCCAGAAATTTGCAGAAATACCCTACATATTTAGTTCGTTCCCTGTAGGGGTTGCCTTAACGTTTTTCATGTCCAAGAGAAAAAAATAATAAAACATGCATTTTGATTAGCGGAGCACAACTCTTGCTTACTTCTCTACTGTAGTTTAGCAATAGAGCAAAGCTAACTGATATTAAATAGTAAATATTAGTCTTACACAGCAATCCAGTTTACAAATGACTCACAGGTGAAGGGCATTAAACTGAAAACAGCGATAGATTTTGGACGTTTTACAGTGACTTATGAGAATATTAATCGTGTGTTTGTTGGCTACTTCTGCAGGTCTGGCTTGGATACATTTACACGGAGAGAGTGTAGAACTGCAGAATTGAACTTATCACAGCCTTTCCAAGTAATTACAATCAGCTCAAATAGCCCTCATTAGGCGGGGGGGGGGGGGATTATAATAATAATGTTGATTCTTGGGCTTAAATACAAATAATTTTTGTTTTTTTTCCTCATGTGACTTTGAATTGCATTTTTGCTTTCGCCAAACCATGGCAGGTTAATGAAACGTTCATTGTTGAGTTGATGATTTTACATAATTAATCTCTTGTTCCTATGCTGAGAAATGCACGAATAAACTAATAATTGATTTTATAATTGAGCAAAACATTATTAGTTACATGATTGGCATTTGATCCATTATCCCCGATGCTCTACCTCAGTTTTACACCCGTACTCTCCCGCCCCTGCCTCCCCTGCCTGATTTGTTTGCCAGAAGGGGACCAGAGGGAAATTCAATTTGGTGAAGAGGCCCACTGTCCCCTGCCTGATTGTTTTGCATAAGGACCAGAAGGAAATTCAATTTGGTGAAGAGGGCCCCTGTAGATGCCACCAGCTCTGCTGAATTCCTGGCAGCAAAGCTACCTGCAAACATGGCTTTCTCCATCTCCCTCACTTCTTCATTCTCCCTCTCAGGGCTCTGGAACGCTTTCCACGGCAGGCGTTGGTTTTTCGGTTCTTTGTATTGGACACTCTCCTCTTCTCTCTGTCTGTCCTAAGATAGCGTGTGCCAGCTGACTCTGAAAAGCTCCTGGCTTATTGCGTAATATGTGGGGCTCGGTATTAGCTCCTTTTTACGTCTTTTCCCCTCCTTTTTTCGCTCTTTTACTTTTTTTTTTTCTATCGCAACTTTTTTCCCCTCCTAAGCTTTTTTTTTTTCTTTTCTTCTCCTTTTCTCGTGTTTCCCCTCCTCTTTCCCCTTATTCCTGTCTCCCCTAGCCCTCCCCCGTCTTCTTTTTCTCTTTTGTCCTTCTTCTCTTTCTCGCCCTTTCTCTCTTTCTCTGTTTTTTCGCATCCTTCCACGTATTCCTTTTACTTTCCTCTTTCTATACATTCTTTCCTTTTTTTCCTGTTTTTTCCTCCGCCATGTCCGTTTTCATCCCTCTCTTTTGTTCTTGCCTCCTCAATCGTTAGTATTTGCACCTGCACGCCTTTCCTTTCCTCTCTTTCTCCGCTGTCCTTCTGTTCAACCCTTATCCTCTCTCTCTTCCTGGTCCTCATCCTGGCCTCCTTCTTTCTCTTTTTTCCCTCCCCGCCCCCGCCTCTTCCCTTCTTCTCTCTCTCTCTCTGGTCTGTCCTAAGCTAGCGTGTGCCACTGACTCTCTGAAGCTCTGGCTTTATTGCTAATATGTGGGCTCGGTATTCCTCCGGGGAAGTATCTCATCGGGAGCAGGCACTTAGCTGACCTCGGGGGGGGTGGCTAAACGTCAGCCGTCTCCTAAACACACATACCAGAGATCTTAGAAGATATAGAAAATTGGAAGGACAAGACCTAATCTTCTGTAGAGATAAACATACAGTATAACTGTACCTTTGGACTGGGTCAGTGGTTATGGTGCTGAACATAAAATTTGGTGGTGAATTCAAATTTCAGCTCTGCCAAGCTGCCACTGTTTTTTTCATTTGAGCAAGACCCTTAACCCTCAATTGCTCAGCTCAATTTGTACCTGCACCTGGACCAGCAATTACCATATCAGTTTCAAAACCCCTATTCATCTAAATCCAGAAAAACTGAAGAATGACCAGAAGTCCTACACAAACAAAAACTGTTTCGAATTATAGACCTACAAGTTGGATACCCAGTAACACTATCTACACTTATGACCATTTCACAATGTATAGCTTTAACTGCATTAATTATCCGTGGCATAGATTTAACAAGGTGATGGAAAAACATTCCTCAGAGATGTTGGTCCCATTTTAATATGACAAACATTATGGGCACCAAGATGCGACTGTCCACTTTCCAAAGGTGCTCTGTGGATTTAGATCTGGTGACTATGGAGACCAGTTGAGTGCAGTGAACACCTTGTGTCCTGTTCGAGAACAGTTTGAGATGATTTAGAAGATGCTGCACAGTGATCACAAAGGGATGCACATGGACAGCAACAAAACTCAGGTACTGTAGGTTGTGACTTTAAGTGATTCTGAATTAGTATTAGGAGGCCCAAAGTGTTGTGCCATGCTTTCATGTTTTTTGTGTGCCAAATTCTTTCCAAACAATCTCATAGCATAAATCAAGAAGAAACAAGTAACATTCTTCCAGTCTTGTGTTGTCCAGTTATGGGATGAGTCCATGTGATTTTCCTGTTCTTATCTTGACAGAAGTGGCACCAGAAGTGCTCTTCTTTCTACCTCGTTGGTAACGAGAGGTCTTTTGAGGTTATTTGTTGCCTTTCAATCAGTTCGAACCAGTCTGGCCATTTTTCCTCTGACCACTGGCACTAACAAGGCTCACTGGCTTTTATGGTTTTTGGACCATTCTCTGTAAACACTCATGATGGTTGAGCATCAAAATCCAGTGGATCAGTAGTTGCTGAAAAGACTCAGTACCAAAAACAATGCGACGTTCACATAAATCACTTTTATTCTTCATTCTGATGGCCTCCGGTTTGTTGAACTTTCAGCAGGTCTTCCTTACCATGTCAACATCCTAACTGGCATTGAGTTGCTTGTGTTTACCTGATTAGACATTTATGTTAACAAGCGGGTTAACATTAGGTGCACCCAGTCAAAGTGGGCCAGTGAGTGTACAGTGGTGCAAAAAGTAATTTAGTCAGCCGCTGATTGCGCAAGTTATCCTACTAGAAAGACGAGAAAGGTCTGTAATTTTATCATAAGTACACTTCAAACTATGAGAGACAAAATGGAAAAAAAATCCAGGAAATCACATTGTAGGATTTTTAAAGGATTTAATTGTAAATTATGGTGGAAAATAAGTATTTGGTCAATAACAAAAGTTCAACTCAATACTTTGCAACATAACCTTTGTTGGCGATGACAGAGGTCAAACGTTTAGTGTAAGTCTTCACCAGGTTGGCACACACTGTAGTTGGTATTTTGGCCCATTCCTCCATGCAGATCTCCTCTAGAGCAGTGATGTTTTGGGGCAACACGGACTTTCAACTCCCTCCACACATTTTCTATGGGGCTGAGGTCTGGAGACCGGGCTAGGCCACTCCAGGACCTTGAAATGCTTTTTACGGAGCCACTTCTTCGTGCTCCGAGCGGTGTTTTTGGATCATTGTCATGCTGGAAGACCCAGCCACGTTCCATCTTCAATGCTCTCCACTGATGGAAGGAGGTTTTGGCTTAAAATATCATGGATACAATGGCCCCGTTCAATTCCTCCTTAACACGGATCAGACGTCCTGTCCCCAAAGCATTGATGTTTCAACCTCCATGCTTCAGAGTAGGTATGGTGGTTCTTGGGGTGCAAAAATCAGCATTCTTCTTCACTCTCCCATCTTCCTTAGTAGGAGAACATGCACAATCGGTGGCTGACTTAAATACTTTTTTTTTGCACCACTGTAAGCCTAACCCACTCTCTCACACACTCACTCACTCACTTTCCATACCCACGTAATCCAGTTCGCAGTTCCCTTTGGGGCTGGGACTAACCAGTAAACACAGAGCACACAGACACAGACAGCAGGGCCCGGCAGGCCCTAAAATCCTGTTCACTGGAGCTGTGAGGTGACTGTGTCTCAATTAAGCCTCACACAGTCTTATGCAAACATTTGGATAATGTTTTCTTGATTAAATGACAATCCCTCTGTAGGACGCAAAGCTCATTTATGGCACATTTTTCGGCCCCCCCCCCAAATTTTTCACATTTTTTAAGTCAAGTTGTGAGTTATACATATAAACAAGAGCTGATTATCTGGAAAGGCTTGCACATGCCAGAAATTTGCAGAAATACCTAAATATATTTAGTTCGTTCCCTGTAGGGGTTGCCTTAACGTTTTTTTCATGTCCAAGAGAAAAAAATAATAAAACATGCATTTTGATTAGCGGAGCACAAACTCCTTGCTTACTTCTCTCTACTGTAACTTAGTTTTTAGCAATAGAAGCAAGCTAACTGATATTAAATAGTAATATTAGTCCCTTACACAGCAAATCAGTTACAAATGACTCACAGGTGAAGGGCATAAACTGAAACAAACAGCGATAGATTTTGGACGTTTTACAGTGACTTATGAGAATATTAATCGTGTGTTTGTTGGCTACTTCTGCCAGGTCTGCTTGGATACATTTACACGGAGAGTGTAGAAACTGCAGAATTTGAACTTATCACAACACAGCCTTTCCAAGTAATTTACAATCAGCTCAAATAGCCCTCATTAGGCGATATTATAATAATTGTGATCTTGGGCCTAAATATAAATTAATTTTTGTTTTATTCCTCATGTGAATTTTGAATGCATTTTGCTTTCGCCAAACCATGCAGGTTAATGACGTTTCATTGTTGATTGATTGATTTTACATAATTAATCTCTTGTTCCTATGCTGAGGAAATGCACGAATAAAATAATAATGATTTTTATAATTGAGCAAAACATTATTATTACATGATTGCATTTGAGCCAATTATCCCCCTATGCTCTACCTCAGTTTTACCCCGTACTCTCCCGCCCCTGCCTCCCTGCCTGATTGTTTGCAGAAGGACCCAGAGGAAATTCAATTTGGTGAAGAGGCCCACTGTACTGCCACCAGCTCTGCTGAATCCTGGCAGCAAGGCTACCTGCAAACATGGCTTTCTCCATCTCCCTCAATTCCTTCATTCTCCCTCTCAGGCTCTGGAACGCTTTCCACGGCAGTTGGTTTTTTCGGTTCTTTGTATTGGACACTCTCTCTCTCTCTCTGTCTGTCCTAGAGCTAGCGTGTGCCCAGCTGACTCTGAAAGCTCCTGGCTTTATTGCTTAATATGTGGGCTCGGTATTAGGGGAAGTATCTCATCGGGACAGGCACTTAGCTGACCTCGGGGCTAAACGTCAGCCGTCTCCTAACAACATACCAGAGATCTTAGAAGATATAGAAAAATTGGAAGGACTAGACCTAATCTTCTGTAGAGATAATCATACAGTATACGGTACCTTTGGGACTGGGTTCAGTTGGTTATGGTGCTGACCTAATTTGGTGGTGAATTCAAATTTCAGCTCTGCCAAGCTGCCACTGTTTTCATTGAGCAAAGACCCTTTAACCCTCAAATGCCTCAGCTCCTTGCGTCTATTCCCGTTATTGTTTTTTACCACCGACTTTACATTCTCTTCTAATTCATCCTTCTCGAACTCCCCATTCTCTTCTCCTCTACCAATCTGTATACTTTTCTCCATCGTACAACGTCCCACACGCCTTTCTTTGCCCTTTCCTTCGCCGACTCCTCTATACCCCCTTTTCTTTAGAACCTCCCCCTGGGGTCCATCACTTCGTCTACTAACCCTACGCTCACCTCATCGCCTTACTGCCACCCCCTTTTTTCTTCCATGCCATGCTTTTCAATTCATTCACCAACTACCCTTTAACTTACCGGACCCTTTTCACGTCTCTCACACCTCTCCCTCTAATTCCGTCTATACTCACTTCTTTCCATTTTTAATATTATGTTCCAGTATTCCTACCTCCCCTTCTCCTTCATTTCGGCCTTTTCTCTCGTGTGCCACATCCCACCCATCGATTTTCAGCCATTGGCCCCCGCCCCTTCCGTGTACATCAGCCAACTTCTGTCCACGGGTTCTTTATACTGACTCCTCCTCCTCTGTTCGCACTTTCTCTCTCTGTGCCACCGTTTCTCGCTTACTCCTTCTTCATCCTACCTCCTCAATCCTCCTTCGCCCCTCCCGTCTTCCCTCTCTTTTCACCACAAACCAAACTGTTCTCGAACTATAGACCTACAAGTTGGATACCCAGTAACACTATCTACACTTATGATCCATTTCACAATGTAATAGGCTTTTACTGCATTAATTATCCGGGGCATAGAGTTAACAATGTTATGGGAAACATTTCCTCAGAGATGTTTTTGTCCATTTTAATATGACAACATTATGGGCACCAAGATGGAACGGTCACCTTCCAAAGGTGCTCTGTTGGAATTAGATCTGGTGGACTATGGAGACCAGTTGAGTGCAGTGAACACCTTGTTCCTGTTCGCGAAACAGTTTGAGATGATTTTTTAGAGAAGATGCTGCACAGTGAGCACAAAGGTATGCCACATGGGACAGCAACAAAAACTCAGTACTGTAGGTTTGTGGAACTTTGAAGTGATTCTGAATTATATTAGGAGTCCCCAATCTCTCTCTCTTTCTCGGGCCTTTCGTTCTTCCTTTCTCCCCCCATCCCCCCCTCTATCTAGCATCTCCCTACCTTACCACTTTCCTCTTTCCTCCCATCCCCTTTAGTTCTATTCCCCTATCCTCACTCACCCCCGCCTCCTGCCCACAGCTCTTTCCAACAATCCATAGCATAAATCCAGAAGAACAAGTAACATTCTTCCAATCTTGTGTTGTCCAGTTATGGTGAGTCCATGTGATTTTCCTTCTTATCTGATGTAAATTGCACCAGAAGTGCTCTTTTCATACCTCTTTGTAACGAGAGTCTTTTGAGTTATTGTTGCTTTCACTCAGTTCGAACCAGTCTGGGGCCATTTTTCCTCTGACCACCACTAACAATGATCCTGGCTTTTCTGTTTTTTGGACCATTTCTCTGTTAAACAACCTCATATCTTCTGCCTTCTCCCTCTTTTCTCCTCATTTTGTACCTCCTTCGTTATACTAACCCCTTTTATTCTTCCCCATTTACCTCCTACCCTCCTTTGGGACTGGGTCAGTGGTTATGGTGCTGAACTAATTTGGTGGTGAATTCAAATTTCAGCTCTGCCAAGCTGCCACTGTTTTCATTGAGCAAGACCTTAACCCTCAAATGCTATCAAGCTCAATTGTACCTGCACCTGGATCCAGCAATTACCATATCAGTTTCAACCCCCTATTCATCTAAAAGCCGAAACTGAAGAAATGAAGAAGTCATACACAAACAAACTGTCGAATTAATTATAGACCCAAGTGGATACCCAGTAGTAACACTATCTACACTTATGACCATTTCAAATTGTAAGCTTTAACTGCATTAATTATCCGTGGCATAGATTTTTCATAGATTTACAAGGTGATGGAAAAACATTCTCAGAGATGTGGTCCATTTTAATATGACAACATGATGGGCACCAAGTGCGACTGCAACCAGTAAAGTGGGCAAGTGAGGTGTTACGAGTGGTGGAAGTATTTAGTCAGTTGAGCTGATTGCGTGAAGGTGCTCCTACTTAGAAGAAAGACGAGAAAGGTCTGTATTTTTCAATCATAAGTACCACTTCAAACTATGAGAGACCAAAAATGAGAAAAAAAATCCAGGAAATCAACATTGTAGGATTTTTAAGGAATTTAATTGTAAATAATGGTGGAAAAAATAAGTATTTGGTCACCCACAAGTGTCCATGCTTTCATGTTTTGTGTGCCAAATTCTTTCCACAATCTCATAGCATAAATCAAGAAGAAACAAGTACACACCCCCCCCACCCCCCTTTCTTCCGTCTTGTGTGTCCAGTTATGGTGAGTCCACATGTGATTTTCCTGTTCTTATCTGACAGAAGTGGCACCAGAAGTGCTCTTCTTCCCATACTCGTTTGTATAACGAGAGGTCTTTTGAGTATTGTTGCCTTTCAAATCAGTTCGAACCAGTATGGCCATTTCCTCTGAACACTGGCACTAACAAGGCTCACTGGCTTTCTGGTTTTTGGGACCATTCTCTGTAAAACACTCAGATGGGTGAGCATCAAACTCCCCGTGGCTCAGTAAGTTGCTGAAAGACTCAGTACCAAACAACAATGTACGTTCACATAAATCACTTTTATTCCTTCATCTGATGCTCGTTTGAAACTTCAGAAGGTCTTCCTACCATGTCAAACATCCTAACTGCCCTGAGTTGCTTGTGGTTTACCTGATTAGACATTTATGTTAACAAGCGGTTAACATTAGGTGCACCCAGTAAAGTGGCCAGTGAGTGTACAGTGGTGCAAAAAGTATTTAGTCAGCCGCTGATTGCGCAAGTTCTCCTACTTAGAAAGACGAGAAAGGTCTGTAATTTTCATCATAAGTACACTTCAACTATGAGAGACAAAATGAGAAAAAAAATCCAGGAAATCACATTGTAGGATTTTTAAGGAATTTAATTGTAAATAATGGTGGAAAATAAGTATTTGGTCACCCACAAACAAGCAAGATTGCTGGCTCTCACAGACCTGTAACTTCTTCTTTAAGAAGCTCTTCTGTCCTCCCCTTGTTACCTGTATTAATGGCACCTGTTTGACCTCGTTATCTGTATAAAAGACACCTGTCCACAGCCTCAAACAGTCAGACTCCAAACTCAACCATGGCCAAGACCAAAGAGCTGTCGAAGGACACCAGGAAAAAAATATAGACCTGCACCAGGCTGGGAAGAGTGAATCTACAATAGGCAAGAAGGTTGGTGTGAATAAATCAACTGTGGGAGCAATTGTAAGACATATAAGACCATTGATAATCTCCCTCGATCTGGGGCTCCACGCAAGATCTCATCCCATGGGGTCAAAAGTAGGAGAACTTGCACAATCAGTGGCTGACTAAATACTGTTTCCCCACTGTATGTATATGACCTACATGTTGGATGAGCCTGATCCTGCAAGGTCCTAATAAACTTAATGTATATAGAGCATAATGTACACTAGTGTAAAGCAAAATGCTAAAGAAACAGCGAACCACAAAACGTCCGAAGCAGCTTTATCAGGGTTAATAGTGGTCAGCATTTAAGTTCAGAGGTTAGAGCTCTGCTCACTGGAGATGTCTGATAGATCCGAATGAAGACGCGTGCTATAACGCAGGTCATTAATTATTCAGCTCTCACTCTCTCACGCTCTCTCTTTAATCTTGTACGACAATCTCGGTAGAAGATGCGCTTTGCCTCTGTAGAGCACCATGAATCATAACAAGGCGTAGTTCGAATACGAGTCTGGTTATAATTAGGCCTCTCCTTCTAATGCAGTCCAAACATTCCGACCTCAGAACATTTAAATAATAAATAGCAGCCGCGCTCCCAGAATATTACAGTGCCACCGCCGGCGTGGGAATGCAGAGACCCGAAATGATAAATATTCAGACAAATATCAGCACAGCAGCAGCAGCGTGTTTTTGGCCCGGTTACCGTGGCGATCTGTGACGTCTTTGAGAATGGTCTCTGATTGTTTCCTCCACGGTACGAACCACTGACACGAATACGCACACAAATATAAACCCAGAACGGCGTAGCTAGGCCTCGCGTTTAATTAGCAGCCATAAATACAGAGGTTGTGATTATAGGCTGTTCTGATGATGAATCTCTGGCAAACTGGGCCCAGCAGATGAAAACACATTAGGCGTCAATCTAAACACACCCGAATGACAAATAAACACACATCTCGTACTCAGAAACGCAGAGCTTTTTGGGCTGATTTAGGGTTTGCAACATGCTTTCAAGAAACTTTAACTGTTAAGATGTACACACGATGGCTTCAAACCCCGGCCTGACTTTTGTCTGTGTGGAGTTTGCATGTTCTCCCAACGTCTATGGGGGCTTCCTTTAGATACCCAGGAAAGGTCCATTGCGTTACGTCTCTAAAATCGTTGGTATCGCTAAAATGTTCCAGTGTGAGTGTCTGTGTATGCCTTGTATTGCACAGTCAGCCTGTCTAAAGGTATTTCACAGGGAGAACTTGTCCGGGCCAGATCGAACCAGTGACCTGTGGACCTGGGGGGTGAGAACGCAGTCCACTTGCATCACCATCCCAAATCGGTTTTACAGTTAATTATTTATGTCACACTTTCACTGCACTTTTTCTGGTCTCCGTGTCTATTCCCTAAGAACACTGTGAGCACAAGCATGCCCTAACTGGACATCATCTAAAACACGAGTTCACTGTATGGCCTCCACAATCATCAGATCTCAATCCAATAGAGCAACTCTGGGAAGTGGCCGAACGGAGTCACAAATCTGACAAATCAGCATTCGACAAATCTGCAGCAACTACAGTGGTGCTTGAAAATTTGTGAACGCTTTAGAAGTTTTTATATTTCTGTATAAATATGACCTAAAACATCATCAGATTTTCACACAAGTACTAAAAGTAGATAAAGAGAACCCAGTTAAACAAATGAGACAAAAATATTATACTTGGTCATTTATTTATGGAGGAAAATGATCCAATGTTACATATTAGTGAGTGCCAAAAGTATGTGAACCTCTGGGATTAGCAGTTCATTTGAAGGTGAAATTAGAGTCAGGTGTTTTCAATCAGTGGGATGACAATCAGGTGTGAGTGGGTACCCTGTTTTATTTAAAGAACATGGATCTAAAAAAGTCTGCTCTTCACAACACGTGTCACAAAAGAGATTTCTGAGGACCTCATCAGGCTAGAAAAGGTTACAAAACCATCTCTAAAGAGTTTGGACTCCACCAATTTACCAACAAAGATCACTCCAAGAGCAAGACGTGTAATAGTTGGCGAGGTCACAAAAAACCCCAGGGTAACTTCTAAGCAACTGAAGGCCTCTCTCACATTGACTAATGTTAATGTTCATAAGTCCACCATCAGACGAACACTGAACAACTATGGTGTGCATGGCAGGGCTGCAAGGAGAAAGGCACTGCTCTCCAAAAAGAACATTGCTGCTCATCTGCAGGAAAATGTCAGGACATCTGTCCATGAACTGAATCTCTTGCCATCATTGATGGAACAATGAATTCTAAATTATATCAGAGACTTCTAAAGGAAAATGTCAGGACATCTGTCCATGAACTGAATTTCAAGAGAAGGTGGGTCATGCAGCAGTCTGTGGTACTGTGGTACTGTGGGGACTGTGGTAGCCTAGCGGTTAAGGTACTGGACTATGGACCAGAAGGTCCAGGGTTCAAATCCCACCTCTGCCAAGCTGCCACTGTTGGGTCCTTGAGCAAGGCCCTTAACCCTTAATTGCTTGGATTGTAAGACTGCACCAATTGTAAGTCGCTCTGGATAAGGGCGTCTGCTAAATGCTGTAAATGTAAGTCGTTCTACCAAAGAATGGTTACAGAAGAATAAAGTTCATGTTTTGGAATGGTATCGTTTTCCTCGATAAATAACGGAACAAGTATAATATTTTTGTCTAATTTGTTTAACTGGGTTCTCTTTATCTACTTTTAGGACTTGTGTGAAAATCTGATGATGTTTTCGATCATATTTATGCAGAAATATAGAAACTTCTAAAGAGTTCACAAACTTTCAAGCACCACTGTATGTAATACTATGATGTCAACATGGACCAAAATCTCTAAGGAATGTTTCCAGCACCTTGTGGAATCATTTTTTAAACATAAATCTCGCTTTACACATGTAATAAACCAAGCATGTCAAGCCAGCATGTTTATTCCATTTGTTCATTCATATGTTTATCCATCATCATCATCCTTTTTTCCACGATCCAAGACTCCATGTACATCTATGCTTACAACAGGAAAAACAAGCACCACGGAAAACTAGTTCCACATATCAGTCAATCCACTCTCTCTCTCTAAATGCTCCAAATTACATTAAAAAAATAACCTCAGGCATGCTAGAGGGTTATGATGGTAACTCGTAATTAGCATTTAACACTCCTGTGATAGTGATAATAAGATAATTATCACTACCACATCATTTTAGATGGGCAAGTCCACCATTTACAGGAAAAGAAATTACCATCCAAATTGCTTCCTGGATTTCACTAAACTGAGAGGTCAAAAAGTAGAGAAAGTATAAGTCTAAAGCAGGTGAAATTAAAAACTCTGCAAAATACCTGATTTTTCAATCACACGCACACACACACCCACCCACCCACGCACACACACATACACACAAAGTAATCCGGGCGAAAAATTAGATCTCTTTTATCCCATCCACTGGAGTATGGGAAGCCGTTTTAATTCTGCGGACGTCCCATATAATCGTCCTCCCATGGTAAATGGGTTTTAACAGCACTGTAAAAGACTACGCTGTTTCTTTTACAGTTAATATAGAGTCAGTCATACAAAAGCAGGAATGATATAAACACCAGCTTCCCTGATTTATAAACAGAGGCAGGCTGATGGATGGCCAAAGAAGAAAGTTATGCCTTCGCTACGTAACCGTTTAGAAAACCAAACGTAGGCCTGAATCTAAATCCATCATGCGACCGCAGAAAGTCAAAATGATTTATCTCATTCGCCCCGATGTTACATTACGTTTCGTCGGAACATCATGCTATCAGTTTATGCCGTTTCTCAGTTAAATATTTACATTCAGAAACCCAAACCATCTCCATCTCCATCCCTCACACACTGATCTCACATTTGTTAGGATGACATGTACAAAGGAAAGGCCGCTAGCTTTCCTGGGATGCAAATGACTCTGGAAATGGTGGCACTGCATATCCAGCATTGTTTCAGGGCATAGGATGTGCACAACGTCTGAAACGAACAAATTAACCTGACGACTGGAAGAGATTAGACAGACAACGTGAAGGGAAATGTCAGGAAATTCCTCAGCAGGTGGGAGTTCGACAATACAATCTGTCAGAACATTCAACATTCATTGCAGTCAAATTCCTCACTGGGAGCTCTGGCTCCAATTAACTTTTATTATTTTCTTAGCAATACAGCCCTAACAGGCAAATTGTTCTACCAAAGAATGGTTAAAGAAGACTACGGTTTTAGAATGGCCAAGTCCTGACCTTGATCCAATAGATGTGTTGTGGAAGCAAGCAGTTTGTGAGGAAACCACACTAGAACATGCCAAATCAAACTTTACTGTGCAAAAAAGAAACCTTATGTTAACCATGTCCAGAAGTGGCATCAAGTTGTTTGGACTCTGAGGCATCTGAGATGGACCATCACACATGTGTACTATGGTCACGCAATGCAGTATTCCAGGTCTTTTTTTTTAAACAATGTACTCGTGAGATCAGACCGTTGTCCAAAATCCAGGGTCTGTCATGGTATGCAGTTGTATCAGAGGCAAAGGTCATTTACATTTATGTTTTATTCATGCAGAAAAGTACAGTGACATTTTAGAGAAAATCAAGCCGCCTTCAAGACGTCATTCATTTTTGCCCACGCAATTTATTTAGTCTTTTTTTTTAGTAATCCTGGACCAGTTCGCGGGAGAGCCGGTGCCCAGTTGGCACCACAGGGTGCAAAGCAGGAACAACCCCAGACAGGGCGCCAATCCATCCCATACCCACACACTCACACACACTCCCAGACTAGGGACACGTTAGAAACACCAGTTAACCTAAAGCATGTCTTTGGACTGTCAGAGGAAACCGGAGCACCCGTAGTAAACACAGGGAGAACATACAAACTCCAAACAGAAAGGACCTGGGATAAAACCCAGGACCTTCTCACTGTGAGGTTACAGTGCTGCCCACAGAGCCGCCATTCAACTACACATATGTTAATCAATAACACAATGATGAATATACTGAAAAAAACTGAATTCCAGATTTTTGTACATCAGACAGTTTTTGTAATATAAAAATACTCCCCATTTTTTATTTACTAAAAATAAGTAAGTGACTTTCAAATATGATCATGATTTCTGTTTGAATGTGAATATCATTAATGAATCTGCATTTTCTGCTTTATTTGTTAATTGAAAATAAAATCACAATTGTGTTTAAACAATATGAAAATCATCAATACCAGAAAAGGATATGCAAAATGCTAAAAACCACTGACAAGCACAGCAGTTTTATATTTTCATACAACATTTTTTGCTATGCATTAATAATTCTTAATAATCTCTTAGCACTTTGAGATTTCTTTGAAATGTAAAGTGCATTACAAATAAAATGTATTATTATTATTATTCTGTCAAAAGGCAGGCAAGAAATGATTTTTGACCGCATATTTATTCGACCATAACCTTGCCTTTATTTCTTTTTGTATATTTGTTTCTGGTATAAGATAGCAGTTGTCAAAGTGAATTTAATACTAATATTTAATGCTGTATCTACACTGATCCCCTTTCTCACTATTCCTCACAATATTATCCAGAGCACTATTAGCCAACAGGGAACAGAACTGTTGAGGGTGTAAATGATTCTGGACACTTCCTGATAGGCTTTGCCTGATCTTGTGTGACTCCATCACATGAACCAATCTAATACACTCCGTCACAATGGATGTGAGACAACGGCTTTCACATGGTGTTTCTTATAAAAGTACCACTTCAAATGGATAATCAAGAGTACCACTTCTGGTAAACACCCTCCATCAGAGAAAACAAGGAAAAACAGCATGAAAGTAATGATATTGAATTACTAATAAGTATTAAATGCATTCTATTCAGGATATTTGAATGGAAAAACAATTTCTAGAGTCAAGAAGGAGCAAGCAAAACAATGCTATGAATCCCAATTTAATGAGATGTTTTAAATATGGGCAAATCTAAAGTTTTTACTGAAAGTTAGGCCGATTCTAAGGGTCTGTGACTGATAAAGAATGGCCTAAAGAATGTCCCAAATCCCTGGCAGTCCCCTGGTCGTGAGTAACAGTATAAATATAAAGATAAATATAAAGCTCGCTCTGCTAATTCAATCTTCATGATCTCATGGTCATCCAGCACCGTCCATTTCTCTTTATTTTTACAATAGACGTTATTTAGGTCTACAATTTCACACGTTGTTTGAGTTAGCCAGGCCAAAGCAGACAAGAACTTCACATGGACTGAAGACAGTTTCAAACTCACTCAAGTCATTATACAGCACTGACTTTTCCAGTATGCTGCTATTGGATTATCCCGGTCTTGGCTCACGCTGGCCATTTCGCAGCTCTAATAAGACAGAGATACTTGGACGGGCTGGGCGAGAGAGGTGAGATTATGAAGCGTGATTTTACTCTGCAGCTGTGGCTCATTTTTCTAACAGCATGATTAAGTTGGAGCGAGGAACACTGAAGCGAAGGCTCTCTGCCTAAAAAAAGCCAGCTCCATTAATCTCAGCAAGAGAGAGAAAAGGACAGAACGTAAAAGAGAAAGGAAGATTGTTAACACCACCAAGCAGAACATCAAACTGCAAATTGGAGTTTGTGCTGTGGAACTGAAGAGCATGACGCAAACCTGACGTAATCTCTGCACTCCGTAAAAATAATAAGCTTTATACCTACTTCCTATCCATTATGTTACATGATAAGACATTCTGTCAGTCAAATAAGTTCAGTTTCTCAGCATCTCTTAATTCTTCCCTGGAAGAAGTCCTAATAAAGTTGATTTAACCAACATACAGTCTCATTTCTAAAGAAATCATTTAGTGAAATATGAAACATGGTACCTGGTAAATGTGTGGCCTTTCAATTTAAATCAGCATTAATAAATCAATAGCAAATGGTTATTGGTTGCTAGTCATTATCACTTCCTTGTATTCATTTTGTGGCACATCAGACATCAGATTTTAAAATGTTACCCTTTTCTGTAATCCAAAAAAACAGATTTTTAAAAACGTATTTGCTGAAATTAAAAATAAGTGACTTTCAGATTTGATCATGACTTGTTTTACATTTACAGCATTTACAGCATTTAGCAGACCCCCTTATCCAGAGCGACTTACAATTGATACATCTTACATCTACATCTTACAATCCAAGCAATTGTGGGTTAAGGGTCTTGCTCAAGGACCCAACAGCTTGGAAGAGGTGGAATTTGAACCCTGGACCTTTTGGTCCATAGTCCAGTACCTTAACCGCTAGGCTACCACAGTCCACAATTGAAGTGTTTGAATGTGAACTTTATTTATGGGAATTTGAATTTAAATATATTTTTTAATTATTTATTGATATTTTTCCTGAATTGAAACTAACATCACACAAAGTTACGACTTCAAGCTTTGGAAGGCTGTGTTTTTGAATAGACCCAGTGTTACTGCAGTACGTTTTGCTCATTTATTCTTTTTTTTTTTTTGTGCTGTAGTGAATCTATTTCAAATAACACAAAAAACTAAACAAAAGACTACACGTATAACCTGAAACAAAATAATATAGATATTCTTAGATATATTTTAAACAAAATAAAATATGTAAAAACTAAAATAAATATATACCCTACTTAAAGCTATTATAAAGACAGTAAGCTCGTTTTAATTCAGACAAGAAAATGAAGAATAAACTGTTTTATTTGTATATTTTCAAACTGCTTTTTCAAACTGCTTTTCTTAGGACGACTCAACTTAAAAACCAACAGATATAATTCCTAACGATACAGACATATCACGGCTTGTTTACTATTTGAAACCTGCTAATGACCAACCAGTGGTTGTAAAGGACAGGTAAGCACAATGTGATTTTAAATCCCACTGAACTAATAAAACAAGACAAATTACAAAGGAAATCAAAAATAGATTTAAAAAGACCGGAGTATCTGATTAGATCTTGCTCCTATTCGTGCCCTAATGAGATGCTTTCTAATTACCGACATGATAAATTGATACGTGTAAAAATAACCTCGAGCACATCAGACTCCAATCAGTGGAGATTGCACCACGCTTATCTGTTAACGAGTAATGCAATCTCTCTCTCTCTCTCTCTCTCTCTCTCTCACATGCACACAAATAAACAACAAATTACTCATCGACACACTGCTGTTACCACAAAAGTAGCTCCCGCGTTCGCAATAAAAACATTAATTCACAGCGCGTTATTCGGTTCTGCTCACTGTGCTCCCCTTTTATTCGCTTTTATTTATTCGTTTATTTATTTGCTTCCTTCTGTTTCCAGCGAAAGCTTCTCAGGGCGTGTGTAATATAGCAGTATCTAAAACAACACCGGTGTGATTTATTTGCCTTCGGTGTCCTTGCACTTCGTTGTTTGAAGTAGATCACAGGGAAACCACGGCGTGTGTTTGTGCGCGGGTTTGCACCTGGTTTGTGTTGTGTCTAGGGATACTCACGCCTTCAACGAAAAAATGTGACGCACAGCTAGATGTCTGTATTTGCATCACTCAAGGCTAAAGGCATTACTCTTGTAATAAGTATACAGGTGTGTAAGTGTGTGTCTAGCCTTCGGTCCTCTGAAAAATAGACGTCAGGAGCAGGTCATAGGCAGTGTGAAGGTGGATCTCAGAGTCACCGAGCTGGTCCCATGGTAGAACTGATAGGTCACCCACAGTGATGTACCAGAGGCCCAAAATTCCTTTAGTGGATCAAGACGCAGTGTGGCTACTGCTAGAGGGAAATGGAAGGAAGGGGGAATCCTGTAGAGGGAGCTCTAACCAGGAGTTGACCATGAAATGACTAATTGCTTGTATTAATTACTTAATCATTTAGCTAATAAGTAATAATACTCATTTTGGATTATATAGACTACATAGATGAATTGATGGATGGATAGGTAGATAGATAGATAGATAGATAGATAGACAGACAGACAATTAGACAGATATATAGACAAACAGACAGACATAGATAAATAGACAGACAGACAGACAGGCATAGATAGATATACAGATAAATAAATAGATCGACAGATATATAGACAGACAGACAGACAGATAGACAGATAGATAGATAGATAGATAGATAGATAGATAGATAGGCAGACAGGTAGACAGATATATAGACAGACAGACATATATAAATAGATAGATAGACAGACAAACAGGCATACATAGATATATAGATAAATAAATAGATCGATAGATATATAGACAGACAAACAGACAGACAGACAGACAGACAGACAGACAGATAGATAGACAGACAGACAGACAGGTAGACAGATAAACAGATATATAAACAGAGAGACAGACAGACAGACAGATAAATAGATAGATAGACAGACATACAGACAGAGATAGATAGATAGATAGATAGATAGATAGATAGATCGATCGATAGACAGACAGACAGACAGACAGACAGACAGACAGACAGAGAAATAGATAGATAAACAGACAGATAGATAGATAGACAGATAGATAGACAGACAGACAGACAGACAGACAGACAGACAGAAAAATAGATAGATAGACAGACAGACAGACAGACAGACAGACAGATAGATAGATAGATAGATAGATAAACAGACAGACATATAGATAGATAGACAGACAGACAGACAGATAGACAGACAGACAGACAGACAGATAGATAGATAGATAGACAGACAGACAGACAGACAGACAGACAGGTAGGTAGATAGATAGATAGATAGATAGATAGATAGATAGATAGATAGATAGACAGACAGACAGACAGATAGATAGACCTGAGTGTGTATATATATTACTTTATATTATATATTAACTTTGTGTGTGTCGCTGAAATGGCCATTGATGCTGATAGTGACGTTAAATAAACCCAATAAACAAACAAATAAACAAGACAGATAGACAGATAGAGAGACAGACAGACATATGTAGATATATCCTGGACCAACAGGACTGGTGCTGTTTTTAAGTCATGGGGAGCATTGGGACAATAAATAATATGACAAACACAAGCCTTATTATTACACATTAATGCATGCTTGCGGCCAGTTGATGGAAATCTTGATTGCACTGTTGGTGTAATTTATTACAAAATCAATAAGAAAGCATCACGTTGCCCAGCTCTACACGTGGCCTTGTTTAATAGCTTCAGGACAAACAGAAATAGTCTAGTCTAACCAATCCAGTTTCTGAGCTCTAGAACTAGTTTTAAGGGCCAAAATGCAGCTTTTTTAGGATGCACCTGGGAGCTGAGCTGTCTTTTGTTTCCCCTGTAGAATTCATTAACTCTAGGAATTTCACAGTTTGTGTAGATTGGTGTTTGATAAGTCTGGATAGCTAACACCATTCCATACAACAATTAGCTCGGTAACACCTTTGCACACAGAGCCTATCGTAGCACCAAAGTTCATTTTACACAACACACAGATAAATGGCCAGTTAAAGGCTCCATGAAATAAAGTCCTTGTATCTGGTCCGTGAGGGTCCTTTGTTATGAGTGTGATAAGAAACCCTTTTTTGTTGTACTGCTGACGGGGGAAATAGGGGATTTTCTTCAACATTGTCCTTCTCTGTAATTGTGATGTTATCCCATCTCCAACACCTCCAACTAATGTAGGGCGAGTTCACACGAATGCTAGGGCTGTCTCTCTCGGTCAATATTTTACCAGCAAACACATTGTATCTCTATACAATATAAATGGTCATAGCTGCCTTGTAGCAGTTACTGCAGTAAAGTGTTTACCCTGTATTTGATATACCATGTAGCCAGGTTTCTGAGAGAGCATTGGGTCAATCACTGGCCTTTTCAGTTTACATTTGGCCATTTGACCGATGCCTACTTCAATGTACAAAACAACTGAGCAGGTCAGGGTTAAGCATCTTGGTCAGGGGTCCAGCAGTGTCAGCACTGGCAGAGCACAACTTTCTGATTAGTGTTCCAGAGAGACATTTACCACTAATCATCTGGCAGATGCATGTTATCCAAAGGATAAACAAAGCAGTTGAGGGTTAAGAGACCAAATCTGGAAGTGCTGAGACTTAAACCTTTTGATACAAAGGTTGATAGAAAGTTGATAGAAAGGACATCATGACTGCTACTGCCCTAAAATGATTTTAGCAGTAGCTTCTATCCACATCTGATTTAAGCAGTCGAGAGTTAATGGTCATGCTTTAATCGCCCAACAGTGGCAACTTGGAAGTGCTGGGGACAAATGACTGATTAGTGTTCCAGAGCTTCTGGCTTTGAAAAGACAGATGTTGCTGATCTGCAAACTCAGTTGTCATTAAAGACAGCTCGAAACCCAACTTATTTCACCATCTGTGAACTAACCACCATGCAGAACATGAAGATTATGACAAACTTTGGGAGTCAGCTGTCCATGACAGGCGTAAATCAGTCAAGGTACCAGCACAAAAACACACTCAGCAAAACTTAACAGAATCATTCTGCGAAAACAAGAAAAGCAACAGATGGCGAGGCATAACCAATGCTGTCACCAGTTACATCGCGAAACACACGGTGCCAATTCAGGTGGTTGAGAGAGATGGATCCAAACATGTTGAATACTTTAGATCCAAGATAATTATCGTCATGGACAAAGTCCCAGGAAATGTCGAGATATCATTTGTTGTCAAGATCGCACACCCCTACTAAGCACTCATATACATAATAGTCTAAACAGGCTCCGGCTTAAACTCCATAGCAGCTTGTGGATCCTCAGCGTGGGTCTCCAGTGCGGACGTAGAACTTTCCAAGCGGATGGATGCAGTGTTAGCAGAACACCATGGAAACGGCTTCACCAGGGTAGGGACGCGGGGGATGCTGTGTGGGTGCACAGGAAGAGGATGGCGCCAAAGGTCACGCTCACCGAGTGCTGCAGGGAGCATCTGAAAAGGTTACTTTATCTACACGTGCATGAACAGACGCGTGGTTGAGCAACACCCTCGCGTCGGCTGTTCGCTCTCTGTCTGTCGTCCACCAGAGGAGCTCTTTGAAGACGTCCGGGGAATATAGGGTGCGTCACCTCAATTCAGAATGAAAGCCGGATGCACCGTTCTCTTTTCGCGGAGGAATATTTTCATCCTTTTTTATCTCAGTGAACAGCTTCAGAGCAAAGGGCATAGGAAAAGCAGAAGCCACAACAACAGGAGAAAAAAATAATACCTCCTTCCTCTAGGCTGCTGCTTATACATAAGCAATAAGCAATCTATAGAAATGAATAGTGGTCGGAAGTTCAGATACAGTTGCGCTCCCTCTCTCCCGCACCAAGCATCTATTTAGTTAAAAGCACAAAGGAGGCGGCCTGGGCTGTTTTTCAAAAATTGATGATGGCCGTGCATAAATTATGCAAAGCTGTGCCCTTGTGCCAAACAATGCATCAAGTGAATAATAATGAGACGACTGAGCGGCGAGGAAGAGAACCACAGAAAGATAGAGGAGATAGCGAGGTGCATGGCAGCCCCATCCTTATCACAACCAATCCCAAAATACAAGAAAGCTGCAGCATATTTCTCTCTCATTTCAATTCGCAAAGCTTTGTTTTTTTTTTCCACTCTCACTCTCCCTCTCTCTGTAAATGAGATTACTCAATTCACAAAGCCTTATTTTTATTCTGACTATCTCTAAATGAGGTTGCTCAGATCTTCGGTAGGAAGAGCTGCCCTCTTCATTCTTTACCCATGAGTCACCCTTCATTAGATGGCAGATGGGATGGGATCCCGAAATCACATTAAACATCACCAGCGCCTGGTCTTGCTGCCGCATTTTGTCTCATCAGAGGAGTTCTAGCTCATAAACAATGTCCGTCAAACTTCTAAGCTCTCAAATCGATCCGGGTTTTGACTCCATTATGGCCATTCAGCAATGAAGGTAGGGCTTTATCTGAACCAATGAAAAAGTACCACCGTTGAAAACAGTCTTTAGGCGCACTCAAAATATACCGGCTTCATGCCCCTCTTGGACTTTTCACCCCAACAGTGGTGAACCGTTTAAGGGACTGAGGGGTGCAATGAGTAAGAGAGCTGTAGATTCACTCAGACCACTTCAGGAAGTCTGAGCCATATTTTAAACACATGCTATATAAGTGCAACAGCCTCCACTTCCAACCCACAGCTGGAAACCAAAAACCTCTCCCAATACATTCGAACCAAAAACCCTCCCAGTACATTACATCATAGCTGAACCTCTCGCAATACGTTGTCTTTATCAAGGTACCGCACCCCAAAACGTTACAACACAACCAAACCCCTGTAATGCATTACATCATAGCCAAAACCCATCTGAACGCAGTGCATCACTAAAAACCCCTCTCAGTATCATAAACAAAAGCCTGCCAATTTATCACATCACCAAAACTTGTCCAACTCACACACTCTTTTTCCATACCAAATTCTGGTGGCCGGGGACTAACCGGGTTTGTCTAGGCCATATGCACACAAACGCACACAAGAGGTTACACTGCAAGTAAAATCCCTGCTAATACCTTATTACACATCATTAGTAAAGCAATTCCCAATCTGTTACATCATAGCTATACCCCCACCACATTACAGTATAAAATAAAACACATTATAAACCAACCCTCTGCCAATACAACCCAGTACACAACAACGTTAATGTCCATATGAAGGCCTGAACCCAGGGTCTGTATACAAAACCTAGAGGTGATGGAGAAATTCTTAAAACATATTTGGATTAAGAATGCCAACATGCTGGGTGCAGGTATTTCTTGTATGCGACCAAACCTTTGTTAACCAGTGTTATCGAATCTAACATAGCTTACAAATGACATTTAAAGCACAATGTAGGATGGTAAAGTTGAAACTTTTGCGCAACATATTTTTTTCTGCTTATTAATACAGCATACATGGACACATACCTAACACAAGATTTTTTATTTATTTATTTATTCATTTGTGTGTGTGTAATCTATTATTACCTAACACTTGCATGCCCATTGGAGGTGTTTTCAACACTGGACAGGGGCAGCAACGCTCCCCATTCTCAGCAGGGTGTGATACATGGTGTGTTGTGACACATTACTTTCACAACCGGCAATAAACATTTCTGTGGCTTATGCCACAGTGGCCCTTCTGTCTGTTGGGACCAGGTGGGATAGGCTACACTGCCCTTGTGCATTTGGTTTGTTTTCTGTCCCTCTTTGGATCACTACCAGTATCATAGCTGAGTACCACAAATCATCTAAAACAGTTTGGTCCTTGTCAAGTACATCTGCCCATTCCAACACACTGACTATAGAAACTATCTAGGACTGTGTAGGACTGTGGTAGCCTAGTGGTTAAGGTACTGGACTCTGGACCAGAAGGTCCAGGGTTCAAATACCACCTCTGCCAAGCTGCCACTGTTGGGTCCTTGAGCAAGACCCTTAACCCACAATTGCTTGTTCCAATTGTAAGTCGCTCTGGATAAGGGCGTCTGCTAAATGCTGTAAATGTAAATGTATCTAATAGATCCCATTAGTCACATGACCCACTCCCTTGACATGTGCATTTGTAAAAGGATAATCAATGTTGTTTCTTAGTCAGTCGATCAGTGGTATACAATACAAAACAACTAAGGATGGCCAACATGTGTCTCATGGAAATGCACAATTAACTCCCACATAAACATTCATACAGAGTTAATGTTAAGAATGAGATCAAGAAGGTCATGTGTAAGAGGAGATACCTCACCTGGCAACTAGTGCAAAAGATGTGTAGCCTAAATATGATGAAATAATGTTAAACATGAAAAACCTCGATATGATCCAAGAACTTAAATAAGGAGGCCAATTATGTAAGACGATGGAGGACCGGGCAAACATAGACAACAATAGGCACAGTTTGGAGAGTTCGTTTCTCACAGTTTCTGCGCGACTCTCAGTTCTCTGCTCTCTTCTGAAATACCGACTCATGTCATAGACAGTTGCAAATGGAAATATGTTGCGCTGTCACGTCAAGGACAGTTTCTGATTCCATAAATGTGTTTCTGACAGAGAGAAAGAGTGAGAGGGGCTGAGTGAAGCAATGTGCTACATGCATCTCTACAGTGAAATAAGGTTTTACTCCTCCTAAATAGTAAAAAAAAAAATAGAAACTCAATATGTGGTGGTCAAAGTTAACATCAATGTATGGAAAACAATGCAGTGTCTTGGATATTTAGTCAACCACCACAGCTACAGTATGCTACATTGCTAAGTATATAATGCAGTGTTCATATGGTGGTCCTGCGTTTATAAAAAAGTGTCACCCAGCATTTAAACATTTCCACATCACACAAATACAGTTAATGCTGCATGCATTAAAAGGACATTAACATTCCCAAATCTTAAATGAATACTCCTCTACACCGGCCTGGTGATTTCAGAAACCCGAGCCACACGAGGCTTTTCCTGCTGTCTCTCTCTCTCTGGGCTGCGGGATGTTGACAGGCCATTAAACTGTCTGAGCGGATGTGTTTCGTCTAACTGTAATTACAGAGGTAGACCGCCAGCAGTAATGGCATTTTATGACTCATATTTATAAACTGTCTGTAACGCATTAAACCTTCCGCATCATGGACCGTTCGTTAAGTTCGGTGGATGTTTATGAGAGTTTTCATACAGATGAAGTGTGGCTCAAAAAAAAAAAGGAAAAGAAAAAAGCGTGCTATTGAAGAGAAGAAAGAAATCCTTGAGAGTGTTTAGAATTCCTGCAGTGCCGGATCGGGGTTTGAGCTATATGCTGTATGAGCATGCCTTTCATCAAGATTAAATCATGAAAGCTTTGGGTTTGCTGGCTCGCCGCTCCGAGCCAAGTGGGTCGATCATTTAGGCTTAAAGTAAATTACTCGAACATTTCCTTCTCGGTTCATATCCAGGAACAAAAAATTCTCAAAACGGTGCTGAATGACTCAAGTCAGTTCAGGTTAATGCACTCGGATCATCTGTAAAACTTGACGAGGTCCCAGTGTACTGCAGCTAATCAGACACAGGCCTGAAGCATATTTGTTACAATTAGAGAACATGCAGGACTTAAAGCAGAGCTTGTAACTACGCCAACAATTAAACTGCTGGCATGCAGCGTAGGAGCTCATCATTTCCCTTTCGTTTTCATATACATCACCTGACAAGCCGATGTAATGCTTCATTTGCCATGCAAATGTAATCTCTGTTTTAGTCAGTGTGCATCTGGGTGACGGGTTAAGCAGAACAGGGTGAGCGGATCCCTTAGTAACACCGGTGAATACACATGTGCATTGGATCGTGTCTGAAGGCCAAGATGTCAGAGAAGAGGATCGAGCCTCGAGACCAGTATTCGTCCGCCATTATAAGTTCAAAGTGTAATTGTGGTCGTTGTAACAGCAAAATTGCACATTCAGAAGCCCCGATGCAGAAAAAATAGTGTTCATGTTTCATCATGATAGTCACATTTGATTAAGGAAAAAATCATAATAATAACCACAAAAGCAATTCAGTCCTGGCAATAATTTTTCATTAAGTATGCACCTGAGACAAGCATATAATGTCATATTCCCTACATATCATTTTAGCATTTTATTAAATTTGACTGTCTCTCCAAGTTCACCCTGTTCTTGTCTCTTGATTTCGGTCTCCTCTGAATTTTCATCTAGATGTCCATGGGTCTGTGTAAATACAGCTGTGAAAGCTTTATATTAAGGAACTGTTCTTGCTGTATCTGAAATGCAAGCATGTGCTGTTGAATGAAGGAATGGCGTTCTTTGAAACAGGACTTTGAGGAGACATTATCGTGGTCACATAGACTTGTTATGCTACTGTAAACAGACTGTGCAAATGGAATGCAAACGGATTGAGTGGAACGCTACCATCTACACAGCATCCCGAATACCATCGCATTTTGAATTTATGGAAATTCACAATAATTATAGAAAATATGAGAAAATCTGTTTTGACCATGTTTGGAAAGTCGTAACACTTCAGAGTATGATAGAACAGGACTGTGGTGGCCTAGCGGTTAAGGTACTGGACTATGGACCAGAAGGTCCAGGGTTCAAATCCTGCCTCCGCCAAGCTACCACTGTTGGGACCTTGAGCAAGGTCCTTAACCCACAATTGCTTGGATTATAAGACTGTATCAGTTGTAAGTCGCTCTGGATAAGAGTGTCTGCTAAATGCTGTAAATGTAAACTGAATATTTTTGTTTGACAGAAACCAAAAATGTATCGACAGACAACGCTGAAGATCAGCTAGATGAAACTGAGACTCAATGAGTGACTATGAATGAGTTTATATAGGTAAAGGTTAGAGAGAATATACATCTCTTAAACTCCCGCCTCTGCTCAGCATTTTTTCCAACTGTTTATAGCTGCAAGGTCTGGAGTTAAAAGACATATTATCCATTTTTCTGCTGCGGCATGAATCGTTCTCTACAAAGATCCACGCTTTCACTGGCGCTCTCAGACTTTAGCCCCCTATTATATATTCCACATGTCCTTAATACCACTGTGGAAGGGCTAGAGAAGAGCCTCCAGCAACAGAAGAGAAGGTGGTGTGAAGTGGAGATTAATTTACAAGTTGTGAACGAGGAACCACATCAAGCTCGCTCTTGAAGATGACAGCAAGCCCAGAGAGTCTTCTGCTTGAACTCAAAACTGTTAAACTAGAAGTTCCACTGGAGCACAAAGACGGCTCAAGCCAGCTTCAAAACATACTTGCGAGAATGTCCCAATAACTTTGACCGCAACTGAGGATACAAAAAAACATTGGGAAGATGTATCAGCTACTCATAGCGTACTACAATCTTGTCAGCTACCACATGCTTCTATGGTCACTGCTGCGCATGAGCATCTGCTATTGTGGTTTCTATCCATTCATGGATGGCATCTGGTGCATACAGCAGTTTTATATCTACAACGTTCACCTGCAATGCTGGAGAAATGTCTAATGACTGTAGCTTCAGGCTATGTGCACCAAGGAGCGCTCCAAAACCTAACAGGAAGCACACGCCCTCCCACCGATGACCTACACGTTGGGAGCCATTGTGTTGGAGGCAGGCAGTAGCATAGGTATATCTGTGTCTGTAATCTGGCCTCAGGTAAAGGTGGGGTCGCTTGGGTGACCTGAGCCGTGTTTAAACCGCATGAGCTAATTGAGCTGAAATGAATCCTCGTCACCATGGCAACTCCACAGAGACCTGCAGGAGGCACGCCGTCGTTAAACTTGGTTTCCCATTTTGTGCCACTAGGTCTGGCTTTATAGGCAAAGAAGCAGGAGACAAGGACAGATTTAATAGTAATTGACACCTATCATGGGCACATGGGAACATGCCATATCAAAAGACATGACGACAGCAGGTGTGTGTGTGTGTGTGTGTGTGTGTGGTATTCTTGGAGGGCTCCCTAGTGTAGGCAGATGGTGAAACTCAATTAGACCTGTTCAATCCCTTGTGCTTCCAGAAACACGAAGGGAAAAATAAAGAGAAAATGAACGAGAGGCGCTTTGCTCATTTCCTCACACTCCCTCTCTCTTTGTCTGACATGTGTAAATGGGATTATTTTAAGGTGCAAGTTGCGGCGCACCCAATCGCAAGGCTGACTCTTACAGGAGGTTGTTGACATTAATTAACCATTAAAAACTAATTACAGTTTAGTCGTAGACTCCTTGCAACACCTTCCCCGATTTCCATTCTTTGCATTCATCCTGGATTCTTAATCCATCCAAGTTCTTCTTTATCACTCGCCGTCGCTGGACAACTTTCAGTACCATTTAACTCTCAGAAGCGATCAGGAATTACATCGTTAGATCATTTTATCTCTACAAGCACCGCTGATCGAACGAGGAACATGGATCCTGCCGCTGCGACACATTTTACTTTCATGAATAATAATAACACTCGGAGAGCAATAACAATATTAATTTAATCGTAAGTGCTGCTTCACTGAACAAGCTCTAATTCAAATCTCCAGTCCTTCAATTTCTCTGCTGGCTGCTCAGTGCTAATGTAGTTTAACAAGGTCTCATTGTCACTGGACGTTCTTCTTCCTGCCCACAACAAACTTGCTACCACTCTCAAATATCCTCGCGGGGTGGAAACTGACCTGACCTGTCCGTGACAGGCGTATCAAGACATGCTGCTGACAAGTAACGCAAGCTTCTTGTACCAGTTTGGCCAACAAAGACCGATAAGGTTGCGTAAGTCAGTACAGCTTAGAGCTGATACAACAGTGTAGGTCTGACCAGTATTGAGTGGGAGTCCAAAAGTTTTAAGACCACTAGTGAAAAATGTTGCATTTTTGTAATTTAATACAATCTTTGGCATTGCAAATAATTTGAGTGAAAAGTTGATTCTTTGGTAAAGAGGTTTCAGAATTGATTAGCATTTGGTATGTTCCCCATTTTGCTGCAATGACAGTGCACACACGCCGACATGAACTTTAGTGGAATTTAGTGTAAAGTCTGATGATGCATGTTATCCATGTTAGTATGATTTCACAATATTCCAAAGAGCATCTGTGTTGTTACTGAATGCTGGGCTTTCTCTGTCTTCAAGTGGCCCCATAAATGATCGAAATGACGTATGGTCAAGTGACAGTGGAGGAAAGTCCATGACAGTCAGCTCTAGTTGATTTTCTTTGGTCTTCGAGTAGTGGTTGCAGTCAGAGCATGCCATTTCACCGGTGTTTTCACACTTTTGGGCCATACTGAACAAAAAAGGTGCTATCCAACTACCACAATGATCTGGCTTCAAGTCCCGGTGGTGAATGAAGGAGGTCTTAAGGAGGAGATCGTTCTCCTGCACTGTAGCAGCAACCCTGATGCCCCTGCACTGAACTTATGCCCGTGGCCTGTGTTTTCTCATTAGTTGCAATGCAGGCCTAAAATCACCTTGAGTCACTATAAGCCAGTGAACATGTGAGCTTCATAATGCTGGAATCCATGCTATACTTGCCCTTAAGGAACTTCAGGGTATCACTTGATCTAAAGGGCTGAAAACCTGGAGCCCCGAGCAATGAGAAATGCTGTAATCCTATATCTGGATCCATTTTTAAAGAAAGTTAAATGATGCCTTCAAACCACAATATCTTCTGTTAACTGTTAAGTAAAGTAAATGGTCCATAATGGTATTTGCAGTATGTCATGAAAATGTTCAGATCCAGTGATTACCAACTGATCTGAGACACATTCACAGGACCAGGTGCACTCTACAAGCACACTTTCCTACTGATATCCCCATATCCCAATGAAAAAGTCCCCATACAAACTGGTAAAACCACTCACGAGTGGTTCACTGAACATCACTGAACTTCTTCCTCAGTCATTTTTCACAGAACTGGTGAATTTCCTTCCTACAGAATGATCCAATGTCCTACAACAAACCTTCCAGGACTTGTATAACTGCATTCCAGGTGCGATTAAGTGTTCTGGAAGCAATAGGTGATGCAATGTTAATATACTGCTACATGTTCTCATGACTTTTTCCAACTCCTGTATATCAGACAGGTCATAACTAATTCTGACTATGATCAAACCAGTGCAGTTTAAGCACTGCAGAAGTGAGGTACACTGGTCACTCTTGAGAACTGTTCCTTTAAACCGTTAGTCCAATGATATAGAATTTCATTCACATATAATATACACAGGTAACACCAACCTACAGTGTAATTTTATATCTCTCAGGTCTCAAGTGTTAAGGCCAGATCTCACGGTCTCACGTCGCACCTTTCAATTCTCTCACATTGGGAGTGGAGCTCACACCTAGGTCATGCCTTACAAAAATGTCAGACTGAAATCTCAAAAAATATATATATATCTATTTTTTTCAAATGTTATTTATGCATTACGACTTTCTCTTGACTCTTGATCTGTATTACCAAACGAGTCATGCTATAATGGAAACATGCCTTGCCCTGAAGTTTTATAAACTAATCTTCTTTATATTCTCCGCATCCAACCAGCAGACACAATCCTACATTTTTGACTCATCTTCCCTTAGTGTACTCTATATTATTTTTATTAGACAATGTAAAACTATTAGGCCAGTATCATTAGTCCCAACATCTCCTGTTTATGACGCCCACTTGCATTATATTCTGTGCGCCAGTTTCAGCCCTGTTTTATTCCAAACAGCTACCAGGAGTCAAATTCCTGACAGCTTAATAAAAACGTAGCTAGAAGCAATTTTAAAGCAGCAGGAGAGTAACCTGATTTGAAGACAACCATAACCAATACAAGCAATTGACAGCCAATAGCTGCTTGAGGAGCAGAGGGTTAAATCAAGCACAGATGGCTTGTAGTCACATTAATACCTGTACGGATTTACAGTGTTTTATATAGCACATATAATTTAGTATATACTATTATATTACAATATCATACGTACATTTTATACAGAACCTGTAGAGGACTGGAACAAATCGCAAACTGATAGGGCAGAAAATCCTAATGCTAATACCTCTCTCTCTCTTTCACTCACTCACACACACACACACACACACACACACACACACACACACACTTGTGGCAATTTCACTTGCTCTGTTCAGGTGAAGAACACTGTGCTACTCAGATCAGTGGCCTTATGGTCTCATTAACGCAGGGTCACAGTTCACACCCAACACAATGAACACTCATTCTCTCTTTTTTGCTCTTGTGCACACACACACACACACACACACACACACACACACACACACACACACAGCATTCACATCGAGTAAATGTAGCTGTTGGTGTTCAAGCTTGAAATTTTCATAGTACAACGACCTGATCTAAAAACTTAATATTTATGTTGATCTATATTATTCAGTCATTCATTATCATACATGCCCGATCCAATTCAGGGTCACACGGAACAGGGTGCGAGACGGCAACCAGCTCTAGACAGGGTGCCAATCCATCTCAGGGCAATGCAGACAGACAGACAATTGACCTAAAGCAAGACTTTGGGATATGGGAGGAAACCTGAACAACTGGAGGAATCCCATGCCGACATCGGGAGAACATGCAAACACCCCTGGAGGCAACAGCCACAGTGCTGCCCACATTTACACATGTAGACACACACAGAGCTACGTGCACAACATCCATGCAATGTCCTTATTACTCACTGTATATATATTACCTTGATTCTATTTAAGATTCTACCCATATTAAATAATAAAAAAAAGAGCTATAGAGCTGAAGCAGCCTCTTCATCTTCCTTCTCGTTCCAATCACAGCACTAACCCTAATCTAACCTCATAATAAACAGCAAGAGAGAGGAAATAACACACATGCAGGCTTGGAACAACCCACACACACCATGTACCAACCACTGACCAACAGCACGAAGGTCATGCATCCTTCTTCTACTCATATCACTTTCCTAACAGGACTCACACACTAACACCAAGCCATGTCCTTCAACACTCCTGCTTTGTCATAGGCAGTAACACAAGGGCAAGCGCAATGTGCATGATTGTACAGTAGCTCTGTAGCACTTCAAGGTTATATAGAGAAACACACACACACACACACACACACACACAGAACTCCAGCCTTACAGCTAATCTAACATGAGCTGCACTTCTGCCTCTGTAGTGGTTTACAACCCAGCTACGGATGACTGGAGCGGAGGTGTGTCTACGTACGTGTGTATGTACGTGTGTCATAGTTTGTGTGCGTAGGTGTGTGTGTCTGTTTGCGGCACTGTGTACTCAAAGTCATTAGGGATTAGGGCTTTTTATCGACACACCTCGCGCACACAAAAGCGCATTGGTGACTGCATGTCTGCGTTTGCAAGAGAGAGACACGGGAGCTTAGCTCTTGCGACACAGTCGCACACACGAACGCCAAAGTAGCCGCCAGAAGTACACAAACACATAAATTACACAAGCGCTTCTGTAAATCACGGTTTTAGAACGGGATTAAGATATTTCTACACAGTCAAAATATAGCAAGTCGGGATTACGCTGATGCGCAAGGTGATTAAAGGAATTCAAATAAAGATACTTGGGTGTTGCTCAACCTAATATCGTCAAATTGCGAAGCATGATTAATGACTTCAGAGGGAGAAGGAGAAGGACTTCAGAAGGAGTCCAGTGGAGGTGTGCTACAACCCCTGGCAAAAAGTATGGAATCACCAGTCTTGGATGAGCACTCATTCAGACATTTCATTCTGTAAAACAAACTCAGATCAAAAACATGATACAATAATAAGGTCATTCCAAAGTGCAACTTGTTGGCTTTCAGGAACACTCAAAGAAATGAAGAGAAAACATGGTGGAAGTCAGTGAATGTTACTTTTATTGACCAAGCACAGGGAACAAAATAAGGAATCACTCAATTCTGAGGAAAAAAGTATAGAATCACTCAAATTGGAGGTAGAAAATAAGGACACACCCAGTCAATTTCCTTTCCCTAAATGGACACCTGCCTCAGAGTAGATCTGCTCATTAGTCTGCAGTTAAAAACACCTGCAGTCATGACACCTTGGAGGGCTGCTGGACGAAGTGGAGTGGCAAGAACCATGGCTCCAACAAGAGAAATGTCTCTTGAAACAAAAGAGAGGATTGTGAAACTTCTTGAAGAAGGTAACTCTTCACGCATGGTTGCTAAAGATGTGGGCTGTTCACAGTCAGCTGTATTCAAGACATGGACCAAATACAAACAGCATGGAACGGTTGTTAAAGCCAAGCGTCCTGGTAGACCAAGAAAGACATCAAAGCGTCAAGACAAACAACTTAAGGCCATTTGTCTTGAAAACCGAAAAACTACAACTACACAGATGAAGCATAAATGGGAGGAAGCTGGAGCCAATGTATGTGAGCGAACCGTTAGAAATCGCCTAAAGGAAATGAGATTTCAATACAGGTTAAGGTACTGGACTATGGACCACAAGGTCCAGGGTTCAAATCCCACCTCTGCCAAGCTGCCACTGTTGGGTCCTTGAGCGAGACACTTAACCCACAATTGCTTGGATTGTAAGACTGTACCAATTGTAAGTCGCTCTGGATAAGAGCGTCTGCTAATGCTGTAAATGTAAATTACTATGGTTATGTCTGGTCAACGTCCATTTCAGTCGACGTCATGTTTCACAGAAGGTAATGCGGACTTTAAAGGTGTATACCTGCACTAATTTTTCACTTTTGTTAGTAGTAATTACTTACAATGATTAAAATAAGAAACACTACTACATTATTGTGAATATACTCAAACTCTGAAGAAGGGGAAAAAAAAACAGCTGGAAGTTCAGGTCATCGATCACACTGCAGTGAACCACAACAGCTGGGTTGCTGTCCCGTGAGTGACACACACATAAATATACATTTGTTATGTTGCTGGTTTGACCTGTACACTGTTGTACAACAGCTCCACAGATGGCCCTCCAGCAATAGTAAATGCATCAATTCATTTTTCCATGGCTGGCTGTGTAATGTGCAGGTTGTCACTGTTAGAAGGTTTGTCTGGGATTACTGATGTTGGTTGGTCCATGAGGGTCTCACAGCTCCAGAGACTTGGATTAAAGTCCCAACCAGGAACTTTACCCTGCCTGTGTAAAGTTTGGATGTTCACGGTCGGAGCAGGTTTCCTCCAGGTACTCCGGTTTCCTCCCACATTCCAAAGAAATGCTATGTGTGTGTGTGTGTGTGTATGTGCTCTGCAACAGACCCATGCCATGGTTCTCACTTTGTGCCCTCTGCTGCCAGACAAGCCAGATGAAGCCAGTATGGAAAATGAGTGTGTGATCTTATTTGTATCATAGCTTTAAAAAGTCTTTTATTGATGCATTCCAAATTAGGGCTGTCAGATAATTAAAGATTTTAATTGCTTTCATCACATGGTTTATATCGTGTTAATCAGAATTTGCCTGCTCCTATTTGAGACTAAAGACAGCCATGCGAGGGAATAAAACTGAATGTATTTATTCTTTTGTATTCTTCAGAAACATTATTTTCTTCATGTCTTGTCTGCTGCATCTCACAATTTCAATGCAACAGCAATTTCAGGGCTGGAGAGGTGTCATGATTGCTTGTTCGTACATCGCCCTTGACAATTATGTTCCCTACTGGCTCTTGTGTTTTATGCAGTATGTAGAATGTAGGGAAAAGTGAATTGACCGTTTCAGACACAGCCCATAAGTATGAGTGCTTCATTGAAACAAGGGGGGAAGCCGCTAAAACATTATTGCTGTCAGGAAGAGAACTCCTTTCTGACCCTTTTCCCTTTCCATAGCAGACTGCTTAATTGCAGTTTGAGCCTGCTACAAAGTGCCTTGCTTTTTGCTTAAGGGCCTCGCTCAGGGGCCTGATAGTTTGTCAGTGCTGGTATCTGAACCCCTATCTGTCTGGTCACCGGTCTATCCTTAACCACATCACAAATGTCTATGAAAATTACTGTAACTTGAAGGTAAGTCGATGGGCTATACTGCTTTAGGAAATGGTATAAAGCCAGAGCCTTACTTCTCATTAACAGGAATTCAGTGTAGCCATCTGGGTCGAATTGTGCACTGATACTACCAAGCCTTAGAGAAAGTGTAGGACATACAGTTCTCAGATCACCTCCTTTGTATTAGTTCTGCCTTACAAACCCGTAATGAAAGGGAAACGTTTACATTCATACCCCAGTGTGGAAGAGCTAATCTCATACAGAATCATACCTGAAGCGAGAAAGAGCGGAGTAAGGGTTCATTACTCCCCCAAAGGAGTGCGGCATAGACTCAGACCCTACCCCATCTATTTCAGCATGACCTATGCACATGACAGATGAAAGAGTGCAGTGTGTGGTACAGATGCTGTGAGGCCTAATGAAAAATTCAAATCCTTTTCGAACAGAGAACACCAACCAAATTCATGGCGCTTGCTGCTGGTGCAGCTGCTGTTCTCTGCTCAAACACAGTATAATGTGCAGTACTCACATCCTACAAGCTGTGTGAAGAACATGAAGGTCATCGGAGTCCGGGAGCTATATTGTTATCGATTCAGTTACAGGATTCAAGATGTATTCAATATTACGGCTTTTTTTCAGTATTTCAGAAATCCTTTAGGGCCATTCCATCACGGTTATCCCCATGAGACATGTTAAATACCTTTGTGAAACAAGAACGCAATCTGATTTTTAAAAAAGGCATAAACACTATCTTTCTTTGTGCGTACTTGGACAGCAAAATATCCCACAATGCATTGCCAGCTCGGTAATGGCGGATGAGAGGACTCCTAACTGGATTTCGGAGATGTGACGTAAAGTTATTACCTTACTTATTATACATTATGTGTATTATTTATTCAACCTGTATTCTAAACATGAATTGTTCGATATAAGTTCAGAATGAAATTTCCTTCTAAAATCAGACTTGTTTGGTGCTCGGTTATGTTTGGGAAGGTTTATATTTATGCTTAAATGCGATTGGTCCGTTGTTACACGTAGATTAAACTATTCAATGGAAAGTATTGAATTCAATCTGAGCACCTCTTCCACCACTGACAGGCTTTATACAAGATGTTTTAGGTTTAATTCTAGGTGTAAAAAGTAAACTGTCAAGTCTCCATAGCCAAGTACGCTGCTGTTCCAAATGTAGAATAACCCAACTGCGTCCTCCCATCATCGGGAGAATGTACTCGCAAGTCCAATTGCCAAGTACACAAGTCCGGACTTCGCGTTCTTGGTATTAAGAAACGGCCACACTCTATCTTTTGAGATGACTGCGTGATTTTTTTAGGAATGCACTCCGCAAGGGGTAAGTTTGCTCAAGTCCCTCCCTTTTGGTTAACTATTAACACACCCCGATAGCTTCAATCCAACGACCCAGGTTAATGTTCCCTAATACCAGGATACTGAATGTCCTCGAGATGTTGACCTGCTAAGAAAAGGTTAACCATTCACTTTAGACACATTCCTAGACGCGGAGTCATGTCCGGGGTGAATGTGCCAGCGCAGGCTTCCTTTAGCCAGAGGTCCCATAGGCCCAGCGCTCGTCAAACCCGGATGAGTTCTAGCAAGTACGCAAGACTTTGCTTTTATATCGTCTTGGAGACCTTCATTAATGGATCATGGAAGCCACTGCAGAGCTGTTTCTAATCCTAAACAAAATAATCAGAACAATGGAGCACATTGAAGTGCAACCACATAATCTAAACCTGCAGTGATCTCATCTAATACAGGCTCACACAGTACTACGTAAGAAGGAACTTAGAACTCACACGCTGATGACTAAAAGATCAGTGGGCTACCTGTTAAAGCTATATACATGTTCTCGTAAAGTGTGAGTAAATACCAGTGTATCAGGAGCCTTAATATTCAACAACAACAAGGCGCTCAGAGATTGCTGCTTCGTGGCCCCGTGCTGCCATCCTGCCCTTAGTGTATTTGTTTCTGAAAACCAAACTGTGATCGCACTATTATGGTACTTTGATCGGTTTGGCAAGTATAAATCACTGAGACTATAATTCTGTAATTTGTTTCAGATACTAAAATCCCACTGTTTCTACCCATAATTAACGTAAGCCTGCTTGTGTGTAGCACACCATTAAAAGTGGACTAACCTAGAGCAGTGGTGTGCGATTTGGGATGCAGCCAGCGTCACAGTTTAATCTGGTTCATAGCCGCACAACTGTAGTTGCCAAATATTTGAAATATAAATCTTCTCTTTACTGGTGGCATTTCCAAAATGCATATTCACAAATATTCACACAGGATTTTACACCCCCATCTTTGAGCCTCTAAAAGCTAATTCTATTAAGAACTATAGGTACAGTATAACATGGGAACCTGCTGCACAAACATGTACCTATATGTACATCCACAATGACAACCAGTGACCTCGGAACTGAATTGGTTCCAGAATTCCGTTCGAACTCTGATTTGTTTGAAGTCGGAATTTAAATTTCCTCATAAGGAGTAATGCAAATAGGATTAATCCGTTCTCGACCACAAAATGATTGATTTTTATGCCTATATCCATTGCCAATTAATGACCCAATCCGTAAAACCAATAAAGACATGAAATAAATTAAATATGATGACATGAAATAAGTGAGAGACTGAGGTTGTGTCTGAAATCACACCAATAGGCTACTATAATATACGTATACATAATGTAATGATAAAGATCATACATAATGTAATGTAATCATAACGTAATGGGACTGTGGTAGCCTAGCGGGTAAGGTACTGGACTATGGACCAGAAGGTCCAGGGTTCAAATCCCACGTCTGCCAAGCTGTCACTGTTGGGTCCTTGAGCAAGACCCTTAACCCACAGTTGCTTGGATTGTAAGACTGTACCAATTGTAAGTCGCTCTGGATAAGGGCATCTGCTAAATGCTGTAAATGTAAATGTAAAGAATATCATTTAATACTGAAAGAATATCATATATCAGATAAAAAACATAATATGCCTATAGTCATGCTCTAGTTCTTCTTTTGTTTTTTATGGCGATTGCCATATTGTACTGGTGCATCAGCACCACCGACTGGACTGGATTACGTGTATTGTGGTTGGAAGATCTCATCATTGTGTGTTTTATTTATGTTCAAAGTTGGAATTTTGTTCACAAAATTGTTTCAGTGAAGTGGCATTCGAATTCCGAGGTTCCACTTTCTTCACATATTCACAAATGCTGGACCTGTATGGGCAACACCAAAAGCGCCAGGGATCCACTAACCTCTGGACTCTTGGTGCCAGGAACCAATTCGGGCATTGCAATTAATTAGTGGGGGTGCTGGTAACCTGTAACTTCAAACGCATAATCAACATACCTCACGTTTCCAGAGATGAGATATGAACCTGGCACTCTGAGCTAGTCCGTTTCATATCCCACGTTCAACATTCAAGATTCAAGACTTTTATTTGTCACATGTTCATTTGTAGTTAAAAGAAATGGACAGTGACATGTAAAGTGACTGTGCAGGTAGATACTTAAAGAAATATACAATTTGTAGATAAAATAAGTAATAGACTTACAAGAATTACCAAAAAGAGTATAATTTAGATATTTACATAATATAAGGTATTGGCAGGTAGTGTAAAGTATAAAATGTATTACAGTAGTGTGCAAATTGTAATTTAAAATACATCATTTACAGCATTTAGCAGACGCCCTTATCCAGAGCGACTTACAATGGGTACAATCTTACAATCCAAGCAATTGTGGGTTAAGGGTCTTGCTCAAGGACCCAACAGTGGCAGCTTGGCAGAGGTGGGATTTGAACCCTGGACCTTCTGGTCCAGAGTCCAGTACCTTAACCACTAGGCTACCACACTGCAGAAATAAAAGTGCAGAATTAACTAATAACAAGGTGTGTCCACATATCTTTGGCCAGGCAGTGTCAATTGTAAGAGTTAATATCATTTCATTCTTTCATTCTTGAATTGAGCCCACTTGTGCTGATTATGCCCCCCAGACACACACACACAGACCTGATCTTCAAGTCCCTTGGATGTTAGAACAATCAATACTTAGTGATTAGTAACTGACGGTGAGATTGCTAAACAGAGCATGGGAGTATTTCTCAATAAGGACGAGGTGCGGGTCATGAGTTAGAGGAAGTGTGTGTAATGGCGATCAGTAGGATTATTATAAGTAGGCGTCCGATGGCCGTTACTGGATAATGGCTAATCTATTTTCTGCGTTCCTGCGGCTTCATTCCCACATTAAATCACACGCTGAACGGAGGGGAATTTATACAACAATGGCCTAAGCATGCATCAGTGTGTGTCTGTCTGTGTGCATGTGTGTATGTGTTCCCCCACCTCGAGTCCCGTTGCATGAGTCACTAGCACTGACAATTATTTCCACAGCCCTCCCTTTGTATTCCATAAGCACCAGTCATTCCCTTCCCATAAACCACATGCACTGAAGGACGCGACACGGAACGCAGCATCAAGCCAGGGGCCGACACTGTGATCACTGAGCTAATATTACATTCACATTTTAATGAATATTCATGTATGCAAAACACGCAGGCCTATAATTGGATCAAACCACATAGCAACAGTCGTACATCCTGCAAAGCCAAGACTCCGTGACTTCATGAACCTGCAGCATTTCGGTACTGAAGATAAGAATCGTTAAAATTAGAGAGCATGTTACGTCATGCTGATATTTTACACTAATGTATGAGTTTTGCTCTATTAAAAAAAGAAAGCAAGAAAAGGTTCAAAAGTTCAAACAAAACAATGATAAAGTTTTGAAATAACAATGTAGAATATTGCATATAATACCATGCTATAGAGTGGCTTTATAAAAATGGCATTTACGTATTTTGCTAATATGTGATACTAGTATTTTAATGGTGTTTTATATATATACTCACCAGACAAAAACATGTGTTACCTAGTACTTAATGGTGTGTAATACCTCAACAAATTATGCTGAGAATTTCCTGTACACTGGGATTTTTGACCCTGCTGGGACACCCATATGCAAATTCATGAACATCTGCTTTGCAACCCACTTTCCAAACATTGAACAGGACTTTAACTGCACTGTACCACCTCTTCTCAATCTATGAATCCAGTCACACACTTTATTTATAGCCTGCTCATCCTCATGCATCGCCATCTGCAGGAGCCTCAAGTAACTACCATCTTAAACACCTTAAACACTCAAAATGACTAATATTTTATCTGAAGAGTGTGTATCCTGTACACAGTTGCAAACATTGTGGTCGCACAACATAATATGCAGTTCCACAAAACATACCACTCATAAATATGAATAAATATTGCACAATATATTACATTTTAATCTTATGTCTAAGTTAAAAGGCGTCAGACCAAGCACTACAGGAAACAAACTTAAATATAAAACCGTTCCGAGACCTTATAAAACTCACTTTTGTACTCCCGTTAGATTTTTTTCCCCAATATATTCTTATATTTATGCTATGACATCTTCCTGCAAAAGTAAAATGAAGTCAGGTTTTAATTTTAAAAAATCAACCAATAACAACTGGTGCAAAAAAATTAACTTTTAACGGCTAAAATTAGGACAGCTTGTAAGATCTGAAATTAACTTCCAATTCCATTACCTACCTGACCAAATATTTGGACGCGCTAAAACGCTCGGCTGTTAATTGAAACCTGGCTATTGATTGAATGCTACGTTATCTGTAGCAGGTCTGAACGAGGTCATCCACAAAGCCATATCACCTCTCAATTACCACTCTCTGCTCTTATCAGAGCTACACAGGCTGTTCCACTAAACTACCGGGGCCTCATATCAGGCTCATGTCCCATAATTCATCACTCAGGGCCTCTCCTTTCTGACACGTGTACACAGGAATGCTAATTAAAGGTGCGCGGAGCACATTTCAGTCCCTCTGAAGCGCTGCGGCTACGTTTTTACTAAAGATGATTAGACAGAAATGAGACATTACATAATGGCTCAAGGAAAAATGTAGAAAACGGGAACCGAGGTGAAGCTAATATTAAATATTAAAATGCCCTAAAATTATGAATATGTATTCGGTTCATTAGGGAACTAATAGTTTTGAACAGGTTGTTCTTCAATATTGTACTGTATAAGTCTTTATTCTTTCACATGAATAAATCTTTGAATTAGACCCATGCTTAGTCGTATATGATTTTTTTTTGTGTGTGTGTGTGTGTGTGTGTGTGTGTGTGTGTGTGTGTGTGTGTGTGTGTGTGTGTGTGTGTTCATTGTCCATTTTATCAGTTTCACCATATAAGCTCCCCAGAAAAAAATGAGTCACTTTGCGTGTTTAAGGTGGTAGTAACTTCAGGCAGCTGCTCACTGTGTGACAGGATTCATAGATTGAGTAGAGGTGGTACACTGCAATTACAATTAAGACTACACAAATGGTTGAGGGTTCAAGCCCTGGCTCTGCTACTATTGTCAGACCCTTGAGCATCAGTTGCTTGTATCGGACGTAGTAAGACACTATTAGTTATGTCACTCTATATCAGGGAGTGATATGAAAAATACATTAAAGGAGGTGTATAAATAATAAATAAGTAATGAATTACAATGAAATTGATACGTGATATTTATTTATTGGGATTTGTATTCTTATCTTTTGTTTCAAGTCACAATCAGGTCAGGATGGAACATTTCTGTCAGTGACCAGCAACTTTTTCTGCACACCACAGACACACACACACACACACACACACACACACACACACACACACACACTCGCAGAAAAAAGAGGGCACTGAATTTTCACCTGCAACGTTTCAATCACAGAGGCAGACTGAGCAGAAAGAACAACTGATTGGCAGTCAGAGAAAAGGCCCGAGACAAAAAAAGAGATGACCGACCGAGCGGCGAGACGGATGATATAGCGGCACGTCTGTCTGCTGGCAGAAACAAAGCTCAGCGAGACAGAGTGTGTTAGGTTAGGCTACCTGCTGCCTGTCAATACTGCGTCCATCATGCCTCCGCTGCACTCTATATATTGATTAAGCCATAGATCACTGCAGACCTACAGGACATTATTTCTAATTAAAAAGTAAGCTATAAATTGTGTGTTTTATTGTCCAACCTGGCCACTAAATAACATGGGGGAGGAGAGAATAGCCGTGGAGGGTTTAACAGAGCAATAAAGAAGGAGACTGAGATACGCACGCACACACACAGTTGTAACCATAATGAGAACTTTTTACCAGAAAAAGATATGAATGCTCGATCTCCGGTGTGCGACATACTGGACTGCTGTCCAGGGTGCATTCCTGCCTCCCTACCGGTGGTCCTGGAATAGTCTCTGATCCGGATAAGTCAGATTTCTTTATATAAGTGCTTGTCCCCTTTCTGATTTCCTATTTTTTTGCATGTTTGTCATACTTAAGTGTTTCAGAACAACCCAAGTAAACACAAAATGCAGTTTTTAAATGAAGGTGTTTATTATTAAGAGAGAAAAAAATCCAAACCTACATGGCTATGTGTGAAAAAGTGAAAAGTGTGTTTTGGATCAGTGTCCTGCTGCAGAACCCAAGTTTGTTTCAGACTGAGGTCACGAACAGATGGCCGGACATTCTCCTTCAGGATTTTTTGGTAGACAGCAGAATTCATAGTTCCATTTATCTCAGCAAGTCTTCCAGGTCCTGAAGCAGCAAAACAGCCCCAGACCATCACACTACCACCACCATATTTTACTGTTGCTATAATGTTCTGTTTCTGAAATGCCGTGTTACTTTTATACCAGATGTAATGGACACACCTTCCAAAGAGTTCAACTTTTGTCTCGTCAGTCCACAGAATGTTTTCCCAAAAGTCTTAAGAATCATCAAGATGTGTTCTGGAAAAATTGAGACGAGCTTTAATGTTCTTTTTGCTCAGGAGTGGTTTTCGTTTTGGAACTCTGCCATGCAGGCCATTTTTGCCTCATCTCTTATGGTGGAGGCATGAACAGTGACCTTAGCTGAGCCAAGTGAGGCCTGCAGTTCTTTGGATGTTGTTGTGGGGTCTTTTGTGACCACTTGGATGAGTCGTCGCTGAGCTCTTGGGGTAATTTTGGTCGACTGGCCACTCCCGGGAAGATTCACCACTGTTCCATGTCTTCGCCATTTGTGGATAATGGCTCTCACTGTGGTTCGCTGGAGTCCCAAAGCTTTAGCAATGGCTTTATAACCCTTTCCAGACTGACAGATCTCAATTACTTTCTTTCTCAATTGTTCCTGAATTTAAGGATCTATTGGTTGTACTTCACTTTGTCAGGCAGGTCCTATTTAAGTGATGTCCTGATGGAGAACAGGTGTGGCAACAACCAGGCCTGGGTGTGGCTAGAGACACTCAATTGGTGTGATAAACCATAGTTAAGTTGTTTTAACAAGGGGGGGGACAATCACACAGGGCCATGTAGGTTTTGATTTTTTTCTCCCTTAATAATAAACACCTTCATTTAAAAACTGCATTGTGTTTACTTGTGTTGTCTTTGACTAATATTTAAATTGGTTTGATGTTCTGAAATACTTACTTGTTACAAACGTACAAAAAAATAGGAAATCAGGAAGGGGGCAAACAGTTTTTCACACCACTGTACATTATCTTTTAATTTCGAGGCCAACCCCAAATTGAGCAAGCCTAGGGCAACTGTGGAAAGGAAAAACTCTCTAAACGTTATAAGGATGAAACCTTTGAGAAGACCAAGACACAAAATGGAACCCGACCTCCTTCGGTGGCTAAGATGATAAATGTAAGAATGAAACTAATTTATATAGTCAAATAAGTCTGTAGTAATAGTTGAAAAAACAGAAACTAGGTAAAAAGCAGTAAAACTGCTACTGATGTTGAAGGAATGGCATTACTAATATTTAAAAGTTTTCCATCGCATCCATTTGCTCTGCTTTTATGTTATTACTAAGTTTGCTAGTACATTTTGACAGTATTACATAACCAATGCTATACTATTCACAGTAGATCATTTTTAACACTGAATTTCCAAACACTTGTTCAGCACCGCGCTCCTTCCTCATGAAGCACGTCCCTGGCAGGTAATAACTTCAGATTTGATACTAAGCACCTCTGGGAGCTTGATACAATGAGAGCACAGAGGCCATGTTTCACAGCTCAGCAGCAATGTGTCGAGAAAAACAGCCCAAACACTATTTCAGTGTCCGAGGGCCATCAGGTGAGCTCGATCCTGCTGCCTAGAGCTGCAACGCGTCTGTGAGCGTGACTGTTTTTTTAACTATAGGGATATCGGTAAGCTTGCTGATACAGGTTAATGAGGTCATGTGCTTGGATTCTTACACAGGCGGCATATTTGATTTTGTTTATTTATTTAATGTTCATCATGTTTAATATTTATTTGGGCTCTGGAACAATCAAAGGCTCATTAGACTCGTGAGTCACTGTTTGTTTGGGTTTTTGAAATCATTTTTACCTCATTTTCACATTTCTGGAAAACAGCATCTGGTAGATTACTAACTGAAAATGTCAGTTTTAAAGATTAATTAACACAAATTTGGATGACTAATGACCAGTCCTGGTAGATTTATGCATATGAATGAATAAAAGACAGCAATAAACTTTCTCCAGCTGTTTTGGACCAACTTTCCACTCACTTTTGAGTCTTTTCACCCCTCATAGCTGTAGGGCTGGATATTGTTTGCATTGTATTGATTCCGATTCTGATTCTGATTCTACTTATTGATGCCAGTTCATATTCCAAGTTTCAATTCCAAAAAGGTGAAAAAGAGTTGCTAAATTTTTGGGTATAAAGAATCTTTTAATATACATTTACATTTACAGCATTTAGCAGACGCCCTTATCCAGAGCGACTTACAATTGATACAGTCTTACAATCCAAGCAATTGTGGGTTAAGGGTCTTGCTCAAGGACCCAACAGTGACAGCTTAGCACAGGTGGGATTTGAACCCTGGACCTTCTGGTCCATAGTCCAATACCTTACCCACTAGGCCACCACAGTCCCATAAAATGGAATCTCTACATTTACAGAATTTAGCAGACGCCCTTATCCAGAGCGACTTACAATTGGTACAGTCTTACAATCCAAGCAACTGTAGGTTAAGGATCTTGCTCAAGGACCCATCAGTGGCAGCTTGGCAGAGGTGGGATTTGAACCCTGGATCTTCTTGTCCATAGTCCAGTACCTTAACCACTAGGCCACCACAGTCCCTATACAAATTCCAGCTATGTGATTCATGCATTTTAGCCTTTTCACCCCTAACCAGCCTATCAAAACAAAACTATGTGACGTATTACATAATGCACCGGTTTTAGCAGATAGGTGCCTGCTTACAGATCCGAATCAGAACTGGATTTCGATACTCAACTGTACATAGTTGCCATGTATAGGGCCTATTTTAGCTCCTACTTCAAGATAGGTACTTTTCTCTGCACACAGGAACCCTGAGTGACGTAAGTATGCTGTGATTGGCCCAGATGGAAGAGTACTGCGATTGGACAGGCGTAGTAACGCAAGTGTATAGTGACTAGACTAGAGTCAAGCCCCGATGTTAATGGAATCCGCCATTTATAACTATTTTTGTAACCAAGCTACCATTCTACCTAAAAACGCATGACTGTAGTTAAAAATGACTGAACAAACTACGACAGGAGACAAAACACAGACACCACCAGACTTAGTCTACATAGTTGGAGATGGATTTTGTTCAAAAGGCGGCAATCTGCAAACTGTCGGAAATTGATTGTTGTTAAGGACAGTTTCGAAACTAATTTCACCATCTTTAAACTAACCATCATGGAGAATATAAAGATTATGACAAACTTTGGGGATGACAGACTTAAACTCGCTAAGGTACCAGCACAAAGGCACACTCAGCTAAATTTAGCGGAATCATTCTATTAAAAGTGCGTTATGACGAGAAAAGGAAAAGATGGCCAGACAAGAGATAAGAGAGACGGGTTCAAACAACTTTTGAATACTACAGACCTAAGATATACACTTTATCTTTATATAATTATATCTAAATGGCATTTCTTTCAAAACTGCACAACAGTGAGTGTAAACAGGGTCATTATTCTGTGGTTAAAAAAAAAAAGTTCTGTTTTTGAGGGGATTTTTTTTAAGCTCACAAACAAATCTCCTGACGATTACTCTAGTTAGCACCCAGCTGCTTTCTGCTCTTAGATGTGAATGGACAGAGGCCTCCCGAAGACTGACATTTCTGCAGTAAACACAGATGAATGGTGGATATCCGCTAGCGAGCTAGCTCAGTCAATATGCAATAACACCCGAGTACTGTTCGCACACACCCAAAATCCACTGTCAAACTATTCCCTGCCTGCCTTGGGCTTTTGACATGATTTGATTAGTTGCGGGCCACAGCCGTCAGTCACTGTCAGATCGTCTCCCGATGCCTCACACATACCGGGGCAACTTCCACAGGTGCTGCACAAGCCCATAATAGAGAGTGTGTAGCAGACACGTTAGGAGAAACAAAAAGACAAAAGATAGAGTGAGTGAGAGTTTGCTACCTTGGGACATGTGATGGTAGGTTTCAGGCTTTAGGCTGGGTGGAGTATTTAGAGGTGAGCATTTGCCTAACTGGCAGATTGTGGCCAACCAGCAGGGTGAAGGACAGGAAATCATGTGCATAATGAGAAGGGTGTGCTGTTGTGTGTTTCTCTAAGGGTTCAGGTTCAAAGAGCAGGAAGTATCCGCAATAGCAATCATTCTGCCAATCAATACGCATCAATCAAACACGACATGAGCAATATTTAGAGATGGGGTTGGGGAAGGATTGATTAGCATGCATACAATTATTTAATGGAATCTGCTATCGGCTAGCCTTAAAGAGTGACAGCTTGAAACGCCTACCTACTTAAAATTATTAAATTCACCCCTTTGTTTGTGTGCTGTTCATCTACGTATATTCAACTCCACAGATTTATCTAATAGGCACAAACAATTGAGACAAAAGCCCAAAGGACCAGTCAGGTGATAGGGGCAAGGAAAAACTCTCAGATGCTTAACCTTTAGAGCAAGGGTGTCCAAAGTCCATCCCTGCGGCCAAATGCAGTCCACGGACAGATTTTAATAGGCCCGCGGCATCACTCTTAAGAATGTGTTATTAATGTCCTGCATGTTCCAATTGTTTCTTTCCATCCGCTTGATCACCACGCGTTGTTACAATCTTACGTGTCACAACTACGGTTGTCAAATCATACCTAACGTGTATAATGCAGCCGAGGGCTTTGAACATTATTGCAATGAGTAACTGTACAATATGTTTTTTGTGTTTAGTTGGTAATTTGACTTACAGTGGTGCTTGAAAGTTTGTGAACCCTTAAGAATTTTCTATATTTCTGCATAAATATGACCTAAAACATCATCAGTCCTAAAAGTAGATAAAGAGAACCCAGTTAAACAAATGAGACAAAAATATTATACTTGGTCATTTATTTATTGAGGAAAATGATCCAATATTACATTTTAGTGAGTGGCAAATGTATGTAAACATATCAAATTAACAGTTAATTTGAAGGTGAAATTAGAGTCAGGTGTTTTCAATCAATGGGATGCCAATCAGGTGTGAGTGGGCACCCTGTTTTATTTAAAGAACAGGGATCTATCAAAGTCTGCTCTTCACAACACGTTTGTGGAAGTGCATCATGGCACGAACAAAGGAGATTTCTGAGGAGCTCAGAAAAAGAGTTGTTG
>JAJAGP010000386.1:352505-445798 GCA_025084515.1 Ancistrus triradiatus
AATTTCACTTCTCAAATATCACGGTGTTCATCTGCTGTATGATATATTTACCTGAAATTGCTGAGCTGGACAACCAATGATTTATAAAGAAAAATCATGAAAATTATCAGGGGTGCCCAAACTTTTTCATACCACTGTATGCCAGTATTATACGTCAAGCCATTTTGGCCTCTATGTGTGTTCCTGATAAAACTGAAAAGAGGTTTTTTTCTTCAATAGTGAACAGAAAACTGGATGGACAAACTGAGAAAACTATGTAGACAGAAAACTGGAACAAGAGTACAGAAATGTAAGATAAGTCTGAAAAGAAAAGACCACAGATGGCCCTCCTATCCACAGGGATTGGTTCCATGACACCCCGCCGATACCAAATCTGCAAATGCTCAAGTCACTTAAATACTATGGTGTAGTGTTTGCATATAACCTGCGCACATCTTCCCATAAACTTTAAATTCTGCCTAGATTAGTTATAACACCCAATACAATACAAAAGCTATACTAATTGTGATACTGCATTGGTCAGGGAATACAGAAATAATTCTGTACACATGAAAGACTGAGATCCAAGGTGAACAACGCTCAACGCTGTAGAACTGCACGAGGCTACAGCATTGTATGCCTACACATCACTTAATCTGCATGGGGAGTGCTTGCCGTGCGGCAAATTGAGTTTTGCTTGCTGGAACTTTTTAAAATATATATATATCTGCAGATACCCAACCTTTGATAAGGAGGATTGTATTTTGGTTTGAGGCCTAAGTCTTCTTTGGTATTCCACTTTTCAGTTTCCCATTGGAAACTAGTTCCTTTTTTGAGAATCATCTTGGATTCTCCTTTGTTTGAGCTTCACACCATTGGCGCAGTGGTACCCTACACGGCTCATTTTCCCATGATCCCCCTTTTCTAGCATGGCTCTGGGGAATCTCACTCAAGTGCACCAAACGCACTTCTTCTTATCCCTCTCTATTAGTATCATTATTCCTTTCAAGCTGCTATTGCTCGCCCATTCACTCCCGCTTCTACCAAGTAAGGGAAGTACTCTCTGCAATATTGCAGTCTCTTTGCAGCCATTCGGTTTTTTTAATCACCTGTGGGGTTTTTTATATTTGTTACTGCAGTTTATTTCTTATTATGCTATGCTATTGTTTTTTGTTGCCCAAATACATGGTCAAACATCTGGTTAATGTCAAAAAACAAGTGTAACTAAATTATATATAATTCAATGAGTTAAAAGAACAGAAACAAAAAACCCTGGACCCTACCAAATAACCCATTAAGGTATTTAAGGACTCTTAACTGAATAGATGCTTCATCAATATGTAATTCAAGCAACTACTGAAGTCTAATGAGTGATGACTGCCCCAGCTGGTCCCAGTTTGGACTATAAAGCTTCCACAAAAACTGTGTGTGTGTGTGTGTGTGTAACAGGATACTCATATAGGAGTAGAGATTAAGTTACATCACCATCATGTAACTTTTCTGCCCATCACAACAGAATAAAAACATGTTCAATTATGGCTTTGGCATCACTGATAATCAAGTGTGTGTGCGTCTGTGTTTGTGTGTGTGTGAGAGATGGGGTAATGTCAAGTTCATATATCATTATGAGGACCAAATGTCCCTACAAGGATGTTTATTTTGACTGCAACTTACATTTGAAAAACCAAAAGAGACAAGATTTTTTGCATAAGGTTACTGAGTTTAAGGTTCCAATTAGGTGTAGGTGTAAGTGTAATGTTAATTAGCTACAGTAGTCATTATGTTGCATGTGTGTGTAAGACTAGTGGACTAGTGCTGCATGAGACTCTGAGGAACTGAAGGAGAAACGGATAAAACTGACAGCATCACAGCTCAGCAGAGCACAGAGAGAGAGAGAGAGAGAGAGAGAGAGAGAGAGAATGTTTGTCTTCCTATCATTGTGAGGAATTTCCATTAACATGACACTCCCATAGCAAATTAACGCTACACCTAACCTAAAGAAAAATAATAATTAATAAATAAATATATACATTACAAAAACAACAACAACAACAAATCCTGCAATGTTTCTCCCCGACATATTTGTTCCCACAAAGAAAATAAAACTCAGGTGCTTCTAGCTTTGTGGGAATATTTGGTCCTTACAACGGTGTATAAACTTGATATATGACATGAGATATACAGTGGGGCAAAAAAGTATTTAGTCAGCCACTGATTGTGCAGGTTCTCCTACTTAGAAAGATGAGAGAGGTCTGTAATTTTCATGATAGCTACACTTCAACTATGAGAGACAAGATGAGAAACAAATCCAGGAAATCACATTGTAGGATTTTTAAAGAATTTAATTGTAAATCATGGAAAATAAGTATTTGGTCACCCACAGACAAGCAAGATTTCTGACTCTCACAGACCTGTAACTTCTTCTTTAAGAAGCTCTTCTGTCCTACACTCGTTACTTGCATTAATGGCACCTGTTTGACCTCGTTACCTGTATAAAAGACACCTGTCCACAGCCTCAAACAGTCAGACTCCAAACTCAACCATGGCCAAGACCAAAGAGCTGTTGAAGGACACCAGGAAGAAAATTGTAGACCTGCACCAGGCTGGGAAGAGTGAATCTACAATAGGCAAGCAGGTTGGTGTGAATAAATCAACTGTGGGAGCAACTGTAATCACCATACAAGACCAATGATATCCCTCAATCTGGGGCCTCTCACAAATCTCATCCGTAGGTCAAAATGATCATTGAGAACGGTGACAAAAATCCCAGAACTACACAGAGGGAACCTGATGAATGACCTGGCAGAGAGCCTGGGAACCAAGTAACAAGGCTAACCATCTAACACACTACGCCACGAGAGGGACTTGAGACCCGCCTGCCTGTGCCGCGGTGTGCCCCCCCTGTTAAGCCAGTACATGTCCAGGCCCGTCTGAAGTTTGCCAGAGAGCATATGGATGATCCAGAAGAAGATTGGGAGAATATCATGTGGTCAGATGAAACCAAAATAGAACTTTTTGGTAAAAACTCAACTGGAGGAAGAAGAATGCTGAGTTGCATCCCAAAAACGCCATACCTACTGTGAAGCATGGGGGTGGAAACATCATGCTTTGGGGCTGTTTTTCTTATTTTCCACCATGATTTACAATTTAATTCTTTAAAAATCCTACAATGTGATTTCCTGGATTTTTATCTCATTTTTTCTCTCATAGTTGAAGTGTACCTATGATGAAAATCACAGACCTCTCTCATCTTTCTAAGTAGGAGAACTTGCACAATCAGTGGCTGACTAAATACTTTTTTGCCCCACTGTATAATATATAAACATAAGACATTTCACAAGTAAAAAAGCTTGTTTTTTGCAATACTGCAACTTTCTTTTGTAAAAAAGAGGTTTGAAAGGTTTAAATTTCATGGAAAGTCCCCATAATGATAGAAAGACAACTGTTTGTGTGTGTGTGTGTGTGTGTGTGTGTGTGTGTGTGTGTGTTTTAAGTGGTTCATATTTATTATTATTATTATTATTATTATTATTATTATTATTATTATTATTATTATTATTAAGAGGACACCATGATGATTTATGTAAATTATACAGTTTCTTATTTATTTTTTCTCTCTTTAGTTATTTTATTTTACTGGAAATTATGTGTTAATAAATAAACAAAAAAAATACTATATCTCTTATAATGGGTGTGTCATTTCTAATGTTACTACATTTGTAGCTACACAGTCACATTCTTTTATCAGCAATATGCATGGTGCACAATCCTGGTGTCACACTGTCTAAGGAAAGTGACATTGTTCTACTAAGCAGCTGATTGGACAGTACGGTATCCAAGCAGTAAGCACACATTTGCATTCAATGCGGTGATACAAAGCAATAGACTCCCTATTTCAGAATTCTGCCAATATGTAAATGTTTATGGTATGCAGAAGCATGTGTGAAACATCAACCAGGTGATTAAGGGTCTGCTATCGCTCAGAATTTCAGTCATTGTGGTAGTGAAAACACCAGCACCCTCCAGTTGTAATCAAAGGGCCAATTTTGTTAAACAAAGCGCTAACTCGAGCCAAAAGGTAAACAGTTCTCTCTTTCAATCAAATCAGCTGCATTTGCATCTGCCTACTGGTTCCATATGACCTTAAAACCCACACACAGACTCACTGCCGTCTCCTGGAATATTACATAAAAAAATACACCAGAAAGCTCTAAAGTGGCACTGAATAAGTATTATGAATACACAAAGCCACAGGCTGTGTGCGCGTGTGTGTCAGCATTAGCATTAATGTGGAGCGAGTTTGCGATGGGTTGAGAAGGGGAAGCGAATGAAGGTCTTAATTCTATGTCACACCATATTACAGTACCTCCACTGACTCAAGTCCTTAGACTGGAATTAATGTGACACCTTTCATCACCAGTACACTGGCTGATTTGTGAGTGAGACTTTTATAAGGACAGAGAGACAGTGCAGTGCATTAGAGGCAAAGAGGGAACGACATCTCAATACAAAACAAGCAGAATGCTCCAAAACATCACCACAATTTAATTTCTCCATCTGTGCAACATCGTGTCAGGTTTATTACAGTTATTATTCAAACCAAAAGCACAAGAAATCATATTTAGCATTTTTGTTTCTTTCCTTCTTGGGGAAAGAACTAGCTCTGGAACTATTGTTTCATTATTATTTGAGAGCAGGATTATTTCACAGTGCTGTTTTCCACCACAGTTTATTTTACTTTGTCACACTGTCTTGTGTAAAACGCAATGTAGCTAATGAATGTCAGGATGATGGGCATCTGGAGCAGCCCAGTAGCTACATGGCTTTCTTCTGACCCTTTTCTCTTTCCACAGCACATTGCTTAATTACAGTTATAGATGCTGCTTTCCCTATATAAACCCTCCTTCCTATTCACTTCCTGGGGTCTGGTCTCACTTTCTTTGTTGTTTTAACTCTTGTTCCTGGCTCCTGTTCTTACTTTTTTGTTCCTGTTGCTCTAGTGTTACAGCTCATCTGTCCCTGTTTCCGCTTCATATATTGTTCCCTGTCTTGTGTGTTCCTGTTTTTGGTCCATGCAATGTTCCCTGTCTTGTGTGTTCCTGTTTATTGTCTATGCATTGTTCCCTGTTTTGTGTCTTCCTGTTTTTGGTCTATGCACTGTTCCCTGTCTTGTGTCTTCCTGTTTTTGGTCTATGCACTGTTCCCTGTCTTGTGCGTCCCTGTTTCTGGTCTATGCACTGTTCCCTGTCTTGTGTGTTCCTGTTTCTTGTCTATGCACTGTTCCCTGTCTTGTGTGTTCCTGTTTCTTGTCTATGCATTGTTCCCTGTCCTGTGTGTTCCTGTTTCTTGTCTATGCACTGTTCCCTGTCTTGTGTGTTCCTGTTTCTTGTCTATGCATTGTTCCCTGTCCTGTGTGTTCCCGTTTCTGGTCTATGCACTGTTCCCTATCTTGTGTGTTCCTGTTTCCTGTCTATGCACTGTTCCCTGTCTTGTGTGTTCCCGTTTTTGGTCTATGCACTGTTCCCTGTCTTGTGTGTTCCTGTTTCTTGTCTATGCACTGTTCCCTGTCTTGTGTGTTCCTGTTTCTGGTCTATGCACTGTTCTGGTCTATTTACTGATTTGTCCCTTTTTAAAAAAAAAAACATTTAGCAATTTCTTTGAATGAAAATGATGTTTTACAAATCTTACACTGGGTTGTAGTATTATTATAGTTTATTATTAAAACAAAAAACTAGAACTAATTACATCAATAAATGGAAATTGTAAAGACAATATTGCATATCATATTCAAGGGACCTGTAACTCCCACAGAACACAGTCAGAAACAAGACCTTTAACTGAAAGGAACAGAGACAGAACCGGGATTTTTAATTCGGTAGAACGCATCCAGAATTGGAACCTGTAATCCCATGGAACAGACAGAACTGGGGCCTTTAACTCCTGCAGAACACAGACAGAACTGAGACCTTTAACCCCACAGAAGACAGGCAGAATGGGATTCTTTAATACAGCAGAACACCTAGATAAGACTTTTAACCCACCGGAGCACAGACAAAACTGCAACCTTTAACTTCGGTGCAAATGCAGACAGAACCATGACCTTTACTCCGAAGAAACAGGGCAGCTCTGCCCTTAGGCGAGGGGATACCTCACCCCCTGCGGAGGCGACGAGGAGTGAAACTCAACCCTCACCTCGCTAGAGGCAAGATACAGACCAGCGTGAACCAGCTCTGTAGCTAAGCCACACTAGTTTGGGTCCCTGGGTGGGACTGCGGAGGGTGTCAGACCAAAGGTTCCCTCAGGTGACATAGACATTGTTTCGCTGAGAAGCATTTACACATAAAACGTTAATTAAAACAGCAAAATACTTCTGTCTTTAGACACTTACTACAAAAACTGGATTTTTTTAAATCGTACAAAGCATACACAACCCTCCTAATCATAATTACTGTGCTGCTCTTCGGACTGATGCCTGTTCTATGGAATGATGCCCATTCTATGGAAATGCATTATGTTCACGATGTCCCAAATTATATGTATGAGCAAAGGCCTGCAATATAAAATAGCGTCTAAGTAGCAATTATAGCCTGTTATGGCTTATATGGGTAAATACACCAATCAGCCATGACATTTAAAACCACCTCATTTCTACACTCACTGTCCATTTTATCAGCCCCACTTACCATATAGATGCACTTTGTAGTTCTACAGTTAGACTGTAGTCCGTCTGTTCTCTACACACTTCAATACCTCACAGGTCCAGCACAAAGCAGGTGATGTTTGGGTGTTAGATCATTCTAATGCAGTGACATCAATGTGTTGTGTGTTTGGAACGAGACAACAGTGCTGCTGGAGTTTTAAACATCCCAGCGTCCGCCATAAGCCAACACTGTTCTGTGGGCACTGAGGAAGGACTAGAGGATTAACACAAACTGTGCAGCAACTGGACCTACTGTCTACAAGGTTGGCCAAAGTGTGTCTAATAGAGCAGACAGTGAGTGGGCTCGGATCCACTCATGCCAGGGCGACACACACTAAAATGCCACCACTACATCAGTGTCACTGCAGAGCTGAGAACCAGCCACCACCCAAATAATACCTGCAATGGTCCTGACCACTGAAGGACAGGATCCAAGGCTGGTTCCTGGCTTGCACCCTGTGCTGCTAGACAAGCCCTGAAGAATGAAAGAATGAACGGATATGGTTCGGTTCCAGTTATCAGGTTGCACTCATGATTATCAGCTTCAGCCTGCAGAAATTGGCGTTGGAGGCGCACATGGGGAGGGGACGTACAGCAGAGGACAGAGGGAGGAATCAGAGGGAGGTGACTAATTGAATTCACTCATCTGTTGCTGTGGTGTGAAAAATTAGACGAGGGCATGAGAGAGGCGAACGATGACAAACAAGGGAAAGAAAGCGATGGAAAGTCTGAGACGGAGAGCCAGAGCAGCTGCTCCTTTGCATGGCTCTGCTGAGACCATTTGCATGGACGGTGCGTGTCGCCGTGGTTACCGAACGCCAAAATCTCCGATGAGAATTTGCACGTGACGAGCACCTATCCTCACCAAAAACTTCGGCATGTTTACAGATACAACGGAAATCAAGCTCTGTCTGAGAGTTTGACGCAGCGGATGTTTTAGCACGCATACAGATGAGGAATGTGTTAAAGTCACGCCTCAGGGAGAGAAAAAGTAACAGCACAGATAACTAATTAATCACAGAGACATAACGGCTGTGTCGCTTCCTTACCTTTGTGTGCTCTTCTACAGGACTACACGCGTGTGACCTTCAACAACACACAAAAGCTTGAGGCGACGTCCTATTCCAACAGCGTTCTGCAGAGGAAAGACAAGGAACGCATGGAAGTTGTTGAAGATACCAATCAAAGCAGTATGACATATCAAACTACAAAGCAAATGCACAGTTTAAAATAATAAAATAATATTGGCAACCACTGAACTCATAAGGATCCTTATAAGAATTAATTTCCCTTCATTAAGCACCTTAAGGTCATGATGGGGCTGAAGCTTATCCCAGAAACAGTGGGTGCTATAATGGTATACCACCTGGACAAATCACCCGTCCATGAGATCTATTTACTCACTTACTCACACCCAGGTGTAGCCAATACTCCTACTGAGGGGATAGATTAAGCCTAGAACCTAGAAGGAACTCATAAAATGGGACAAGGATAGCTTGGACTGAAACGTCAACGTAAAATATAGAGATGTTGCAAGGAAAAAACATCTGATAACAACACAACTGATACTGTTTGGCTGCTTCCAAGTGAATTTAAGTTGAAATAGTAAAGATGTACTACAATATGTATAAGCTTTGTAGAGAAATTACAAATAAAAAGGTAAAAATATATATAACGCATATAGGTATAACATACAACATGACATCTATATTATAATTATGCCATAGTAATATATTTAAATCCGCCATATATGTAATGAATTAAATACTAAGTATAATGAGGAAGAAAAGTGACCTTGTAATGAAGAGAAAAAAATATTTAATCCAAACGTTTAATCTAAAACAGATTTTTATATATACCTCAAAATACACATATACTTATAAATATATAGCATTTATACACTATAACATTTTTGAATTAATAATTATAAAATGGATATATACACATATTTCTATATATAAAATTTAATAATAATTTAAAATATATTGCATTCACAAATGTTCAAAACTTCAACATAATTTTAAAACAAATACATTTCACAATGTATATCATTTTGTAGTTATTCAGACATTTAAGATTTCACTTTAATAATACAGAAATAATAACACTGCCAAGTTTGGTAAAGTAATATCCTGAAATTAAAGATAAAAGGTTTACAATGTATTTCAATTTCTAGCTTAATTAAATTGTGTCATAGCTAAATAATAAATTATATATATATATATATATATAATTTAAACAATATATATATTATATACACGTATATAATGGGGCTAAAAAGTATTTAGTCAGCCACTAAATACTGTGCAAGTTCTCCTACTTAGAAAGAAGAGAGAAGTCTGTGATTTTCATCATAGGTACACTTCAACTATGAGAGACAAAATGAGAAAAAAAATCCAGGAAACCACATTGTAGGATTTTTAAAGAATTTCATTGTAAATCATGGTGGAAAATAAGTATTTGGTCACCCCCAAACAAGCAAGATTTCTGGCTCTCACAGACCTGTAACTTCTTCTTTAAGAAGCTCTTCTGTCCTCCACTCGTTGCCTGTATTAATGGCACCTGTATTAAAGGACACCAAGAAGAAAATTGTAGACCTGCACCAAGCAGAGAACAGTGAATCCATAATGGGTTGGTGTGAATAAATCAACTGTGGGAGCAATTGTAAGAAAATGGAAGACATACAAGACCATTGATAATCTCCCTCGATCTGGGGCTCCATGCAAGAGTTCATCTCAAAAACTCAACTTGTTTGGAGGAACAAGATGGAACGTGACTGGGTCTTCCAGCATGACAATGATCCCAAACACACCGCTCGGGCAACGAAAGAGTGGCTCCGTAAAAAGCATTTCAAGGTCCTGGAGTGGCCTAGCCAGTCTCCAGACCTCAGCCCCATAGAAAATTTGTGGACGGAGTTGAAAGTCCGTGTTGCCCCAAAACATCACTGCTCTAGAGGAGATCTGCATGGAGGAATGGGCCAAAATACCAGCTACAGTGTGTGCCAACCTGGTGAAGTCTTACAGGAAACGTTTGACCTCTGTCATTGCCAACAAATGGGGTTATGTAACACAGTATTGAGTTGAACTGTTGTTATGACTAAATACTTTATTTTTCCACCATAATTTAAATTTTTTTTTAAATCCTACAATGTGATTTCCTGGATTTTTTTTTCTCATTTTGTCTCTCATAGTTGAAGTGTAGCTATGATGAAAATTACAGACCTCTCTCATCTTTCTAAGTAGGAGAACTTGCACAATCAGCCCATTAACACCAAACTGTGACAACCAATATATTAATCTGTACGGCTCTACGTTTAGTGCATAACTGTCTACTGTTTACAATGCGGATGTTGGTTTGGGAGGCGTCAAATTTCTATATCACTTCATGGACCAAATGTTCCAACATGTATAGAAAGATCTAACATTTTTTTACCTTGTGGGGACATTTATATTACAGGTCCTCATGAAAATAACTGTTTTTGTTTTGTGTGTTTGCATTTTTTTTTTTCAACAAAAAATTCCAACTTAGAACTGAAGCACCAAAAGAGCCAAAATATTCCCTTTAGGTTGCAGAGGATAAGGCTGAGTTTAGGTGTAGGTGAAGAATGAATTAGCTACAGTAATATTATGTAAATGGAATGACCCGACAACGATAGTAAGAGAATGTGTGTGTGTCTGTGTGTGTGTGCATTTGTGTATTCATAATGCATGAACCTCAGCCTGGGTTAGACGAGCGTTTAAGAGGCTGAATGAGAGCGTCAAGAGTCGCTGCTCTCAGTAGCATTAGCACTCGATGCTAAACAGCCCTTTCTAGCACTATTAGCATTCTGATGGGCTTTATCTCTGCTGTGCTCCCGTCTCGTCCGCTCTCTCTCTTGCATTTTTAACATGTACTCGCACATCCCGGTTCATACATGCATCCTTTGCTGACTGCACAATCTCCTTCCTTCTCATTTACACACTTGACACAACTCCTCGCACTCCACAAGGTTTTGCCAACATGAAAAGGTTGAATTTTATTACAGCTGGAGTAATGAGACCCTCAGCCACTCTAAGTGGACCATTTCATGATAATTATTTCTTCTGAAGCTCCAATAATTAAACAGACACACCAACCCTCTCGTGTTCACCAGCACCTTTGTTATATGCATGGAAAACAGACCGACAAACACGTTACCCTTGGCTTGTTTTTTTCTGCCGAGTGCTGAGACATTTCCAGCACCGTCTCCAACTGTGAAATTGATTTGCTGCTAATGGAAGCGATTTGATCCTACCAGTGCAATGATACAAAACCTGACAACAAAATTTCCGTCCCTCATTTATCCGACACACCTCAACACACATGTTTGTTGTACCGGAGAAGCGAGAACCTTCTAACTGACCATGTATTACAGTAGGTATATGCTAACCCTATATCCTATACCCTAAAATACAAAACTACAAAATACAAAACAAACAAAAAATCATGAACAAAAGCATCCGATATGCAGATGTCCCAGCTCACCAGTTCCCACGCTCTCTGCTTGCCCTGATCTGATTCGCCTTCCTACTAATTCCCCGCACCTGTTCCTCATCTTGTGTTCATCTGGAGTCCAGTTTAAACCCTCTGTTTCTCCCTGTTTATTTGGAAGTTTCACTTCGTCGCTAAGTGATCCTAGTATCAGTTTCCCTGCTTATCAACCCTGGACCTGACCCAGCTTCATTCCTTACTTGTCCCTTTGGACTTGTCAGTCTGCCTGCTATCCCAGTTTGCAGCATCCAGCCTGCAGCTTGACCCCTATATCTACGCCCTTTCTGCCTAGGGTGTCTGGTATTTTTAAGAAAGACCTGTTTAAATGACTTCTCAGCTTTCATTTTCTCTTTCTGAGCCTTGCATGATACAAAATAATAGTTTTATTATCAATGTTAATGTGTATTGTACACCTGTCGAGTCTTGGAGTAAAAAGGCAAAATAAAACAATCAGTTTGTGTCAGCACTACACACTTACAGTTATAGAGAAAAGCCAGAATCATGTTTTCTTTTCGCACTGTACAATTTGATATCACTCCTCACAAAAGAAAAAAGTAATGAATGACACACAGCCAGAAGTACACAAACAAATAGAAACATAATGTAAAAGAAATTCTCGAATAAATAAATCCAGAAAGAATGAAAAATACTGAAAGACGTAAAAAGAAAAAAAGAAAGGAAAAAAATGAACACAGAATGAAATGTGTAACTAAAATTAGCAAACAATTACCAAAAAAACATATTAAGAAATGTACAGCATGAAATAAAGAAAACTACTGAAAGAAAGAACTATAGAATGAAACACAAAGAATGAAGTATGTGAAGAATTACACAATGACATTTGTATTTTTTTAATCCAGAGAAAAATAAAAGAAAGAATATACAAATATGCAGCAAAATACAAACAGAAAGAAAAAAGTAAAACACAGAATAACAGAAGTACACAAATAAATGCAAAAATAGATTTAAACAGATATCCAAAAACAAAAAATAAATCCAAAACAAAGGAAAACAAAACAATGAATACAGAATGAAATACAGAGAGAGAGAGAAGAAAAAAATATTTCAGGAAAAATATAAACAGAACACCGAATGAACAAAAAAACATAAAGAAAGAAATACACAAAGAGAATGTATAAGGAAATACTCCCTAAATCACAAAAAGGATAAACAAACCAAATAAAATGCGAATAAGAGCATAGATAAAGAAAAGTAATGAAAGAAATGAAACAGGAAATAAAAGAAGTTTAGATATCCACATTCTATGCAGCTGCAGTCTGTCGAATAATTTATTAAAGTGCTAGGGAAAGATCAACCGCTGAATCAAAGGCATGTGCAGCAGTATATACATATACATTAATAAATCCAGTAAACATGCTGATTTAATAAATGCTCTTACCCTCCTGCCCCTCGCATCCATGTAATCTAATTCATTACTATATGAAAGCAGAGCTGCTGGATCAGCAGTGCAACAATTATGCTAAGATATACATGGGACCCAAGGTAGAAGCACAGGTATATCTAAACTAACACTAAATATATAACCAAAGCTAATATAAAATATCTAAATATCTAAAACTAATATATATATATATATAATGTGATATTACATCATATTAATATATATAATATTATATAATAGTTTTTAATTTTTAGATTTTTTATATTTTATTAGTTTATATATATACATACAAAATATCTAAATATCTAAAACTAATATGTATATATATATATATATATATATATATATATATATATATATATATATATATATATATATATATATATATATGTATGTGTGTGTCAAAACTACATTAATTCCGCATTAGTTATCAGTGGTTTATCTGTTTTGTGAGTTAACTTCTAGCGTCAGCTAACGTGAAACCATCTTGATATAATTTCATTAATTATAATGAATTCCCTCAGAGTGGGAGGGGATTTCACTGTGTTTAAATACGAGAGCCATAAGCGTATACTAAAGTAAGTTTCAAAAAGGTCTTTAACAAAGGAAACCTAGACTTTTGCCTAAAACTGTACATTATTCTTACACGTCAAACTATTTCTCAGTGTGAAAAGCATTTTTTTAAAGTCCGCCTTGGTGACACCATGTACAGTACCTGCTCTCAGTACCGGCTTTAGGAACTCAATAACCTCTTAAATCCCTGAATTAGCTCAGCACTTTGGTACATTCAGTTACATAATCCAGATTTCCAGACAGGAAATGAAAGCCGGGTAGAACAAGCGCTGCTATTTCATCATAAAGACCTGCCAGAATTTGCATGTCATAATGACAGCAGTGTGTTTTACAGAGAAGGCTAGTGTGCTGAGGAGTAAGCACATTGTAGGGAGCGAGAAGGTTTCTGCTGGGTTACATCAGCTGAAACCTATTACCTACAAACCCATTGCAAGGTACAAAGCCTACAGCATCTCCATCAATTATCTTTTTCCCTCAGTCTCACAGTTAAGCGCAGTATATCAATATTCACAGGCTAAGTGAAGAAATACTGAACCACAGTCTCAAGTCGATACTGTGAATGAGAGCCAAGTCTTGAGCAACATTGTACTATTTGCAATTCATTAAAGACACGTCCTGTCTAAAGGTCTTCGGACTGCTCCAGATTTATGTTTACATACATTAATATTACAGATGCAAACCCTATATTCATTTACTAATTAAGCCAGGAAAAACTACTCAATTAAAGTCAATTCAATTATGTTAGATCGATTAGAGTCTTCATTAAAAGAGCAGAAACACAGCTACAGCCCAATGCAAAGGTTTGAGCACCTCTGCCTATATATTTACGGGAGACGGGATTGTGGTGGCCTAGTGGTTAAGGTGCTGGACTATAAACCAGAAGGTCCAGGGTTCAAATCCCACCTCAGCCAAGCTGCCACTATTGGGTCCTTGAGCAAGACCCTTAACCCACAATTGCTAAGATTGTATCAATTGTAAGTCGTTCTGGATAAGGGCGTCTGCTAAACGCTGTAAATGTATTTAGTGGGTTCATTTTTGCACATTTTAATTCAAACATTTTACAGGTGTTATAACATATTTGACTTGTTGGAGCCATATTTTTTTGTTTTACCTCAGTTTGTGCCATGCAGAAATGGTTTAAATCCCAGTACCGGTAATTCACATAGCGCTTTTAACAATAGTTTTCACCAAACTTCCATTCATTTAGTGTGTACATTTGAAGAAATGGATCAGTGTGTTTGCACTAGTTGCATGTAACTCTAAAATGTAATAACTTTTATTAATGACTCTTTGTTCCATTTCATATATAAAAAAATCAAATCATACTAAACACTACTAAACAAATAACACAGGATTTTTTCCATTTTAACTGCAGTGTGATTTTTGTGGCATTGCTAATGATAATACCTGCTAATAAGCTACCTAACGTTATTCGGTCAGTCTGTCACCGATCAGTAATAACTCTTAATGGAAAAGGAACCTAAAAATAAACATTTAGACATCAAATTGACACTAAAACTTGAGACTCTTGGGGGATTTTTGTATTAGGATATTAAAATATAACTAGAGAAAAGGTGATGAAGTTGGCAGGAAGCAACATTTATTAGTCAGCTTTCTTGATTATGGTGCATACAGACTCTAAAACTGCAGCAGTGTTCATTTAAATTCAGTTGTTCACACACAATACTAGCTCTATGCCAATGAAGAGCACTGGGGTTAAAATCCAATCATTATCCAACAAGGATACAGGACATCAGGAACAATTCCAGCTTTCCAAGAAGCTTCTCATCTAAGGTAAATACAATAGATTCATATCAATATATAATATACTATATGATACTAATTTAATACATAATAACCGATGTTACAATCTTACCTTCCTTGTTTTACATCTCTCATAGCAATAGGCCCTGCTTTGGCTCTGTGGTACTGGATTCTTCTTTAATTTATTTCAGCTGTCCCTTATTTGTGGATTTCAACCCCATGCCTTGCTTCCTGCAAACTACTGTCACTTGTTTCTTGCATTTAAGAATTTCTCAACCAATCTGGCAGTCTTGATGTCTGTATTAAAACCTTGTAGTTAATTAATTAATTCACACAAAAATACATAGGGATACATAACAAGACAAACTAGCATATCATATCATTTTTGTCATGGTTATTATTTATTTAGTTCTGAATGTATTTTAGGTTTCTTGCATATATGGCTTACTTGTAGTGTTTTATTTTGTTTTGGGTGGGAGGGTGACAACTATATAATGTCCACTATATTATATAGTGACTTTTGGCTTGGATTTGTTTTAATATGTTATTTCAGTACAGTAAAACAAGTTGTAAAATTTTATTTGGATGGATGACAGAGCATTCAATCTGGCAACTCTGGCCACACCGTAGTCAGGTGTTTTATTACCTTGGTTTGAATTATTTTTAAATTACACTATAAACAAAACATTTTCCTTAATTGATTTATGGATATGGGGTTTCATGTAACAAGTTATTTTCGACTCCGCATGTCTGGCTAATACAACCATGTAGATGTAATGCAGCAATACACATGATTCTGCTTCATTCATGATTCAAGCTACCGAAACTGAAAGGTCGACAGACGACTGCAGATCAACGGAGAACACCACCTTATTCCAAGCCTCCATTCGAACCAGGAAAAGCCCCGACCTGTGAAATTCACCGTAGCCAAAACATCTCAGGTTTAGAATGGGAGGTATGGCTTATTTCCACCCCTGTGTGCCTCTTCATTGATTTCAGAGCATGTTTCAAATTTGGTCAACAGTGCAGAAGGTGCCATCTGTCATATACAACCAGGGAATCCCCCTAGTGGCTTGGCACTGTTTTTTTTTTAACTTCAGCAATTCAGTGTATAAAATACACACAGAGAAAGACATGCGGACATTGTTTTCATTTCCATTACATGGCCATGCAAGCTTATAGAAAGGATATGTAGGGAAGAGCAATAGTCAGGGAGGTAAACAGAGACTGTATTCCACTGTCTCATATAAACTTCCTAAGTAGCTTCAGCTTGGGACTTTCTCAAATCCTACTGTACAACATTACTACGGAATTACATTATTGTGTGTGTGTGTGTGTGTGTGTGTTAGAAAAGCCAGAGATGTTACACAGAGAACAGCATCCCCAATAAACAGACATACTGGACACAACACACCAAGTGATATGTGCTGCCTGAAAATAGCATTAGTGGCCATCTGCCCTAGAGATGGGAAACGACCATCTGTATTACAGCACAGTTCAGTTAAAACATAAGATATGACAGATTAATGTGGAATCACTATCAGTATATGAGATTATAACTGTGTGTACATGTGTAAGCCTAGAAGACTGAAGTGCAATGGCTGTAGAAGAACTAAATCTTATGTCTGCACAGTAATATTATGTGACTGACAACATTTAAGTACAAAAACCATAAAAGATATGATACGTTCATAAAGGGTTGTCCTTTTTTCAGAGAGGCTGAGGCCTCTCTACCTTCTGATTTTAGATCTACCTTTCATTAGGCTCGTAATGTGATTTTGACTTCTACTTTTTGTTGGAAGAGGTTCCCAATAAAACTGGCAAGGGCAAGAAGAAATCCAAGAAGATTCTTACGTAATCTACTGGAAGCGTGTACTGACATAACACTGCTCCATTCTCGGGTACATCTTCTGTAGATACTATTATGGAGATAACATTGAGCAGGGCTGTCACGGTCATGGAATTTAATTGACTGTCATACAAACAATTGCGATTAACGATTTAATTGTCTGTTAAAGGCCTGTATGCTTAATAATAGTGTGATAATGTATACACACTATTCTGATAAACACCATCAATGTATTGAATAATACATCTGTAAAGTTCTATAAATAAATTCAATCTGTATGCCTATAAGCTTGACAATAATAGTAGCAAGTAAGCTTGTCACAATCATGAAACTAGCTGATGAACAGTTGTCGTATAAATAATTGTGCTTCATGATTTAATTGTCTGTTCACTGAATGCATCTAATGAAGTACAAGCCTGAAGTGACTGAACAGCCATCTTGCTCACTAGCCATGTTTGATTAGCAGCTAATACTGATTACTGTCAGAATGATGCCCTGCATGTGTGCACCCAAAAACACACTCATGCCTACAAATATCCCAAAAAACCTCATTCGGCTAGCATGCATGCCAAAAATATAGAATGAACTACACAGCAAACAAATACACCAACATTGCTCTAAACGTTAGAGCTGTTGCCTCACAGATCCTAATACCTGGGACTGAATCCTGGCTGTTACCCATTATCTGTTGTTTGTTTGTTTGTTTTCTGTCCATGTGTCTGCATGGGTTTCCTCTAAGTACTCTGGTTTAATCTCACATTAAGGATTGTTAGGTCAACTGGCGTCTCTAGGGCACCGTCCCAGTGCACCATTCCTCGCTCCATCCTTAGTCACGTCATTTTTTACTCTTTCCAACTGAGATCAGTACCTAAAAGAGTGCCATAAAAGCTCCACTATCAAGCACACTTGGCACCTTGAAAAGCCTGACCCAATCCTAGGTGATAAAAGACTGCTGAGGAAATTTTTGATTGCACTTCGACATCAGAATGTGAAACGTCAACACTAAAATAACAGCCACCCACACAGCGAGTAAATCCCCCTGTGTGTAGTTACCTCCTCTCCAATCATCGCCTCTAACTACTTTTAAATGGACGCATCAATCGCTATCGTCTCAGTGGAGCGCCATTGTTTAGCATGGATGCTAATTCGGGCTGATACGAGCGCGCCGTCCACGTGCACGTGTGAGCGCATTGTGTTAACTCCGGGTGAGAGGCAGTGTCCTGGGCCTACACCAGCACACATCCACAAAGGCAGCGGGTCACCACGCAGCCTGTCACATCAACGTTTAGCACTTAGCGCTCTGACAGGCGTAAAATGTTCTGGGAACTGAATGGAGCTGGAACGTGGTCTTCCACAACAAACGGGCCGCGACCTGATTACGGAGATTTAAAACGACCGCCCGCGCTTTCGCCGCCACTGTTGAGCTGGATTAACCTGACAGCTAATATCTAACAGCAAGATTAAAATGCTCGCTGTAGCTCCCACAGCATTAGACGCTCAAACAACATGGCAAAATATGATCCATGCAATGGAGAGTTAAGGGGATTGCTGTAGAGCCCAACAAAGATCAGCCTGCGGGTCTATACAGTGGTGCTTGAAAGTTTATGAACCCTTTAGAATTTTCTATATTTCTGCATAGATATGACCTAAAACATCATCAGATTTTTAGACAAGCCCTAAAAGTAGATAAAGAGAACCCAGTTAAACAAATGAGACAAAAATATTATACTTGGTCATTTATTGATTGAGGAAAATGATCCACTATTACATATTAGTGAGTGGCAAAAAGTATGTGAACCTTGGCTTTCAGTATCTGGTGTGACCCCCCTGTGCAGCAATAACTGCAGCTAAACGTTTCCTGTAGCTGTTGATCAGTCCTGCACACCGGCTTGGAGGAACTTTAGCCCATTCCTCCGTACAGAAACAGCTTCAGCTCTGGGATGTTGGTGGGTTTCCTCACATTAGCTGCTCGCTTCAGACATTTCCATTGGATTAAGGTCAGGACTTTGACTTGGCCATTCCAAACATGAACTTTATTCTTCTTTAATCATTCTTTGGTAGAACGGCTTGTGTGTGCTTAGGGTCGTTGTCTTGCTGCATGACCCACCTTCCTCTTGAGATTCAGTTCATGGACAGATGTCCTGATATTTTCCTTTAGAATTCTCTGATATAACTCAGAATCCTTGTTCCATCAATGATAGCAAGCCGTCCTGGCCCAGATGCAGCAAAAACAGGCCTAAACCATGATACTACCACCACCATGTTTCACAGATGGGATAAGGTTCTTATGCTGGAATGCAGTGTTTTCCTTTCTACAAACATAATGCTTTTTCCTTTAAACCAAAAAAGTTCTATTTTGGGGCTCATCCGTCCACAAAACATTCTTCCAATAGCCTTCTGGCTCGTCCACGTGATCTTTAGCAAACTGCAGACGAGCAGCAATGTTCTTTTTGGAGAGCAGTGGCTTTCTCCTTGCAACCCTGCCATGCACACCATTGTTGTTCAGTGTTCTTCTGATGGTGGACTCATGAACATTAACACTAGCCAATGTGAGAGAGGCCTTCAATTGCTTAGAAGTTACCCTGGGGTCCTTTGTGACCTCACCAACTATTACACGCCTTGCTCTTGGAGTGATCTTTGTTGGTCGCCCACTCCTGGGGAGGGTAACAATGGTCTTGAATTTCCTCCATTTGTACACAATCTGTCTGGCTGTGGATTGGTGGAGTCCAAACTCTTTAGAGATGGTTTTGTAACCTTTTCCAGCCTGATGAGCATCAACAACTCTTTTTCTGAGGTCCTCAGAAATCTCCTTCGTTCGTGCCATGATATCCTTCCACAAACATGTGTTGTGAAGAGCAGACTTTGATAGATCCCTGTTCTTTAAATAAAACAGGGTGCCCACTCACACCTGATTGTCATCCCATTGATTGAAATCACCTGACTCTAATTTCACCTTCAAATTAACTGCTCATCGTAGAGTTTCACATACTTTTGCCACTCACTAAAATGTAATAATGGATCATTTTCCACAATAAAATAAATAAGTATAATATGTTTGTCTCATTTGTTTAACTGGGTTCTCTTTATCAACTTTTAGGACTTGTGTGAAAATCTGATGATATTTTTGGTCATATTTATGCAGAAATATAGACAATTCAAAAGTGTTCACAAACTTTCAAGCACCACCATAACAGAACTTGTTGTTGACCAAACTGGTCATTGACCAGATATTACTGCCACACAGTCACAGTCTTTTTATGCTACTGTAATGTAAATATAAAGGGTATTTCCAGAAACTGCGTTAGAGATATGGCTGAAAACATGAGTGGAACGCTACCATCCACACAGTACCTAAAGCCTAAACTGTTACACATATCACTCTTTCCCTGACACAAGCACAACACTGTGCTTCTTCTACAACCACACATTAACAATCACACACTGTAGAGGCAAAATCTAAGCGTGCACGATGGAATTTAAACATGAATAAACATACCTCTCTGGCTTCACACAGCCAAGAGGAAATGAGTCCACTTGAAGTCACCTTTTAAACGCTTTAAACCCTTAAGTAGGTAAATCCGATGTGGTGCTACTAGCAGGAAGTTACAGCGCATGGCACTAGGTATATATATGTAGATGAAGCGGCACGACGCTTGTAGTGTCAAGCAGACTACAACCTTTTCCATTTCATGTCTCTTTCTTGGCAGAGAAAATGGCGTGGTAATGTATTTAATGCAAATAATCAAATATTCATGAAAATAAATTAAATAAAAATATGTAAACAAAACACCAAAGTATGACATAAGTAATATGTATGGCAGTAAATATATATATATATATATAAACTTTTTTTTTTATTTGTGTATATGATTTGGGCCTGTTTTGCTGCATCTGGAACAGATGGCTTGCCATCACTGATGGAACATTTAATACTCAATTATATCAGCAAATTCTGAAGAAAAATATCAGAACAGTATGTCTGTGTACTCTCAGGAAATGCCAATGAAAGAAAGACAATGACCTCAAGCACACAAGTCATTCTACCAAAGAATGGTTAAGGGTAATTTGTGCATGATTGTGGGACTGTGGGAGCCTAGTGCTTAAGGTACTAGATTATGGACCAGAAGGTCCAGGCTTCAAATCTCACCTCAGCCAAGCTGCTCCTGTTGAAGCTCTTGAGCAATCCACAATTGCTTGGATTGTATGACTGTACCAGTTGTAAGTCGCTCTGGATAAAGCACGCCTGCTTAATGACTAAATGTAAATGCATGAGCAAAGGCTAATGCTAGCAATCACCTGAGTTCAGGTAGCTCTGCCGATGTCAATTACGGGCGACTGGTTTGAACAAAGCAGGCCAGAGGACACCTTTTGTGTCTGGCACCAGATTTACAGGAAATAACTGTTTCAGGTTAGGGTAGCATTGGTTATACGGACAAAAGGTCATTCAGTCATTCATTCCCTTTCTTTAACCTTGTAAAGGAGAATGTGTTTTCAATTAAATTATAACAATTACACGAGCTGGAAATGTTAGAGCCATTCAGGCCGGATGAATGCGTCCCAATGTGTGACCCTGTTCCACAATTGCTGTCGCGCCTGCCTCGTCTGCGCCGTAGCCCCATACGTCCTCCTTCACCTCCACATCCATTATGCGCTCTCGCATTACACCGGCTCTAATGCGTGGAAATGAGGAAGTGCGTGACAGACGATGTAATGTATTGGGATGACTACGCGCCATTCACTCACGCACGCACCATCATTGCACAGAAATCGATGAATTAGAGCAAGTGTCAAGTGTACACAGCACTCACGGCTAGGAATGCACCAATCAGATCAGATCTGGCAGTTTTTCGATGGTACTATTTCATTTGGTGAAGCATTGCTGGGTGATGTCACTACAAGATGATGGATTGGGTAAGCTCCTGTGGCTCTGTGGTAAGAGTCCGCCGCCGGAAACAGTAGTTCCTGGATCCCTGGGCTGGGCTTGGAACGTGAATCTTGGTGGTGCGACTATGGAAGCCTGCTAAGATCTGGTTTACCTCCGCCTGCACCCAGTGAATTCCAGAATAGGTTCTGGACCTTTCCGCAACCCTGACCAGGATAAGCAGGGGGGAAGATGGGATGCTTTGTCACTTCTTATGGCTGACTCTGCATTAAAATCTACTGTCTATTATCCAGAGCCTATAGCAGAAATTCATGGGCCCAGGTGAATGCATATCCAGACATGGCGCCAGTCCATCACGCAGGGGTTGCTGCAGTACTGTGGGACTATCCTGACTCCCTTTTCTCAGGCACAGCCAATTATATGCCTGTGTAATGCCCTGACCCAGCTGAAAAGCACCACTGAGTCTCTAACTCAGGTCCCTGCAGTCCAATATCCACGTATGCTCAAATCCCTAATATAAAATTGTGTAGTATTATAGTAGCATATACCCTACATGCTACTTTAAATCATCTTTAGATTACTTATAATACAATTAATGTTATACTGTATTCTTTAGGGAATAATGACAAGTAAAAAAAACTTTGCTGCAGCAGGGTCTGCGTACACATTATTTTCTTCATGTGGATTCAGCATAGTGCTGTTCGTGCATCAAATTCGAGTTTAGGTTCTTGGATATTTTCGTTCTGCGGTTAGTTGAATCCCGCAAATGCGAAGAGCAGAATGTACTACTAATTTACCAAATGAGCAAATACTTTAGCTGGCTCTGTCTATCAATTTAAATGAAAATCCTTTGACTCATCTGAATAAGAACATGAGAACGTTACCTATGCCTAATCTCTGTCTATCAACCATCTCCAATAAATTAGAAAATGACCCTCTATTGATCCTGAAGATGGAGTTTAATCTTAAGCTTAAGCTCACATAGAACGATGGCTTTGTCTTGGAAGAGGCAAATGGACTCATAGTTTATACCTTAACACTAGGATAAGGTCAGATAGCCATTTTGTACTGTTTAATGTATTCAGTGCAACAAAATCTATGATTAATTTCACTATAAAACTGAAATAATTAAAGATTTTGCACAAATACAGCGCTAAGACGTCTTTGTATTAAATGGTTTGAAAACACTGAATACAAATGAATGCAAATAACGTCCATAAACGGCTGGTCGTCTCTGCACAAGTGGCTAAACCAATGCTAAATGCTAAAGGCTAAAAGGAAACAGATGGTAATGTGTAAGCTGGCGCTGGTCATCCAAGCCTGGAGTAACACACCGATAATATATTCAAATCTGAATCTCTTTCAAAACTCCTGCAGCATCTTTACTTGCACATGCTTGCTTTAATTAGCCTTATTAGCAAATTCAGAAAAAGCCACAAAGATGCCCAACAAGCAAAGAGAGACAGTCACAGAGAGACAGATGGTGAGAAAGAAAGATGAAAAATAAATGAATCAGTGAGAAAATCACTGGGGTGAATACTTTGGGTGACAGAGCACAAAAAGTAAAAGTGTTTACACTACAAATCCCAGAATATTTAGTAGCTGAAAACACAAATCTGTTTTACAAGAACCCAGTACCATAAGCTTCAGTTCAGTTCAAAAACAATATATTCATGTTCCAGTACCATAGATTTGATTTCAGTAACAAAATCTGTAGTTCCAGTTCCAAAGTTCAAGTTGCAGTGCTAAAGGTTTCCGTTCCTCTATTTGGAGGAGGGTAGCAGCAATGTTTTTTGGCAAAAGAAACTGGTGCATCTGTGCTTTTTCATTTGGCACTGGTCCAGTCTTACTGTAGCGTACCAAAGGGTACCAGTTCAAGCACTAATGAGCCTTTCTAAATCCCAAATTACAGGTTTTGGAATCAGGAAAATGGAACTCTGCTTTCTACATCAGGCACTGGTCTGATAATACCAACGATAATTTCAGTACATAGGATCCAGTTGTAGAATCAAAAGCTTCAGTACCAGAACTGGTGTTGGAAAGGCTCCAGTTCATAATCCAGAACCTGCAGTTATAGATTGAAAGGATCCAGTTCCAGAAAAAATCAAAGGTACCAGTTCTAGTTCACAACAGACTACAGCTTCCTATAAAAAGGCTGTAGCTCTAGAACTAAAGGCACCAGATCCTTCCCCAAAGGCATCAGTTCTAAACCTAAATTCCCCATTTCCATAGTCAAAGGTTCCACTTCCTTAACCAGGCTTCACTTCCATAAACAAACTCTCCAATCCTAAAACCAAACGCTTCAATTACAGAACCAAAATCTCCAATTCTAGATTCTAGGACCCTGGTTCTAAGTCCAGTTCCTGTACAAGAAGCTGCTATTCCTGCACGAATACAGGTTCTGAAATGCACATGTAAAGAAATGTGCTTTGTCAAGTGAACACTGGTCCAACACCAGATATTAATTTGATTGGTCTAATACCAAAGACACCAGTTCCAGTAGCAAAAGCTAAGTTTCCCATAGGATCCATGTTACAGTATCACATTTTAAATCTGCAGTACTAAAGACTCCAATTTTAGTACCAAAAGGTTTCTGTTCCATTAACTTCTTCTACAAGACTACTTCTTGATTAGGGTGGCACAGTGTTGCCTCACAGCAACAAAGATCCCCAGCTTGAGTCTCAGCCCAGTGGAACTGTGTGAATGTTCTCCCTGTACCTGTGTTTCCTGCTACATTTCAAAGATGTGCATTAGAAGTCAAACTATTTCTATAACATGTCCCTGTATGAGTGGCACTCACTCATACAGGGACATGTTATAGAAATAGTGTCCTGAAATGGACTAGGGTTGGTTCCCGGCTCTCTTGAATTGGAAAGAAAATGAAGAAATGAATGAATATTTTCTCTAATGCCAAAAGTAATGTTTGATTCAAGACACTAACATCCATGAATGGTGTGAAAGAGGGAGAAACCTTATCCCCTGCTCCAAACCCCCAATACATACAAAGGTCGGATCGTTTTGAGTGTGGTGTGTTGAGTGATTGGGACGATTGATGGAGCAGCTTGTGTGCGTGTAACGTGAAGCCATGTTTAAAAGCCCGGCTCATTCACGTGTGTGAAGTAACCTTGTATCATCTCAATTATTCCCCCTTTTCAAAGGCGATATGGCTTTACAGGAGCATGGCATTATCATAATGGCACCTCTCTGTATGAAGTGTTCCTCCTCACTCAGCGGCGCGCCTCGCGGTTACATCCGAAATGCAACGAAGGGGAAAATTGCGCAGGTGACGCTCGCTGGTTTTGAGCTCAGAACCTGCTTAACAGCGTGAACGCGTTCTGCATTTTCAATCAGCCACCTTCCTATTTTTCCCTCAAACATCACCTGCAGATTACAGGGACCCACCGGCTTGCATAATCACAAATATCCATGTCAAGGTCGATCTGACCTATAGCACTCTGATCCAGGTCGGAGTCCCTCATATGCCAGGGACAATGAAGCCTGGAAGCACACAAAGAGACCTTTATACGGTCACAGAGAACCTGAAAGACCTGTCAAATTCACAAGGACACTAAATAACAAGAACTGATTTTCTACTTATCAAGACGTCTTTCAGCTTCTCGCCTTAGAAACTGGCAAAATACTTTACCTAGAGGCAGAATCAGGCAGGGGAACATCATGAGAGGTATGAGAGGTAAGAGAGGCAAAAATGTACCTCATAGACGTATAAAAATAATAACAATTCAATCACTCATTCATTTTACATACCACCCTGTATTCAAATTCACAGTTGGGGGAGAGGGGGATCTTGGGCTTTGAGGAGAACATGCACACTCCAGCCACAAAGCAGCCAGGCCTGGACTCAAACCCAGGCCTCTGGAGCTGTGAGGTGACACCATCCACCATGACTGGACCATCCAGTACTAACCATCATTCATTCATGTTCATGCCTGTTTAGTCCACGTTTGTGTCATGTGGAGTCGGGGCCTAATCGGCGGTACAGGCTGCAATGCATTAACCAACCCTAAATAAGACGATAGGCCATCGCAGGTCATAAACACTCACAACAGAACAATTTTGGAGACACTGATTGCCCTGTTTTTTCCCCACAAACAGTGAGATAAGATTTTACCCTTATTTAAACAGTGAAAAAAAAAAAAACATAATCAATGTATGGAAAACACCGCAGTGTCTTGGCCTCCCCTCAAACTGCCCCAAACCCCATATTGTTATATTATACCACAGTTAGTTCTGACCCCCCGATCTGATTGGCTGAGAGATGTTATTGATGATAACGGCACTCTGACCGACTCTCTATAAGTATTACTCCGCGGCATACACACATAACCTAACAACGATGCCCACCCTAAAAAGCAGACAAGTTATAATAACACAAGAAAAACACTGCTGCAATGAAAGCTATAATTAGTTTAGAAAATATATTGGTTTTGAAAACTATTTAAATTTGGAACGTGAAGCTCTTAATGATCAACCTGAGCCAAAGGTTTATCACCTTTAGGATTTGGAAGCGCTGGAAAAGCGCAGCAAAGTCACTACTTTAAATGAAATGGATTCACAGCTCGACTGAAGAGCAACGAGACTGAAGATCAGTTCTAGTCCCATCAACAAAAATGCTGAATCAGCTTCATCCCTCACAAAGACGTCGTTTGCTGGAGTTAAACTCGGCTCTTTCATCAAACACCATCCGCGGCTGATCGGAGCTTCATTCATCTGACAGGTTTGTTATCTGTAAGTCCAGCTCTAACCCAGAGAAGCTGCTGATGCTCTGTAACTCTGCCCTTACATTTCTGACTGATCAGATTAACATTAAGCGCTTCATCATACTAATTTATAATCGCTAATCAAATGGGATCCTAGACTTTGGTTCTAACACCGGGATCTCACTCCGATTTGCTTCAGTCAGTAGAATAGTGGATCTTAGTAACAGCCTGCCTTATAAACCCCACCCATTTTGTTTGCTGAATGTAAAAAAACTTTCTTTTTAATAAATTAAAACTTACCAATCGATATATTTGTGTTTATTGTCTGTATAATAAACAGTTACTGGTCATTCTGTTCCTCGACTTTAATGACTGAAGGGCTTAGAAGTGGGGTAACGATAGAATATAACTATTTTATTTTATGGAAATCGATTTTTCTGTCCTCTTTATCTTAAAATCTAACAATAAATGGCAATAACGGAATTGTGGTATAATCGCAGTAATACACTCGAGGACGTGCTTTAACGTGAGATACTGGCACGGGCGTTCTGATCGTGCCTAGGACCACATCACACCCGTGCCAATATCTTGCGTTAAAGCACTCCCTTTTGTGTATTGCTGCTTAAGTATAGTCGGCTCTGACTGATATTTGGCAACCTAATCAAATAGTAGATCACACAAATAAGTGTACTAGTGCTAAACAGTGATTAATATGATCTACAATCTACAATCATACAGCCTCAGTTCGATTAGAGACCAGATTTAAACACAGAGATTAGATCGCATAAACATTTAAAAACAGAATTTGTAGTTTCTAGTAACTTTGACACCTGTCACAACTGGATCATCATCTCAGTTAAATATATAACCTGATCCTCAGTCAAGAAGTCTGTGTGTGTGTGTGTGTGTGTGCGTGCCTGTGTGTGTGTGTGTGTGTTTTCACGTGTTTCCAATAAACTCTGGGGGTTCTGGCGAGCATCATGACTGATAGTGCTGCAGACCTGAATTGACACGTGTGTGAAGCCCAGGACTGGGCCGAGAAGGTCAAGAGAGGCACCGGATCCTAACAATGCCCTCATTCATTACTGCAGGGGAAATGTGACATGGACTGGATTTCATACACACACAGTGCTCTGTGTGTGAGTGTGTGTGTGTCAGTCATATACAAGGCCGAAGCAGATGCCCGTGCACATTGGATTTCTAATGGTGTAATTTAATTCCTCCATTACGGCTCTGACCCGAGGTCAAACTCACACTCGCAGACCCTCTGCTGCAGGATGTGTTTGATTCCGAATGTAAACAGGAGTTTACGTTACGTCGCCGAGTTCAAACATCGGGGCATGCGAGGTCGTGTAGGTAATGATCGTACACATGTAAGAGAGGTCTTAGTACCAACGAATGCGACATTTCCAAAAGGTCTGGTTGTGCACTGTGCATTTTAACTCCGCATTTCATAAAACGCAGCAAAACATTATGGAGGGTAAATGGCGCTATCGCATTTTAAACAGCACTGACTTCTTTTCTAAACTTTCTCTGTGTTAATTATCACAGCCAATTAAAATGTGCGGCATCTTTTTTGCCGGTATTCTCTGGTATTCTTAAGATGTGCAGCCATTATACTGCCCATGATATTATGGAACTTCTGGTTATGGTATTTGGTAATGAACTACATGATCAAAAGTATGTAGAAACCCCTTATGATTAATATATTCCATTATTTATGTGACAGGGATTACTGGAAGGTGATCAAATCAGACATACAGTCAAGAAATCTTGTAGGCAATGAGCCCAAAATAACTCATTTGCATAAAAGGTGAAATATTACATCACATAATACATACAAGAGAGTGTAAGCTTAACTGGTAGATGTAACATTCATTCATTCGTTCATTGCCTTATCCGCTTATCCTGGTCAGGGACGCGAGGAGCCGGTGCCTAGCCGGCAGCATAGGGCACAAGGCAGGAACGAGATGTAACAACACTCTAGAAAATAGAAAATAATGAAAGCAACAAAATATTTGAATATCTTATCCACATCTGAATGTCGGAAAACTAGCATGAGTGAACCCTTGCGAAACCTGCTGACAGAAAAGAGAATCACAGTCTTGAAAGGCAGAACGAAACATGATATCGTTCTCCTTTTTTGGAGTGTGTTAAGTGTTTTACAATATACAAAGATATACAAAAATTACTGTATGGTGCAGTACATTACTGACCTAAATGCTTTCATATTGGGTTTTAATTAATATTATTGTTTAAAATAATATGCTAAGTGCAAAGTATTTAAACTACTCCTCGACTATGGTGATTACTGTTTTATTGTTATGCGTCATTTAGAAACCAAAAACAAGGAAAACAAACTTTCTGGCTCATTTTCAGCCAAAAATGTGTACGCATTGGCACACAATGATCATACTTATAAGTTAGGGTCCAAAAAAATCAAATCAAACTAATGCATCCTAATGAAAACAATGAGAACTGACCAGCTTTCATGGAAGATACCCCCGACACAAAGTGTATCATGATGTTGGTACGTAATGGCATCATCAGCACTAATCAACACTACACTTGTTCAAGCCATTAAATAAGTCAGTGGATGAGAAAATGGATGTGCCAATTCTGATCTGATCTCGGATGAGAACGGGGATAACTGAGACAGTTTTCCCACAAGGAGGACAAAAAAAGCTTCAGACATTTCTTCAGAAAATGAGAAATCATTAGAAGCCAAATCAGGGTTTTGTTGACTAAACAAACTCGACGTGCCATTTCTGACATCTCATTCTTCTCTCATCTGGCGAGCGCATCTTGAAGGAGCGTTTCAGAAAACGTGCGTACGCGCCACCCAGAAATGAGGGAAGGGTAGCCAGGCGTAAAATTGGACAGCTAACAGGCATCGCTCCATCTCAGCCCCCCGACTCGGGTGGAGCACGGCCCTCGGAGCAGTCGCCGTGCGAGAGGCGCGCTGGAGGAGAGATGAAACACTGAAAGCAATTGAAGTGCAGATGAATATAGATGGAGACAGATTAGGGCGCCGGGACGTTCGAGAGAAGAGAGATCTCTCGCCGAAGAAATGTGCCACTTGAATCCAGTGAGGGGAATAAAAGTGATTTAGGAGTAATCCAGAAAACTGGATATTTTCGGATTCGCAATAAATGTCACGTTGAGCGATGCATGTCATTCAATCCCAAAAGCTGGGAAAATTGACACGTCTGCCAGAGAAACACTGTGATTTGAGTTTATCCCTTCAAGGGTTTATCCCCGACATCCAGAATGGAAAACACATTTTCTCTAGACCGGAGCCTAACACTCTCAGGAAGACAGCATTTTTAACAACACTGACATTTTATTTTTCACTGTCTTTTTTATACTGGATAAGGTTAATAATGGCTTTGCGCCCATCTACTCCTGGCTCCCATCAGCCAATCAGAGCAAGCCCTGGTGTGAGAAAAGCTTACTTTCGTTCATTTAAGAACGGGTACGTTTACATGCATTTAATAATCCAATCATTACAGGATTTCTGTAGTATATTATCCAAGTCATGTAAACAGCATACTCTGATGTCCTAGATCAGATTAAGGCCTACAATCAGATTAAGAAATCTGATAAAGGGAGCTGGAATTTTACTCAGTAAGCCGATTTCTCAGAGCATTTTTTTCAATCATTTTTTTGTTTTGTTTTCTCGATTTGCGCATGCACGCAAACGTAACCTGAGACAGTGTAAAGCTGCCCGGAAGGGGCTTTCAGAATCAAACACGATTGCCAGGTCCACTTATTCTAAGAGGCTTCTTTTGGGCTTGTTTCCATTGACCTGGTTGCCTGTTTCTCTCGCAAGATCTGGCAACCATGACATTAAATGCAGCACTCGTGAAACAGCCACCAAACACTTTTGGAGGGAGACTCTCAAATAGCATGTATGCTCACAGAAATGACGAATTTCATGAATTAATTATTAAACTTTGACGTTTACATCGCATCCTTCTGTGGGATTATTGGCAGGTTGAGAAGTAGAAATCCGATTATTGCTCGAGTCATGTAACCCCGGAGCTTTCCCATTATCTGATACCCCAAGTGATATCCCAAGTAAACTCACTTATCAAATTACCGTATTTTTCGGACCATAAGGCGCACTTAAAATCCTTTAACTTTCTCAAAAATCGACAGTGCGCCTTAAAATGCGGTGCGTCTAATGTATGAATTAATTCTGGCTGCGCTTTCTGACCTAGAACCGATTGTAGATGGTACACGGCACTCATAAATCTGTCAAAATGTTTTTAGCACGGCCTTGGTAAATTACGAAGCTACGGCAACCGTAGTGCGCAGCATCGCGGAGTAATACGGTATGTGCTTCAGCATTAGGGTACGTGCATTCATTCATTCATTTTCGAAGCGGATTTCAAACACAACGCTATCAGTCACACAGTACAACACGGACATAGAGCAGCTGCGAGAGAATTCAACATTAACGAATCAATGGTACGGAAGTGGAGGAAGCAAGAAGACGCCCTGCGCCAGGTAAAGACCAAACTGAGTTTCAGACGGAAATTAAGAGTTTTGTTTCATTTCATGCGCCTTATAACCCGGTGCACTTTATGTATGAAAATATACCCGTTAGCAGCCGATCGTTGATATTGCGTCTTATAATTCGGATGCGCTTTATGGTCGGGAAAATACGGTACTGATCAGATTTTACTACAGATTCCGCATTATTAAGTGCATGTAGAATTCTCTGGATTGGCTCGCCTTTCACCAGGGGCAGATTCCCGAGCCTCAGCACTCATTGGGGTGGTAACAGGGTCTGCTGGTGCCAACTCATGTCTCTAAAGTGTCCCAGTGTATGTGCGTGCCCTGACATGGCCTGGTGCCCAGTCTAGGTTTAGTTAATCATGCGACACCCAACACCTCCCCTGACTCTGGATTGGATTAAGCAGGTACGGAACGTGACAGATAGAAATCATGCAAGGCGTTGGTGGGAATGATCTCAGCACACGTACAGTACAAGGGATAAATCAAGTTGCTTGGCCACGTGGTCCAGTTCACACCCAGATGTTACTACTATGGCTGAGTTGGCTCCATCGTTGAGGGATAACATACCAGAATAGCATGTGACCTTTGGTTGCGTGTTTGTACAACAGATGACATACGTTACCTAGAATATTTAGCCAGGAAAGCCAATCTCTGCTCATTTTAAAAAAAGGTTATAAAACCCATCGGCGTGAGAACTGCATTGAATAATAGGTCTTTTCCTAAAACAGCCATTTGGTAGAGGTTTGTTTATGTTTGATATGTTGTTCTGCGTGCACTGCGGATGGTGAAAGTACACAGACTGCAGGGAACTGGTGATGGGGTTTAGAGGGAAAGTCTGGGACCATAGGCTGAGCATAGCAATTAACTACCAAACGTATGAAAAGACATTCTCCAGACGTCTGTGCTGGTCACAACATGAAATGTTTTGGGGCTGTAACTCATCAGGTATGTGACTGTTTACACCTTTTTCGAAGGCATCAAACTAAAATTAGCACTTTGGGAAGAAAAGGGAGCGCTCTTGACTCAAGTGATGTTAATTGTAGCTTAGGGCACAGAGATGAACCCAGTCATGTGGTTCTACTTCTAATGTTGCACATGTAAGACCATATTCGCAATACTAACCTTCGTTTATTCACAAAAAAAAGCTATTGTTACACCTCAACCCACCGACCATGCGTTTAGATTGTCCAGAACTTCACAAAGTTTTATTCGTACCAGCATTTACTGTCATCATACCAATACATTCTGCTTGTGATTCAATTTGATTCATGACGCTGCATTCACGATTAGATATCCTCATGACTGTCAATTTTACTTTCAATAAAAGATATTCCTTTTTTTTATTTCTAATGTGTTAACAATGCAAGACAATGCACATTTTCCTTTATAAGGTTTCTAAAAAAAACATTAGTCCCCTGAAATGATCAGAAATGACTAAAAGCAGAAGTTTATAATTCACTACACTACAAATACTGAGACATTCCTGAAAACATTCCACTTTTTCATTTCTGATGAATAACAATTCAAAATAAAGTGTACTTTTCTTGTATACGAAGTTTAAACCCAAAGAATCTTTACTCCCCTGCAATTAAAATAATTTAGAGACGTCTTAAATAATGCCACTGCAACAAAATGTGCTATTGTAACCGTTCCATCAAATTTAAATAAGTAAGTGCTATCTTAAATTGAAAATCAGTGTAAACAAACAAGCTCACTGAGAACAGAAGAGAAGCGTCTAGGAGCATGATGTATTTCTTATTAGTGTTTGACTTGAGCTGCCATAAATGTCGTGTTTTAAGAGATTGTGGTCACTTATATCTTCCCTTACAGACAAAGATTGAAGACTTTTCATAAGACAGAGAAACACTAAAGGAGTTTGGGTGGCACACAGCAACGCCTCAGGTCTGGCCAGGTGCTGCACAGACACATCTGGCCGTGTCTGAAGGAGAAAAGGTCGGGCAGGGAATTGAGGCGGATGTGGCAAGGTTTACTCTAGATTTACTCTCGCCAAAGAAAGTTCGGCATCTGCCAGGGAAAAGAAGCAGTCCTGTGGCTATGCTCCTCTTTCGGCAGCGAGATCATGTGTGTGATGGTGGATGTCGAGAGACCAGGTAATTGGATGTGTACAAATTGGTAATAGAAGGAGGAGAAAATGGAAAAAATAAAGAAATGCACTGGTACATGTGAGAGAGCTACTGCGTCCGTACCAGGTTTCACACAGTACCTTATTTACGTCATAGTATTATTTGTGCTATTTACAACTTCAAGTCACATCCCTATCAGAGTGTATTTGAAAGGTTTTTTTCTTTGCATAAAAATTTAAACTGAGCTTTTAACCCTGTAGCTTGGAAAATGTGCTCTAAAAGCTGCAAATCTAAATGTAATGTGTTTTTGAGCACAACATGGGGAGGGGATAAATGTGGACTCCATACAGACAGCAGCCAGAGGCGAGGTCCAATTCCAGCACCCTGAGGCTGTGTGGCATTGGGCCACTGTGCTCTCCGATCCCCAGCTCCAACACAGCCAGCATAGACATTCAAGCCCAGCCATCTCTAGGGTTTACAGAGAATGGTCAAGAAAAGAGAAAATATCCAGTGAGTGGCAGTTCTCTGGGTGAAGATGCCTTGTTGATGCCAGAGTTCAGTGCAGATTGGCCGATTGACTGGTTCGAACTAATAGAAAGGCAACAGTAGCTCAAACAACCGCTTGTCCAAAAGTGCAAGTGCAAAAGAGCAATAATGGGTACTGCTGTCTGAAATGCCAGACTTTGGCTTGTTATAGCCATTTTCTGTATTACCCCAGAACTACCTGGCGGAAAGGAAGATCTCACGTAGCTTGCACATTCTCGGCCTTTCCCCATGTTTCATTCGCCTCATCTGAATACTTGCTGATATGAAACTGAAAAAGGACTAAGGCTTAATGGTGCAGCTCTGACTGTGGAAAACGTGTGAATCGATTTCAATCTGATTAGTCCAGGCTGGTTCTGTCTGTTCAAGATTATTGCACTTGTTTACCAAATATTTCCTAGACATTGAAGGAATCCTCCTGCAGGTAAACCTATTAAGTATGAACCATTGCCAGGTTAACGTTTATTACCCTGCTGCTGAATTTCAGTCAATTCCTCCTGACAGACAGGATGCTCCTGAATCCCAAACCACCAGGATTATAGCAAGCAGCATGTTTAATGCGAAGATGCAACAGCGTGCGAAAAGCTCTCCGGCAAGGAGATATATACACCACTCAATGTAAGGGTGAGGAGGGGAAAAACAAAACTGATTTGAGCTTTGGGGCGTCGGTTTTAATCAAAACAAGCGGCAGCATGTTGTTCATGAAGCGCACTGCAGTCCCTCCCTCCATCCTCTCCTCGCTCGCGCTCTATCACTATCGGCTGTGGGATTCTCGGTGCTTTGAACGAGAACGGGGTCTGAATAGTAATGCGGCCAGGCCTTTTTGTAGCCGAAAGTCGATTTGGGCAGCGTAATTGTCATTCAGCAAAAGACAATCCTCTAAAGTAGCCCTGCGCTGCTTCCTCCTTAAGCTTCTGTCTTTAGTTATGTCTTTTTCTGATCGGGATATGATAAAGACTTCAGGTACCTGGAACACCTGCACATTACATTTATATTTGCATTTACAGCATTTAGCAGACGCCCTTATCCAGAGCGACTTACAACTGATACAGTCTTACAATCCAAGCAATTAAGGGTTAAGGGTCTTGCTCAAGGACCCAACAGTGGCAGCTTGGCAGAGGTGGGATTTGAACCCTGGACCTTTTGGTCCATACCTTAACCGCTAGGCTACCACAGTCCCATTGAAAGCTAAAAAGCATTAATGAGCTATTAGCTATTAGATTAGATATTTATTACCATTAAATGTTCCAGATCTATTCATCTGATTTCTTTACAGGTACGCGCCATTTAACAAATCTCTGTTCGCTTTAAGGTCCAAGGTCTGAAACATGATAATACATTATGAAATTAAATAAAAATCTGCCTTTTAAGCCTAGACTTTGTAGCCATAAACAGCTGGTTATCTCAGCAGCCTCTCAACGCTGCAGAACCACAAGCAGAGGCTAGGAACTAGGGACTCAGTACTACTTACAATAGGACAGGCACATACACTAATGAGCGCCTTTACAGCTTGTTACAAATAAGTAGTGGAAAGTGATACACACAAAAACGGGTAACTTGCACTAAAAGGTTTCTAAAGACATCAACAGGGTCAGGATAGTTTCTAGTCCAAACGTGAGACCACGACCAGTAAAGCAGTGAGCTTTCCAGTGAATGAACCACTCGCAAAACTGTGCCACCCTAGACACTGGCTACGTACATTTAAAATATACATGTGACTATTAATCTGGCCTATAAAGCTGGATCATTTGGCAAACTTGTTATGACGGAGCTGTGTTAACACGAGAGCTTAAGCATTCAACGTATGTAATTATTATGGGAATTAAATAGTACCCAGTCAACGGAAATCCTTCTCGAGTGCACACCTGAGTTTGCACAATTGCTCCTTCCAACACACAATCCCTGATGCACCTGTGAGACCCCTAGAGATAGAGATAGCATGACACACGGGTCTCCAGAAGTCTTTTCATGCACGCGTTCTTCAATACTGAGTGCAGCTGGGACTGGAATTTGTGACGATGTGCGAGAAAATTGGCCTATAAGATTATTTGCAGGCAGAGTTGCTTTTTCATGAATTTTGTATGAGGCACGAGCAAAACAGGAAGCAACCGAGGAGCTCGGAGACGGTCATCCCTGAACACACCAGAAAGTCTGGCAGAAGCACTAAAGAGCCCTGATGGGTGGCTACTTAAAAACGCAGCAGGACACCTTCATCGTCAACCTCTCCATCATCATAGATAAAAGAGAGAGCTGGGACGGACATTTTCCCAGTTATCTTTTATCTCTATGGCAACCTCAGGGCTGTGGAGCCACCACACCACACATCAATCACACATCCATCACCATGGGAACATACTGGTACGACAGCCCATTGCAGGCTCAAGAAATAATTTACACGGACAGTTCGATACAGGAGTACAATACAGATAAGTGTGAGAAATGACGTGATGGGACGATAGCGATGTGAAGATATGGAGTGATACTGTTAATATCATGATACTTTTCCATGAGTACCATCTTGTGTCAGTGCATCTATAACTTCGTTGTTACTCATTGGATAACACCATGTAACAATTTTCAAAAAATGTTTTGTTCCCAGTTGTTAAGTGTGTTTTCCTGATTGTCTGTACCCTAAATGAATAGAAAAAAGTTATTATTCCCTGTAAACTTTGCTTTTGTGGTCAGCACAATGATATTTTGATGATTTCTATTTTATTGCAAGACCTTCTCAATTGGATCTCTCGCCTATATTTCAAGATACTTAAGAAAGCTTCTGGAATGGGAACTATCAAGAAGTTTCTAGAACTGTCCAGAATTATCTAGAACTTTCTGGGACTGTACAGAATTGTAGGTAGCTGTATAACTACAGTTATATAGGGCCACTATAGCCCTTCCCGAGAGACGGAGAGACATGATCTAATTGATTGGGATTGCAAAGTAAGTGGCCAACAGCCATCACAGACAAAGGGGAATTGACCTAGACAGACAGGTCTGAATTCATTCTCTATTCAAATTCTGATAACGACAGTATTCACACTTCACCCCACACCCATTACAAGAGGAGCTTAGGAAGGACCACTACTTTCAAATGTATATATTGTGTGTTACTCTGCTACCGGGTGATCAGTCTTGCTCTGCTGATTCCTCAGTACACTCTTGTACTTTGATACTGCATTGAATAAATATTGACCATTTTTATCGAGTTTGGAGAGACATCCTTTTTCCTTACAGTACACAGCAACTTAGTCAATTTAGATGGCATCAAGAGGTTGCATACATCCAGCAGACGCATTTTGCTATGTATGTGGCCATTTTATAAAGACAAGAGCGAAAAAGTAAAAGATACTCTGTGGAAGCATCTGCTAAGATTTGTGAGGCCTACAAACAATACTTCGGCAATGCCTGGTGGTGGTGACCTGTTTCTTCTATAATAAAAATTCATAATTTTTCGTTTGCCGTGGTCACAAAAGCGAAGTTTATGATGAATGTAAGCAATTTTTTATTTGTTTTAGACATAAGCAATTGGAATATAACATTAAAAAGCTGGGAACAAAACTTGTGTTACATAGTGTAATGTATTCATTTATTTGGCAGTTATTTGGCACCACAAAGCGTCCATTTGGGCGAAGTCCAACCGCATGTAGGCCGATGGTACAGTACGTATAAAACCTATTAGAAATCTATAATAATGTCTTAATAGTTATAATCACAGATGGATCCTGTATCGGTATCGGGAAGGATATTGTCATTCACTCAGCGGATATCAGACAGACAGGGCCGATCCACTAAACGATCCAGATTCCAGTCCACAGCTTATGCTGGAACATGAACCCGCCATAATGTGTCATACCATAACATTCCTTATCTTACCCTTAACTTCAGTTAAGAAATACTGTACAGTACAGTACTGTACTACATGTTTTCCTATTGTGTTTTAATTAATATTATTGTTTAAAATAAAACACTACATGCAAAATATTTAAACTACTATGTGACTATGGCAATGTTCGATCAACTTCCTGACTGACAGAACGTAATGTGGGCATAGACCTGTATAGTTTTTATATTATACGTGCTTGTGATTTATTTCAGCCTCATGATTTAACCTTAAACACAATACCAACAGTGATAATGATAATGTGAAAGTGAAAATGGCTCTCGTATTGGAATCTGTGTCAGTATTGGAAGTTGTGTACTGGAATCGGACCAGAATTAAGAATGTGCCATCACTAGTCATAACCAAGGTCTATGTTACTCTGTGGCATTTGAAAAGTCCAAGTCACATAACTTGTTCATGTTTTGCCACAGCTAATCCTGGCTAGGGTTACAGGGAAGGCTCTGGAGCCTAACCCTTAATTCATTGGGGTGCATGGAGAGGTTCATCACAGGGTTCTGTAAACACACCAGCAAACCTACACGCTGCAAGCCCTAAGTCATACTAGCTGCTTTGATTCACATTGTAAAATTCATGTAGTTTTATAAATAAACTTGCCAACTGGTTATCAAAACCTTAGCAAACTGAAATTCCACCATTTGTTTTATTGTGCAAATGAACTGAAGCGTCACTGTATGATATTTTACCATTTTGCTAATTTCACCCCTGATGAATTTTAAAGTGCTTAAAAGGCATAATTACCAACTGGATATTCATTTTGCGGAAATTTGATTACTTTGCAGAGCAGTTTGAAAAATAAATTAGCTCGAAAAGGACATTCTGCTGTTAATGGTTCAAAAAAGCATGTTTTACTCCATTTTGGCTTTCTGTGTGCAAAATCCCTAGCATCTCATTTACAGATTAAAAGCCTGTTACTTTGAATTATGAAGCGTGTTGAATAAAGGCTGGATGTTGTGTATCACAGAGTCCATAGAACTCTAGATTTATGAAGTCCTACATATGAACCCCTCAGAAATCTAGAATTACAGCATCGTTAAACATCGAATGCTCGAGTTGAAGGCAACTGGACTTGGAGAAGTTTCACCTCTGAGCACCTTTTACTAATGTGCTTAGATGTGTTTATTTTTTAATTCTACACTTATTAGTCCTAAAACTTCCGGAGTTAGTATTTTAAAATAACGCAGTCTTTCTCCGAGTCCTTATTGTGATACAGCTGTCACACTCTTTATCTACCTCACTCAGAGACACACATCTACCCCCATGCACACACTCTTGGCCAGCCAGTGCAGAGATGAGAAATCGATGAAGAGAAGGCACTTCATTCCTGCTCAATTTCATCCTTAAGCTGCGGCACAATTAAAAGGCTCTACGAGCGTCTTTTCCATTCAAATCTCTGCTGCGGCGTCAGCCAGCTCAAAGTCATTTGCTAAACAAAAAGCACACCGTGGCCAGAGAGACTGCGCTGTGTGCGTCCCACCCCTCTTCGCTACCGCTGATTATATGGATGGATGGGTTATTGACCAATGCCTGACCGAAGATCCATCGCACTGGAACTCTAGCCAAAGAATACTCCAGTGTACAATGTAAGCAGTAGGTCAATGCAGAAGGAAGGTACGGTCTGAAGAAACCAAGCCAAACAAGATCATCCCGACACAGGAATGGGGTTGGATGGCTCATCCTTCGAAGTTCATGGCATTGGTGCTCATAAGTGCACCATAAGGGACTTTCAGTGGGGGACACTCAACCAGCTGCAGTGTGAATGAACTGCATATTCTCTCAGGGTGAACAGCTTGCTTCGTTGCAATTGATTTATCATGGATTACTGTAATCAGAGTGCAAATTAACCATCTAGAGGGCCTGGAACTCCACAATTCCAAAGTCTACAGTATAATACACTGATGCAGTTTTGAGAAATCAACCTTATAATGAGTTCAGACTCCTTAGCCTTCCAGAATCAATAATAACTTAGCTATCAACAATAATGAGGTCATATAACTGTAGAATCATGGTAACACAAAGAGAAGCCACAGCCAGAGATTTGATTGCAGGGGGAATGTATTGACAACATACAAAAGATAAGACGAGATAAGACGAGAACAAGAACCTAAACCTCCTACGGGTTACCACAGAGATTCCTACCTGTCTATGGGGGCTGGGCACAAGCAGACCTGACATTGTCCCCATATGACCTCTGGACAGGCTCGAGACAAACACCAAACATGACCAGGTATAATGAGATGCACAGACATAACAGACAGGCACGCTTGAATACTGTCCTTAATGAAAGAGAAATGAGCAACAGGTGTCAATACTCTGGTGATATGGAATGTTTCCCATGCTTCCACTGTGTAAAACTCTGGAACCGCATAAGTTCCAGGTCCTGAATATTCTTATAGTGTATGCTGCAAAATGATCAGGTCTCTACCTTAGAAACGTCTACCCTCAGAATTCTACAATGATTCCTTTAGAACTACAAGTGCTTAGAATTCTACAATTATCACAAACTTCATACAAAATTCTAGATTCCCACTATAAAATTTGTAATATTCTCTGGTACAAAGTCTCGTATTTCTGTTACGATACACTTAGAATTTCTTGTAACTCTAAGTTAGAATGATGAAGTCCTAATAATTATATAATTATTCATTCCTATAACATGCACTAAAGTAGCTCGGGAGGCTCAGCTGCTAGAAAGCGCAGGTCCTATGAATCTGGGTTCGAATCCAAGGTGAGGCTTGCAACCTGAAGGTCAGTGGTGTGTTTACAGAACGCTGCAATGGACTGGAGCCCGGTCCAGAGTGTACCTCTACCTGAGTCTAGTTTTACAGAATTACAGAATAGGTTCCAGGTCTTTCCCCAGTGACCCTGAATCAGGATATGTTGGGCTAAACAGGATACTAAAATTCACCATCATTAAGTCCTTAGAGTTTCTTATTTTTAATTTCTTTGAACTCTATAATCATTAGGGAAAATAATAACCATGGCCCTCAGCAGGAAACGCAAATGGAAACGGAGACCGGGAGACTGACATTTATAGTTACAGAATTGTTAAGTCCTTGGAAGTCCTAAAATTTCCTTGTTATTAAGTACCTAGAATTTCGATAAATAAAGAATGGAAAGAATAGAATAAAGATGCAGTGCCTATGAATCATCAGCACCTAATGGATTCTTCCCATGTTCAATACCAGAAGCATTTTTACTTCATATACATGGCATCACAATGTCCTGCAAAAACCCATTGCTAATCTCTTTGTCAGGTCAATAAATCATATGTTGCTATCAGCAGCCACATGAACAGAGAAGATATTAATGTCCAGAATTAAAAAAAATATGAAGACGTGAAAAAAATCTAATTCATATCGAACCTGTGGAAAGAAAACTGTCTCGTCCTGCTCACACCTGCTGTTCCTTCTTTTTGTTGTTGCAATGCCTCTGTGCCTTTCTGATTAACAAACATAAAAGTCTAATTCAGACTGGAATGATTTACATAAAAATTGCCTTCCCCACCTTGTTTTGTCTGTCCTTTTGTTTGTTTTCATGGATTTCATGGTGCCTACTCAAACGGGAAAATGGTAAAGGTTATTTCCTCACGTCAATACTCCCTGCAGCAAAGCGCATCCGATATAAAATGAAAACACCTGATGTTATGCGGTTAAAGACTGCCACTTTCTAACCTAAAACGTAAGAATAGCCAGGATTTCTCTTAAAAGCCTACTCCAAATGGAAACGGAAGTTTTGATCTTTCGTGCAAACGTACTAATTGCAGCTTAATGCACTGGGGGAGCAATCACAGCACATCCAGAGGGCCGCATCCTTTTTTCCCCCTACATCTTAAGCAGCGGCGGCTCCTGAAATTAAGCTCTCAGTTGTCCTGACCTATTTATGAATGATTTCATTTTGCACTCGTTCTCTTAAAGGCTTTGAAAAGGGACTGGCGCGGCACTCGGATTAGCATGATTAATCGTTTTACACAAATATTGAGAGTCATGGAGCGCTCTGCAGCAAGGGGAGAGATAAGATCTTTAAATTACCTGGATGTGGGCTGGATCCAAGCTGGTGCCCCAATTAATCCTCCCCGAACGCAATTAGAGCCGGAGCCAGCCAGCTGCGCTCATAGCAATGCCGGGCTTAACACCGCCCGCAAACACACGCACACGCCGTGCTTCCAGAACACCAAATTGAACGCCGCAGACTGAAAACAGACCTGCACGGATCGCTCAGTCGGTCCTAGACACTATGACGTGACCAGACCTTTGGCCTGAGTCACATTAAAAGAGAAAAAGCCCCACTGAGTCACTCCAGCTGCTGTTCAAAGCACACAGGAGGATAAGGAAGTCACAACACAATTTCTTTAAGCCAAGGCGAGCACTAGCCAGCAAATAATCTGCAGCCATTACTGCGTCTAATTGTTAATTAAAAACCATCAGCTTCAAGAGGTACATGAAAAGGAAACACAGTGCTTAAAGACCACCAGCTGCTGGACAAAGGAGAAAACACATCAGCCTCCCTGTTGGAAAACAATCAGTTACGTTCAAAGTTGCGTTAATGAAAAGCAATGCTGGAATTAGCCGAGGGTTCTCGTGGTTTCAGCATCGCTCAGTTTTTCTTAGCTGTGTCTCAAGCAGAACACCAGGACCTAATACAAATTAATGTTGTGGCATCGGGAGCCCCCTCAACCGCCGTGTGTAGGCGGGGGAGTACTCATGGCTCCCAGCATGCACTGCAGCACGGGCAGGGTGGGTTTAATTTCGATAATTCATTTCAATTAAAGAGGGACACGATGCATCGCGATGCCAAAATGTGACAGTGCGCATCGTCGAGTGGGAGGATGCGTTCTTGTTTATTACGCCATCTAAGGCAATTGCATTTTTTGAACACCACAAGACGCAACCACAAGCTCACAGACGCGTATCTTCCGGGTTCTTAGTGAGTCACCTCCTAATTGCCGGGAGCTAAAGATTAGGTTTGTTTCAAATTTTATTCAAGAAAATATGCACTGTTTTGCATTGTTTACACTTTAGAAATAAAAAAGGTCATATCTAATCTCCCGGTATCTGATCCCGCTACAATGTATGATGCTATTTTAACCCACTACAACAAACGATGAGCTAAGAGAGACATCAGGGCATCAAAATAACTCATACAAGACAAGCTGAGAGGCTAAGGGTGACTTAACAGGAATATATTTAAGAATATAACATTCCGAGTTAACTAATGTTAACTAGCTACGTGTTTTCTTTGAGTTTAAACTACATTACCAAAAGCTCTTTTAATTCTGTTTACTTGACTGCTAATAGCAACCTACAATTTATTTCAAAAGTACAGTTAATTGAGTAAACACAACATAATATTTAAGTTCTAACAGTAGCACTGAGCAGTCCTGATGTTAGTGTGTGCTGCTCAAACTACATAAAACACCTCAACTTTCTCCAAATCTGGCACTCTGGATCAAACTTACAAGATTCCCGCCTGAAGCAGCCAAATTAGTAGGAGTCCATCAACCCCAGGGATCTCATTAAATCACTGAGGAAGAATAAAGACTTCATCTGCGAAATAAAGCTTTTTTTGTAATTACCTGGTGGCTGCTGATTAAAGCATCTTCTTTGTATCATTAGGTTGATTCTTTGTGCTTTGAGCTTAACTTTCTCCCATCTGACTATCTGAAGCTCCAAGCAGGATTTCTAACGCCAGCACAGCTGTCACCGAACCAGCGCTCCTTCTGCTAACAGAGAGCATGCTAATCATATAGCACCTATTGGTTCATTTCAATTCTGTGCAATCTCGGAGCGCTGTTGTGTAATCTGTATGTGTTGCATGTTATGCTTATTGCATATTTATCGAATATATTGCATCACTGTGCCGGTTCTCAGAGAAACAGAGCCAAAGGTGTCTGAAAAATAAGCAGTGAATCCATCTGTGAAAAGTCTCATTAGGATTAGGAAAAAGTTTTCAGGACGTTGACCTGAACATTACTCCGGCATCCAAGTGTTGATATTCATTAGACACAAGTACCGGTATGCGGTATAAAAGTCTGTACAGTATATATATACTGCCTGGGCAAAAAAAATAAAAGGTCACCACCTGGATTTAACTAAGCAAATTTGTAAGAGCCTCCCATGGGGTAATTACTGCATTGGTGATTATGTTTCGAATGGCAACAAGTTCTTTAACCACAACTGATGCAGTGAGCAGCTTCTCATTTGTTAAACAACCATGTCGAAAGACGCATTCTGTAGTCATGGAAAAGACGTTCATCGGTTTCAGAAGGGTAAAATTTTTGGCATGTATCAAGCAGAGAAAACATCTAAGGAGATTGCTGAATCTGTCCAGAACTGTCCAGCACATTATTAAAAAGTGGAAGGACCGTGGGGAAACATCATCTTCGAGGAAGGAATGTAGTCAGAAAAAAATATTGAATGATCGTGATCGGCGATCACTTAAACGTTTGAAATCAAATCGTAGAAAAACAACAGTAGAACTTAGGGATATGTTTAATAATGAATGTAAGAGCATTTCCACATGCCCAACTCAAGGGATTGGACTTAACAGCTGTGTAGCCTTAAGAAAACCACTTGCCAGTGAGGCTAACCTGCAAAAACAGCTTCAATTTGCTAGGGAGCATAAAGTTTGGACTCTGGAGCAAAGGAAGCATGTGGTCTGATAATGACCAGGTTATTCCATCAATGGATTTTATCTTCCCTGATGGCATGGGCATATTCCAAGATGACAATGCCAGGATTCATCACGCTCAAATTGTGAAAGAGTGGTTCAGGGAGCATGAGCCATCATTTTCACACATGGATTGGCCACCACAGAGTCCAGACCTGAACCCCATTGAGAATCTTTGGGATGTGTTGGAGAAGACTTTGTGCAGTGGTCCAAATCTCCCATCATCTATACAAGATCTTGGGGAAAAAATGAATGCAACTCTGGACAGAAATAAATGTTGTGACGTTGCAGAAGCTTGTGGAAACGATGCCACAGCGAATGCATTCCGTAATCAAAGCTACGGGTGGTCCAATGAAATATTAGTGTGAACTTTTTTTGGCCAGGAAGTATATATATATTACTACTATGTATCCCAACTACTATGTGTCTATCGTGGGGCTGTGGTAGCCTAGCGCTTAAGGTACTGGACTCTGGACCAGAAGGTCCAGGGTTCAAATCCCACCTGTGCTAAGCTGCCACTGTTTGGTCCTTGAGCAAGGCCCTTAACCCACAGTTGCTTGGATTGTAAGATTGTACCAATTGTAAGTCGCTCTGGATAAGGCCGTCTGCTAAATGCTGTAAATGTAAATGTATGGTAATGTCCGGTCAGTGTCAAATCCAAGGTTCTCCATGCTGCCAATATAGGGCCCATGAACAAAACTCTGAACCTTCAACTGCTCAGTTGTAAGTCACTCTGGGAAAGGGAATCTGCTAAATCTTCCAAAACCAAATGCTGTACTACCCTGCCTGCTCAGAGAAGATGTGCTATTTGGTGAGCTTGGTGAAGACTTGTCATTGTGTACCACTTGCACTCACAATAAATGAACCTAAATAGCTCGTTTGTAACGTCGAAGCCTCCTTGCAAAACTCAGACTACTGACTGAGCTCCTCCTGTCAGATGAAGGACAGATTGGAAGAGCACAGCTTATTAAGGATAAGAGGACGATCTGTTATTCCTGACATTTAGCATGTGCAGGAGGTGAGACGCTGCTCCTCTCCCGCTGAGCTCCAGCTGTGAGCCGCCAAACGGCGCAATGACAAGGAGCAATCCGGATCAACCGACGACATTTTCTCATCGCCGTCACACTCACACCCTCGCTGCTGCTCGCACCCCGAACAGCAAGCGAGACGCTCTTTACACGCCGTGCACGTGCTAGCCTAGCGATCGCTGCCATTCAGAGAGCAGCATCCTACTAGCCACTGCCAGATTTCAGCCTGATCTCCATCCACTGCATCTGAAGAGTATGTCCACGGACAGGCATTTCGACGCGTTTCATTTGTTCTCAGAAAAGAATCGACTGGCCACACACTTGGATGCCTAAGGGCGGTTATGTAATTCAGTAAATGTTCATAATGTGCGACTTTATGATGCTAATACAAAATAATAGTAAGGCAAAGGGAGTGGCTCAGGTTTAGGCTCAAAAGTGAGAATTGCAAACTTCCAGCTCCTAGCTATGCCAATCGCTGTCTCATTAAAACAGCTATAAAAAAAGCTACAAAGTATCACCCCTTGCTTTTTATATAACGTGCCATGTGCATGAATTAGCCTGTGCTAATACAGCCGGTGTAATAAACACTTTAATATAGCCGCTCTTATTTCACCAGCTGAAACGTCTGCTTTCTTTCAACGCTGAAGCACTTCCACACATTTCCGCTTCACTGAAAAGCAAAACTCTCTGAAAAGTTAACTTTGACACAAGACTGACAGGATCAACCTGCGACATTTTCTCATCTCCTGCCGCCTCTCGCACCTTCCTTTGCATGCGAGCCACTTTTACACACCTCAAACGTGCCATGATGAACACGTTCACTGTGGTTCATGTTCGATTAAAAAAAAAGAGAGAGATGATGTTAAAATATTCCAGCTCTCACAGATCAAACTGAAACAGATACTTCCGAAAGTGAGAGAGAACTTACAAATTGCAAGGAGGAAAAATGAAAACGAGGCATGAGTGCTAACGGCAGAATCTTCCTCTTCAGAATCTACAATAATACTGGGGATTGGGCTGGGAAAATTGCATTTGAGGTAGACTGGGTGATTATTTTTATTCAGTATTTGCATAGAATAAAGTACCTAACACGTAAGTTATTACTTATTACAGTGGAAATATACAAGCATTAAATGGAGATATAAAAGCATTAAAGAGGAAGAATCTGTGGTCAGGTTTAATCCTGTTTTATACTTTTACTGTACTCAGTAATTATTGAGAAACTCAACTGTGTCAGGATCTCTCTCTCTCTCTCTCTCTCTCTCTCTCTCTCTCTCTCTCTCTCTCTCTAATTTAACATACATTTATGGCCGAGATCTTGTACTGATGATGGCAGAGTCGAACCACTCCATACCATCCAAAAAATCCATTGATGGCATAACCTGGTCCTCAGCTGACTTCATCTTATTGCCACATAACATTTCTGAGTCCTGTCCAGAAGCAGATGACATCTGAAACATTTTTTTTCATTGACTACAGGATATGTCTTCCAACATGGTAGTTTAACACTAGCATGACTGAAATCACAGAGCCATCAGCCAAATTATGTTATGTAAATGCGTGGCAGAGAGGCTCCAGCTGATATTCTGGTGTGCTCTCTGTCTCTGTCTCTGTCTCTCTCTCTCTCTCTCTCTCTCTATCTCTCTCCATATACACACACATATACACACCTATACACTATACTGTTGTGATTAGTATAATTTCTGTATAGGGAAATAAGGAAAGGAAAGTATCGAACCACCAAAGTAAGGCTGAGACTGTACCAGGTCTCCCAGACTCAAATAAATAAATGTTGTTCAGCAGACGCCCTTATCCAGAGCAACTTACAATTGATAATCTTACAATCCAAGCAATTGTGGGTTAAGGGTCTTGCTCAAGGACCCAACAGTGGCAGCTTGGCAGAGTTGGGATATGAACCCTGGACCTTCTGGTCCGTAGTCCAGTACCTTACCCGCTAGGCTACCACAGTCCCATCATCATATCATCACAGTCAAATCATGCACAGTCCATGAAGCTTGGAGAGTCAGTGATCTGATAGTACTGTTTCTACAAGCATCGCTCTGCCCAGGTCCAAAATGTACGCTGTGCTTGCAGGCCTGTGATCGCTACAAAGATACTATGCAGTATTTGTGCTTTGGAAAGATGAAGAAATGATGAAAAGATTGATCACTTTAGTCATTCTATTGTTAAGAAACATGAAACTAGGGTTTAATGAACTGGTACCGGCGAAAACATTATAATCACTGCGGTGATGTTCCAATCACTGCTCTTAAGTATTTTAATTCAAAGCAACCTGAAACTAAGTTTTTGGTCAGGCAGTGTAATACTGTAAAAGAGACCAGGTAATTCTGTAAACCATTAACAACCTAAATAAATATTAATTATTAGATAAAGTAGCAAAACTGGAACAGTAATTCATTAAGCCCTATACAGGCAAGGCAGATATACACCCTGGAGAAAGGGTGCAAGTCCATTAAAAGACCACACTCAAACCTAAGGGCGAATTAGAGTACGCAATTCATCTCATTAACAAACCCTAACGTTCAAAGGAAACTCACTGATTAATCAGGGTCTAGTCTGGGTTGAGCCACACTACCCACTGTGCCATTGTGCTTCCTATTGTAAGGTGGTACTGCATCATTTTTCCATTTTGTTTGCTATTCAGGAACAGATAACAAATAGACAGCGAGGTGAAGCAAGATACAAATGGCGTTGACTTGCTTGGTATGACTACATGGAAGTGCATGTTGGTCTTGTAAATATATAAAACCATTTTTTAACTTGTCAGCCCTGCCAAAATGATTAAAATGGTTTTCCCTTCAGGCGGTAAACTAAAGCCATAACAGTCCAATGAAAGTCCATTTCACTTTTCACATATCCTGGCATTTTGAACGCCAACATTGGACGTCTACTGTTTTTATTATTTTAATCTGCAAAAAACGACTGATTCTACCCGTGGGTCAACGTGAATCGCTAGCGAATTGCTGCCGCACCACCCAAGTGCGTAGCCCCCATAATGCATCTGCTAAAGCAAAGAACACTCAGCGTAGGGAACATTTTTCTAAACAAAGACTGACATGTTCTTTTCTTTTCACCTCCCACACCCGCAACCACTCAGTAATAATGCCTTCTCTTAATATTTCCATCTGGGTTTGGGTATAGAGTCCTGTGTTTCCGTCCAGTGTGTCACTGAGGACGAGCACCCTGCTGACACTCTGTCAGGTTCATGATGAATGAATGCAATATGGCACCAGTCACCCCACCGAGTCACTCAATAACGCAGACAGGACGTGCTGGCGAGAGAGCTTTTTACAGGAAGTACTGAACGGACAACAAAGTCACCCAATACCGGTCAAAAATCAAGAGGGTGCCGCTGCCATGAAGCATAAAAACTGTAAGCAGAGAAAGAGCTCAATGTAGAAATCGATAAGGTTAATCAGCTGAATCAGCGGCAACACCGCGCAGCCTCATCCTGATACACGGACGCAACAAGTGTTCTATCTCTCAAAGATACACTTCTCTGGCCCTTCATCTCCACCACAGCAATCATGTACTTACCATGGAATACATGATTATACAACCTTTCCATCTCGCACTTGCCCATATACCCATCGTCATACACATAAACACACTCCTGAATGCTCTGATGATTGTGACAGAAATGGACCCAGGTCAAGTGCGCTCTTCAGGTAAAACATGTTACCAATCACAGCCATCTGCACATCCAACTCCTATTCTTGTGCCACTTCAAAACACCCTGCAGAGTGGGTACTAACTGTGGTGTGCATGTTACAGTGCATACGCTTCTTCTATTGAAGAGGTCTAAGCACACAAAAGCACCTCTAACCAGAGACGGCAGCAGTAGGCAAGCTACGTTTCCAATGTTTTGTGGGCTAACCAGCTACCAATTTCCTTCGTCTGTAGGGCAGTGTATAAAACAGTGTACTGCTGCACCTTTGTAGAGGGGTAGGCTTTGGATGAATGGATGCCCACAATGGGGTATCATCACTCATAACCACAGACTACAAACATAGCTGGATTTTTGCTGTCCAGACTGTATACACACCATATACAGTGCTGTGCAAAAAGTCTTAGGCCACCATTAGGTTTGTTGTTTTAGCAATGGTATAATGACCAAATATAATTACTTTCCAGTCTCTTTGTAAAACCCTGAAAGAAAAAAACAGCTGTGGGCTACAGTGGGAAGTATTTAGTGTAACCTCGCCTTACATTTGAGTAATAGCAGCACCTGGCGGCATTATCAGGACGCCAAGTTGACCTTTCTATAGTCCAGTGTTTCTCATTCTTGGTCCTGGAGGCTCACTGCTCTGCACATTTTAGTGTTTTCCTTACTCAAAACACACCTGATCCAATTACTAAGCTCATTAACAAGCCATTGAAAGTGAGTAGAAAATTTTTAGGAAAAACACTAAAATGTGTGGAACAGTGGGGCTCCAGGACCAGGATTGAGAAGCACTGCTGAAATCTAAAGAAGATTGATCATGAATGGTCTTTTTGGAAGGGTAGCAGCCAAGAAACCACTTTTTCAGAAGGGGATCATGGTGAAAAGGTTACGATAAGAAAGCTCAGAAAGACTAGAATGAAGATCAATAAAAAACAGTATAATGGAGTGATGGATCACTGACAAGATGTTATATATTTACATTTACAGCATTTCGCAGACGCCCTCATCCAGAGCAACTTACAATTGATACAGTCTTACAATCCAAGCAATTGTGGGTTAAGGGTCTTGCTCAAGGACCCAACAGTGGCAGCGGTGGGCTTTGAACCTTGGACCTTTTGGTTCATAGTCCAGTACCTTAACCGCTAGGCTACTACAGTTCCACACAGATGTTATAGATGGTTTATACCATTGCTAAAACGACAAATCAAATGGTGGCCTAAAACTTTTGCACAGTACTGCTACATCGCTGGCCTACTACATCAAAGCCAAAGTCTAAATGTGCTCATTTAAAACAACAGATATACCCATCATGAGTAACCCTAATGAGGGTGTCCAATGCTGTGCAGGCATGACGACATGATGCAGATCATCCATTGATCTATTCTGCAGTTTCCAAGCGTGGAAACATGATGTGTCCAAAGTGAATGTACTCAAGTGCTTTAGACGGGAGTAAAATGCATTTAAAAGACCTTAGAAGATCAGATCAGCAATGGCAGCACAAACACAGCGTTGTTCGAAGAACAACAAAGGAACGACGATGCAGGAGCATGTCATACTTGTGAAGATCACATTCACCAAGGACCATGTGATGAACAATAGGGGGTTCCTTCTTGTATTCCTGCTCATTAGTGACTTGAGCCAGCAGCCGTCAGAGCTTCATGACTGATTACCGTCTGCTGCCATAGGAAGCCCGTCAGGGCGGATCACCGCCGGGGGGGACACGGAGACCGAATCACCGCGGCATCCTGATACACGTGGGGCGCATCGCAGTGGTTACCTGATATGCACGGTCCACATCACTGTGGTTACTTGACAATCCCCATGATGTTCGGCGCAATGAAGCATTAGGGTCGTGTGTGCCAGTGTGTGACTGATCTATGGTAGGAGTGCAATCCTGGTGCACTGTGACTCTCTCTCCATCTCCATATAATACATTTTCTTTCTCCTGCTCCTATGTTTCCTATCATTTCTTGGTATGGCCATACCACTGCTACACATTGCCAGATTTAGTTCCCTCCACAATTTATTGGCACCCCTGGTAAAATGAATAAGAAGAGTCACCTTTTGATATACTGAAATAAATGAAAAGAACCGAACATAGACACAATTATTGGCTTCACTGCATTTAATACTTTGTAGAAACCTCCTTGACACCAAAACATATTTAGTTATATTTGTAAAATATTTGGTTACATTTTATTTCTGAGAAATGATAGGAGTGCCAGTAATTGTGGCCCGTGGTTTTGTTAAAGATCTCACACTAAATGTACTTTAATTAAAGGTTGGATTTCTCTCATTTTTTTCAGTCTGAGATTAAGCTAACTAACCAAAAAGTGAATTTCTTAAGTCTCTTCTTACTCAGCTTTACCAACAGTGCCAATAAATGTGGAGAGGACTGTGTGTTCTTATAACCTGGTGCAGAGCAGCACACATATGACAGGTATTGCGTTAGAAGCAAAACAATATTATGAAGTATGGTGCCGCGATATCTAGTCAGTTCATTTCCTGTCATTCCTGGCGGGCACTGGTGGCTCAGTCACATTTTCCTAATGATATTTTTGAATAATCACATGTCATGTACAGATGGTAGAAATAACCAGCTGGATGACAAACAGTAACTTGGAACAAACTTGGTTTCTCTCATCGTATGTGCTGTTGTTGGTAAGTAAAATCTAAACAGAATAGAATTTATATAGCATCGTTCTTGATCTCTGTAAAGGGAGTCTAACATCAGTTTTTTGCTGGATATTGTATTAATTCTATTAGTTATAGTTAGTTAATATTCCATAAGTAATAGGTATGTTTATTACTAAAATAATGAAAACAGATACTCATAAAAACATAGATGGATTATTAATGGGATAGCAAGTAGTGCCCCTCCCTTACATGAGCTGCGTTCCATTTCAAGGGCTGCATCCTTCGTAGGCTGCATTTGAAGAACGATTGCGTCATAGTGGCACGCCTAGGCTGTCCCATTTCGAAAGCTCCTTCGTAAGCAACCAAGACATGAGGCCTTCTTTTCCATGGTAACGAAGGATCCAACGGATGTACCCCTTGCCACCCAACATATCCCGAGGTGCACTGAGTGCTTGTGGGACTGCGGTAGCCTAGCGGTTAAGGTACTGGACTCTGGACCAGAAGGTCTAGGGTTCAAACCCCATAGGGTTCAAACCCCACCTCTACCAAGCTGCCACTGTTGGGTCCTTGAGCAAGACCCTTAACCTACAGTTGCTTGGATTGTAAGACTGTACCAATTGTAAGTCGCTCTGGATAAGGGCGCCTGCTAAATGCTGTACATGGTGACGCAAACCGTAAATCTCCCAACGGTCTCATTTCGGTTCGAACTTCACCACTTGCACATGTAGACCACGTCCTTCGAAGGATGCAGCCCCTGAAATGGGACACAGCCATGGCTTCTATCCAAAAGAAAAGTAGGTAGATTGAATAATTCTACCTGAAAGACTTGAGGGTTATGTCTGAAACTGGATTGTATGTTTAAACATTGTATTTCACAAAATGTCCTGCTGATTACATATTTGTTTGTTCTACCAACTTAAGGGTAATTAGCAAAAGCCGCCTGGCTTTGAGCCTCATTTTTCCCTCCTTCCCTCCTTCCAAAACAAGATGTAAATCAACAGCAGAATGAGACTGGGAGCGGTTACCATGTCCTTGTAGCTTTTTAACTGTTGGTTTTGTTGTCGGTGGATTGGAGTGAATTAGCCTGACATCTTTATATTTGTTTATTAGCATTAAATTAAACAAGACTTTTTATGTGGGTAAAAGAAGACTTCAGATAAGAACTACATTCATATTTTTCTGGACTGTTTTTTGGAACATTTTTGTTACACAGATCTGGACCTTAGAAGATGGAGAAAGAAAATGTGTCTAGAGCATGGCTCATTCTATACAAAAGTTTTGTTTTGGTACGAATATTTACGATTAAACCAAGTTTACTGATAATGTAAGGGCATATTATAGTTAGATACGACTTAAAACTTTGTAAAGAATATACAATTTTGGTCAATGCAATTTCAGATAAAACATCAGCAGATTTTGTGCACCATGGCCACTGCTGCACCACACCCACCTCTAAGTCATTCATTAAACATCATGGAGAATTACCAATATGCAGCTGTTGGGTCACTGATCTAAGCCCACGTCTGCAAGAAAGTAAAGCTCTGTATCTCTTCAACCACCCTCTTGTTCCCTCTCTGAACGTTCGGCGATGAGTAAGAGCTCTGTGTCTGTCTTATCAGAGAAGCTCTTGGGGCATTTATGACCGTCAGCCACCTGACAACCGAACCAGCAAAGACAAATGAGGTTCTGGACACAGTGGACTATGTTCATACGCCTTGCAGTTTCACAGTCACGCTTAGCCTAAACGTTTACAACAAGAGGACATCTATCTGTGCCTTTCCGACACCACCGACTGCACTTTGGTTCAGTTTCAATCAGAACTGTCCTTTGTAGGTTTGTGTAACCTTTGCTGAGTAGATGACAGCCCAATTCATTTGTCGTGCTGGAAGACGACTCCTTCTGTAGTGATGGACGCAATCTCGAGTGGTCAGCATTTCTGAGAATGGGTTTAAGAGAGTCAATTAACTTCAAGGTGAGAGAGATGTGTGTCATAGTCTTAACGCTGTTCGCCTCCATCAGTCCGAGTCTCGTTGGCAGTCAGGAATGTAGTAAGGGAGATGGCGTTATTGGCTGGAAGGAGATGAGGACTTTGTGAGGGAGATTATTGGTTGGCGGTTTGGGCTGCTTCAGAGATCATTGGCTGTACGTGTCCGATGATGGATTGAATTCCGATACACCTTGCTCTTGTGTGCACAGGAGCCCCGTAACCAGATCCATCAGCCCCACTGACTGCTCCAATCCTGCGGGACATGGCGCTCGCTTTCCTGTTAATTCCAGCTTCGCACTATCGATTGCTGCAAAATCAATCGAGGCTAAGTCACTAAGCCAAAAGGGAGACAGGGAAAAATGCTTCTCTGAGTACAGCAGCTGCAGCTCAGATTAAACATCTCTGATGAAGACAAGAAAGAAAAAAAGAAAGAAAGAAAGAAAGAAAGAAAGAAAGAAAGAAAAGGAAGAAAGAAAAAAGAATGAAAGAAAGGAAGGAAGGAAGGAAGGAAGACAGGATGGCAGGAAGAAAGCAAGAAACAATGGAAGGAAGGAACAAAGAAAGGTATAAAGGAGAAAGAAAAAAAGAAAAAAAAACAAGGAAAGAAGGAACAAAGAAAGGTATAAAGAAGAAAGAAAGAAAGAAAGAAAGAAAGAAAGAAAGAAAGAAAGATAGATTAAGGACGGAAGAATGAAAAGACGAAAGAAGAAAACGAAGAAGAAAGAAAAAAAAATGAAAGAAAGGAAGGAAGGAAGAAAGACAGGATGGCAGGAAGAAAGAAAGAAACGATGGAAGGAAGGAACAAAGAAAGGTATAAAGGAGAAAGAAAAAAAAAACAAGGAAAGAAGGAACAAAGACAGGTATAAAGAAGAAAGAAAGAAAGACAGAAAGACAGAAAGAAAGAAAAATTAAGGACAGAAGAATGAAAAAGCGAAAGAAGAAAACGAAGAAGAAAGAAAAAAGAATGAAAGACAGGATGGCAGGAAGAAAGAAAGAAACGATGGAAGGAAGGAACAAAGAAAGGTATAAAAGAAGAAAGAAAGAAAAAGATAGGATTAAGGACGGAAAGAATGAAAAAGACGAAAGAAGAAAACGAAGAAGAAAGAAAAAAGAATGAAAGAAAGGAAGGAAGGAAGAAAGACAGGATGGCAGGAAGAAAGAAAGAAAACGATAGAAGGAAGGAACAAAGGGAAAAGGTATAAAGGAGAAAAGAAAAAAGAAAAAAAACAACAAGGAAAGAAATGAACAAAGAAAGGTAGAAAGAAAGAAAGAAAGAAAGAAAGAAAGAAAAATTAAGGACGGAAGAATGAAAAAGCGAAAGAAGAAAAGGAAGAAGAAAGAAAAAAGAATGGAAGAAAGGAAGGAAGGAAGGAAGAAAGACAGGATGGCAGGAAGGAACAAAGAAAGGTATAAAGGAGAAAGAAAAAAAGAAAAAAAACAAGGACAGAAGGAACAAAGAAAGAAAGAAAGAAAGAAAGAAAGAATTTAAAGAAGAGTAGGAAGGAACAAAGACAGGCAGAAAGAAGGAACGAACAAAGGAATGCAAGTAGAGAGCCCTGAAATATGTCTTGAAGTTTCCACATAACAGTTCTTGTTTACTGCTTTTGCTCACTCTTATTTAAATAGAATGAAATTTTATTGATTTATTTTCTCAACTCATAGATTGGCTACCATTCATTAACAGTGATTGTACAATTGATTAAAACATGCTGATGAAAATTTTTAATTATGTAAATTACATAACAGGTTCAAGATATTTGTTTGTCTATTTGGTTCATGTAACGTTGCTTTACCATTAATGGCCATCCACGTCAGACACAAGATTACATCAATATACAAAGTTACTTCAAAACTAGTCATACATACTCAGATCGGGCCAGTTTAGCCTAATCAGTTAACCTAATGCGTGTCTTTGGACTGTGGGAGGAAACCAGAGTACCCAGAGTAAACCCATACGGAAAAGGTTAGGACATGCAAACTCCACACAGGCAGAGTCTGAAGTCAGGATTGAACCGGAGATGCTGAAACTGTGTGTGGAACGTGCTATCTGCTGTGCCACCATGCTGCCAGTGGGACAAAAACAGGCAGTTAACAAGGGGGCTCTATCAGTAACCTACTCTCAGCGTTTTTAACGCAATTTATAACAAAATATACAAAATGTCTATGACTACTAGATAGTTCTTTAGCAGTAGAATTGTATGTAAGGAAGCCACTTGTATTTAGCGCGCCCCCCAAAAATAATTCAGTTTGCACGCTATTGACTACCACTCTAGTTCTGGTAGCATGTAGGAATTTTGATCATTAAAGAAAACAAAGAAACTAGGACACAGCTAAAACTTGCCGAGCGATATGAGAGCAGCGTGCTGGTTTATTTATGAGGACGCACTTTGTTTAGGCAGATAAACGATGAGCTGGGAGAATAAAAATGGGGAGGAATCTATAACATGACTGAGATAAGATGCTGTCGGCAGCAGTAGCGCTGACCTCAACACCCGTCTCATCTCTCAAGGCCGTAACCGGAGAGAGGTCTGCACTCTGAAACCCCCGACTATTTGGTCTGAACTGGAGGAAGCCAATTCATACGAGACCCTGGAATGAAGAGGGCTGAGTGTACAGCGACATATTCTCGACATTGCCTTTTATCTGAATCACTCAGCCGCTCTCGAGTCAACCGGCTCCAAAGTGCGCTAAATGTACCGGTCAATAACGCAGGACGAAAATAGAAGCACAAAGCTACAATACGGCTGTTCTCAGATTTCAGACGACATGGGGCATTTTGCTTGATCATAGGTGAAAGTAAAAACAGTCTGTAATGGACTTACTCAGAAAACTTTAACTCGTACGCTGGTTAGCTTGTCTTTAGATCTTTGCTGTATTGTATGATAACACATCGTGCTAATCTTTTCTAACATAACCTGTTTTCCATTTTGTCTTTTCCATTTTGTCGGGGTCAAAGACATCACTTGGCTTTTACATTTAGTCATTTACATTTAGCAGACGCCCTTACCCAGAGTGACTTCCAACTGATAGACTTACAATCCAAGCAGTTGTTGGTTAAGGATTAAAGGCCTTGCTCAAGCAACAAACATCTTGGGAGAGACAGCAAAAGTCTTAGGCCACCATTTGATTTGTCGTTTTAGCAATGGTATAAACCATCTATAACATCTACATGGAACTGTGGTAGCCTAGCGGGTAAGGTACTGAACTATGAACCAGAAGGTCCAGGGTTCAAATCCCACCTCTGCCAAGCTGCCACTGTTGGGTCCTTGAGCAAGGCCCTTAACCCACAATTGCTTGGATTGTAAGACTGTACCAATAGTAAGTCGCTCTGGATAAGGGCGTCTGCTAAATGCTGTAAATGTAAATGGGAGAGGTGGGATTTGAACCCTGGTCCAAAGGCCAGTGCCTTTGCCAAACATACACTAATGTGCAAAAGTCTTAGTCCACCACTAGATCATACATACAGTGGTGCTTGAAAGTTTGTGAACCCTTTAGAATGTTTTATATTTCTTCATAAATATGACCTAAAGCATCATCAGATTTTCACACAAGTCCTAAAAGTAGATAAAGAGAACCCAGTTAAACAAATGAGACAAAAATATTATACTTGGTCTTTTATTCATTGAGGAAAATGATCCAATATTACATATTAATGAGTAGCAAAAGTATGTGACCCTTTGCTTTCAGTATCTGGTGTGACCCCCCTGTGCAGCAATAACTGCAGCTAAACGTTTCCTGTAACTGTTGATCAGTCCTGCACACCGGCTTGGAGGAATTTTAGCCCATACAGAACAGCTTCAGCTCTGGGATGTTGGTGGGTTTTCTCATATTAGCTGCTCACTTCAGGTCCTTCCTCAACATTTCCATTGGATTAAGGTCAGGACTTTGACTTGGCCATTCCAAAACACTAATTTTATTCTTCTTTAACCATTCTTTGGTAGAACGGCTTGTGTGCTTAGGCTCGTTGTCTTGCTGCATGACCCTACCATACATTTGGCAGCAAATATTGTGAGTTAAAGGGATTAACCAAATATATCCTAATAAAGCATATATAGTGAAAATGGATTCAATGCAGCTTTACGACTATTTAGGCCCACAGCCCTAACTGAGAGATCCTAGGGCGATAGTGGCAAGGAAAATCTCCCTAAATGTCACAAGGAAGAAATCTTGGGAGGACCAGCCTCCTTGGGCAAAGAAGGTCAAGGTAGCTGAATAGAATATGCGGGTTAAATCACAAAACCATAAAGCTTACATGACATTGATTTGACCAGTTGATATTATAAAGTGACTGACATTTATATTCACTTGGAGTTCTATGGTGCATTAACCAGTGTGGCTTACAAGAAATGTAGAAATGCCTAGTGACATTTCAGTTCTGAGATTTTAAGGCCTGATTCTGCAGTGAAGACTAATTAGTAGTACAATAGGGAAGTTTGGCAATGTTACTCTGTGTGTGTGTGTGTGTGTGTGTGTGTGGCAATCAACATGCTGCTGCAGGTGCACTTTTGCATTACGTATTCATGCCTGAACTCACATTCCAAATGTGCCATAAATTAACTTCTCTAAGGCCCACGACCCAGCACACACGAGCCTTGAATAATACCTTCCCTGCCTCAGGAAACCAAAGTGCCCACCACTGAGCGAGAAAGAGTACTAGCTAGAGGAAAGCGGTTGAAATAAAGCTGTATCTGTCAGAGAGAGACCATCCAAAACCAGTGCCCAGCTGCACTGTGTTTGCAGTTCAGGCCGCTTAGCAGGAACTCTATAAGCCAATTCAATTTCTGTCAGTAAATGCACTAATTTAGATCAACTCTCCATAATAAACTCTCCAATTGGCACGGCTGAAGCCTGGCCAACTCTTATCCGTCCATTACGCAGACTCGAACTGGCATGGCCGCCTGCAGACGTGCCAGATCTTACTCCTGCGACTTTTCCGAGCGTATATGAGGCTGCAGCTTGGCTAAATGTCATTCGAAATAAAATGGGCATGGGTCACTACAACTGTTTTATCAGGCAACGCGTAATCGGGGCGTGAGCGGCTCCTTGGCTGCGGGTTGAGAGAAGAGCGCTGTTAAATGAGCTGCTGGCGAAAGCATCGCTGTTTTTCTAGTGCATCAATGAAGCATTGTGTCCCAAGTCTCCCACACATACAGATTCAGTTTCCCTTCTGCACACACAAACGCAATTTCTCTTTCACACACACGACTTTCAGACGTTATATTGAAACAGTCTGAATCTCCATTTATAATACTGGCTTCAAAGAGCTAAATGCCACAAGGTCCATAGGTCCAGCATAACAAAGGCAAAGCAAAAGTTTTTTTTTTTTTTTACCGAACTTGCTCAATATGTCCACAAATGTAGCTGTTTCTCAAGTCAAAAAAGGGACAGATGATTACATACATAACGTTCTGGCTAGTTAGTTTAGCTTAATACAAGAGCTATTTAACACTATGTAGTAGCCTACACTGTAAGAGAGATGCTGTGAAAGAACAAAAGGTGAGCATGATCCCTTGGTCCTAAGCAGATGAGGGGTCAGGGGACCGTATGGACCTGAATACTTTAATGAACTAATTAGTCTGACATACTGTAATAAAGCAGTTAGAGGACCCAAAAGTGATATTGCTGCCCCTGCATAGTAATATTATGATGCTATTGTTTGCTATTCTGATATCACTAAAGGCTTGGCATTGTCTATGCAATGCTCTACGGGGTAGGTCAGGTGATTGTTGGGGAAAGTTCATACACTCATTGATATTCTTTGATCTTCACATTATTAGATACCACTATTATTAGATTTAAGGTATTCCAGGATACTGCGGTATTCAAAAAAGGTGACGGCGTTTTTAAAATGTGACGTTGGATGTACCTACTTAAAGCACCGATGGAGCAGTCAAAAGATAGCAGTCGTCAGACAAGGATGCTGACACATAATGGTCGCTGGATGGTTTGTAATAAAATGAAGAACCAGTCGACTTACTAACAAAAATGCGAATCATTACTTACTAACTTCTCACGAACACGAACAGGGACACACACAGACCTGAAAGAACCCTACGCTGATTTTGGATTTTTAGAAAGTGGTCAGCAAGAGACGTTTGAGGTTCAGACAAATTTTTTTAAAGGAAACGTGAATACTATAATCTGTATACTGTACAGTTCATTCATTCATTCATTCATTCATTGTCTTATCCGCTTATCCTAGTCAAGGTCGTGGGAGAGCCAGTGCCTAGCCGGCAACACAGGGCACAAGGCAAGAACCACCCTAGACAGGGTGCCAGTAAATCATAGGGCTCATACACTCACACACTCATACACACATTCACACTCTGAGGGGCACTTTGGAAACACCAATTAACCTAACACACGTCTTTGGAATGTGGGAGGAAGCTGGAGAACCCGCAGAAAACCCACGCCAACACAGGGAGAACATGCAAACTCCACACAGACAGAGTCCAGGATCACTGTAAATTTTGTAGTCGTAAAACAAGAAAATAAATAAATAATAATAAATAATAGTATATATATTCTCTATATGCATAATTCATATATATATATAATATAGTGAAAACTGACATTTGGCATGCGCTTAACTTTGGGATGATCCACATGATATGTCTCATAACTGACTTGTTAAAGGTTCATATTTAAGCATATTTTCAAGTTGGTTCCCTGCTGAGGTTATGTAAACTTCAGTTCATTTAGGAAATAACACATGATTTGACCATAACTACTGTATATATACCTAATGTACTTAATTAAACAAATATCACATGCATTAGTCTGTTGCGTCTACTGAAAACATTTCTCTGTGCAATGAATTTTACATTAAAATGAGCTGCAAACGTTTTCCCTGCTATAACCATATTGGAATGCATGGTGGAATATCCTCAGACTCCATTAAAGGCTCGCCATTGTGTCTCTACCAGTCGTTCCTTATAATCATCCTATTGATCAGTGATGCAGGAGTCCAGATGTGACAAGCTAAGATGAATGGCATGCTGTCCAACCACTGACACCACTGATTTCCTGCACTCTATAGGTCCCAACATGTGTGAACGAGTGTCGGCTTTCATTCAGAAGCCATGCTGGGACAGATTAAAACCATTAAAGGAATACTATAGAACCTTGTGTGTATCCAAAAATCACATATTTATCTGTACTAAAACAAGAAAATGTCTTGTTGTAATACTCGGTTATAATGGATGTCTAGAGGAATTTATCAGGGTTTAGGCTCAACGTATGTTTCTAGAACATTTTCATGAATTCCTTTTAAAATATATTCATAATTGATGTTCTAAATGTGCATGCTTTTTTTAGAGAAGGGACAAATCTGCGACTGTACAATTCAAACTACATTTTTTATTTGTTTTCCTCATCCTAACTTCGTAATATGCATAATTCGTATAGTATAGTGACATATTTTAAATGTTTATCGGCAGAATTCTACATCTACCCTTACCCTTTTTTCCCAGTAAACAGGTTTTCTGTTCTCTCCATAGTTTGTGTAGAATGCTGAGATTAAAAAATATTCTGCCTCATAAGAATGTGGAGATAAGGTTATATTATTCTGGTGGCTTCTAAACAATTTCACAGTTCACCAAAACGGATCTTTTAAAAACAGCATTATTACACATAGGGCTTAATACACATTTAAAATGATTATTGATTAAAGGAGCTCATTTTCCCCTTCGTTCATAGGGCTTCACAGGGCTGCATTATGTATGCAGGTGAAAATAGCACATTGCACGTACGCTGCACACACAGCAACTGTTACGACCTGCAATATGTTAAAACCAGTGCAGTGCTCTGTGTTTTCACAGACTCGCACATACACACAAACACATATGCACCTGCGTACACAAGGTAAGCCTAGAAGGTGAAACACAGCAATGACAGTGAGACTAATTTACTGACGGTTGAGAAGACAGTTGAATATCCCGAAAAATGCCTGAAAATGGGTGTGGAATAAAAATGCGCTTCTTCTACCTACTCTATGTTCAGGTATCGTGATTTAAAGATTTATTTGTGTCAGGATGCAGCACTTTTTCCAGTCACTTTGGGCCCGCTTCATCCTTAATAATCTCCCATCAAGTTATGAGCCTTTTCAGCCTTCATAGCCTGTTTCTGTTTGTTCATGGTTTTGCTGGTCCTCTACATCCTTTTTCTACATTAAGTGTTTGTTTATAAGAATTCCAAAGACCAAAATAGCCAAATGATTTGCTTTAGGTTGCTGAAGTTAAGGTTAGAGGATTAGATGTAGGTGTAGGCTTAACATAATCATGATATTAATAGAAAGTACTGACAAGGATATGGAGAGACAAACGTGTGTGTGTGTGTGTTGGGGTTACAATAAAATTGTAACTTCCTTTAAAATAACATGAGGCCAACGTTTTTCTTGCCAATGGAAAGTAATGGTAAATACAGTGGTGCTTAAAAGTTCGTGAACCCTTTAGAATTTTCTATATTTCTGCATAAATATGACCTAAAACATCATCAGATTTTCACAAAGAGAACCCAGTTAAACAAATGAGATAAAAATATTATACTTGGTCTTTTATTTATTGAGGAAAATGATCCAATATTACATATTAGTGAGTGGCAAAAGTATGTGAACCTCTAGGATTAGCAGTTCGTTTGAAGGTGAAATTAGGTGTTTTCAATCAATGTGATGACAATCAGGTGTGAGTGGGCACCCTGTTTTATTTAAAGAACAGGGATCTATCAAAGTCTGCTCTTCACAACACATGTTTGTGGAAGTGTATCATGGCACGGACAAAGGATAACTGCAGGCCATAATTACCCACCCCAGGAGTGGTCGACCAACAAAGATCACTCCAAGAGCAAGGCGTGTAATAGTTAGTGAGGTCACAAACCCCAGGATAACTTCTGAGCAACTGAAGGCCTCTCTCAATTGGCTAATGTTATGTTCATGAGCCACCATCAGAAGAAAACACTGAACACCAATTGGTGTGACATGGCAGGTTGCAAGGAGAAAGCCACGCTCTCAAAAAGAACACTGTTGCTCGAAAGCCAGAAGGCTAATTGGAAAAGAATGTTGTGGGACAGATGAGACCCAAAATAGAAAACTTTTTGATTTAAAAGAAATTGCGTTCGTTATGTTTGGAGAAGGAAAACACTGCATTCCAGAATAAGAACCTTATCCATCTGTGAAAACATGTTGGTGGTTAGTTACCATTGGTTTGGCCTGTGTTGCTGGATCGGGGCCAGGCGGCTTGCCATCATTGAATTGGAACAATGAATCTGACATGATATCAGCGAATTCTTAAAGGAAAATGTCAGGACATCTGTCATGAACAGGCATCTCAAGAGCAAGGTGGTTCATGCAGCAGAAAACGAGCCTAGCACACAAAGCCGTTCTACCAAAGAATGGTTACGGAAGAATGAGAAAGAAGTTCATGTTTGGAATGGCCAAGTCAAAAGTCCTGACCTTAAGCCAATTGAAAATGTGTGTGGAAGGACCTGAAGTGAGCAGCTAAGCTAATGTGAGGAAAACCCACCAACATCCCCGAGCTGAAGCTGTTCTGTACGGAGGAATGGGCTAAAATTCCTCCAAGCCGGTGTGCAGGACTGATCAACAGTTACAGGAAACGTTTAGCTGCAGTTATTGCTGCACAGGGGGGTCACACCAGATACTGAAAGCAAAGGTTCACATACTTTTGCCACTCACTAATATATAATATTGGATCATTTTCCTCAATAAATAAATGACCAAGTATAATAATTTTGTCTAATTTGTTTAACTGGGTTCTCTTTATCTACTTTTAGGACTTTGTATGAAAATCTGATGATGTTTTAGGTCATATTTATGCAGAAATATAGAAAGTTCTAAAAAGTTCACAAACTTTCAAGCACCACTGTAGGTGTAGCATGAATTAGCTACAGTAATCATTATGTCAGAGGTAAAGTCCTCACAAGTATAGTGAGACGAGGACAAATGTGTGTGTAAATGTGTCTAAATCTTGACACGGTGGGTTCCTCACGCCCTTGATTTGTATCTGTGTCTCAGTTCTGCGTTATCTTCTTAGCCAGTTCAGCTTGTTGCTATGTTAGCCTGTTCTTCACCTGTTTCTGTGTTTAGTCTTGCTTGTTTGTGTTGCTTGTTCTGGTTTTCTGTTTGTCCTGTTATTCCATTACCTTTGCTAGCCTTGTGTTTCGTTAGCCATTAGCTTTGTGTTGGCCTGGCTTCTTCTCCTCTGCACCTACATCCTGCCTTGTACCATTCCTTTCAACAAAGTGTGACAATCTCAATGTTAGAGCACTTTGTAAAATTATATTTGTGTGCACCTGTCAATCGTTGGCTCAATCAATTCATCAATATGCCACCACTGTAAATACAGCTCTAGATGATAATAAATCGAATCTACAAGCAGGGTTACATCCAGGGATTTTTCTGCAGTTATAAGACGGAAACACTGCGGCTTCTTCAGTTATTGTGTGCCTACAGCGCCTAGGCTAGTGAATGTGTGTATCTGTGTGTGTGCAGCAGCAGCGCGTAAGTGATTTGACCCCGAGGGCCGCGCTAACGATGTGGGAAGACAGAGGAAGCTTGGGGCACATTAGGCAGAATGCGAGTGTCTCTGATTGTACGCATGGTCAGAGAAGTGGATCTGCGATAGTGTATATGTGTGTGTATGTGTGTGTTTGAATCTGTGTGAGCGCCCACTAGGCTCCAGATGTCTGTTCATTTTGGCACTCGGCTCGTGTACTGAGCCCTCTCGAGCTCTTATTCAAATTGGATGCATAAATTACAGGAGTTAAACCCGTACCCTGCACTGACGGGATCAGCAAATGCCTGACAGCTCTGTTTACCGGCATTGTTTACCGTTCGTCCGTCTCGCGCCGCGACAGGGACCGATCTTATCATGTAATCAATAACGTACGTACCACTCTGACAAATTTATAAACCCCAAACTGGTGTACGCTGACGCATAATCTTTCCTCTAGGCCACATATTTATCTTAACCGGTGGAACAGAAGACACAAAACTGATCCCAGATGGACTCCGTTCCACCAAGATCCTCCTTCTGGACAGTGGGAAGACTCCCAGATTATATTTGGACCCACAGAGAAGGACAGATGGCGAACACATCTGAACCCAGTGGTTAGCGGTGGTATTGGACTGTAACGGTATATATCACAAAAGAATCTCTTTGATAGAAATGAACAAAACTGGGGTCCATGATCAAACTGCTGAAGTCGAAGACTTTTAGAATACATTTAGCAGATGTCGACTTACAACAGTCTTAAAGGGTTCAAGCTAAACAACTGAGGTTTAAATTCCTTGCTATGTGTCCCAACATTGGCTGCTTGGCTTTACTGGGACTTGAACCCTCAATCTTTTGGTTAATATTCCAGTATCTTAATTGCTGAGTCACCACTCTGTAGCAATGGTGAAAAATTTTAGGGTGTGTTATACCCACACTTTCAAATGTATGCGTCAGGACGCCAAGGACCTGACACCAAAGGAAGAAAATGCTGAGTATAAATAAAGCACAAAGGGAGACCATGCAGGACAAAATGCCCTCTAGCAGGCACCACGTCCTGAGAGTATGCAGTTTTGTGAGAACCGATGTTTAGGGCCTTTGTAGCTGTAATAAAAATGGTGTTTTATTGTATTGATGACTCAAACCAGTTTATCACCTACTCATACCAGTGATTTCCCAGTCCGGTAGATGCCACCTTCTGCAAATTGCCACAACAAAAAGGGTCAAAGCACCATTTGTTCTTGAACAACTATCTGAAGGATATAAATACTGCTCTAAATAATTCAGTGCACCCCAAAAGTGGATTTCTAAAGGTTTTCGCTGGCTTATCTTCACAGAGAAAATCAAATAACTGCTTAGAATGCTAGCTGCACCCACCTTTTTTCTGAAAGTGTACCCAGACTTAATCATGAGGACGCCATTTTATGCAGTTTTTTGATGGCCTGCAGTTTTTGCTATATATGAATATAAATATATAACATTTTTTGCTTCCCTAAATGGTTCTTTTCATCTAAAATGGTTTCTAATGGTATTCTTGGTTAGGGGTGTATCCATAGACTCTGCTCACAATTCGACTTGATTCACAATAATGAGTTTATGATTGTATTGTCTTACCAATTTTTTTTTTATTATTTCTTAAGTGTAAACAATGCAAAACAATGGACATCTGGAATACATTTTTCCACAAAACAAAAAAACATTTAGTCCCCTGCGATTCCCTGCGATTAAAAGAATTGTATGAAAAATAAAATGCTCTATTGTAGCTTCACTATGTATTAAATTATCCGAGTGAAAATATATATTTTTCTTTTTAATTTCTGAAGGATAATAATTCACAATAATGTGTACTTGTATAAAACTTTATACAAAATAATCTTTAACAGACTATACAATGAAAATAAAGAAGTTTGTACTGCAAAAACATGTGCTATTTTAACAGTTTCACCCAATTTAAATAAGTGCTATCTTAAGTTGAAAGCCAAAGTAAACAAATCAAAGTAATCTCCATGATGCATCGTATCATTTGTCCTACGTACAGGCTCTCATGTTCAACACAAACAATCTTTCAACAAAATCAATGCCAGGAGAATTCTTTGGATGGTTATTAGTTATTAGATTATTAGATGACTATTAGTTTTAGGAGAATTTATGTACAGGAGTCTGAACAATATCATGCTTCGTGGTTTTCCAAAATGTTTTTTTACCTTGTTTTTGGAAATAATACATTTTCGGGAACAGATCCTTTACCTTGTTAGCTGTACCAGTGGTTCCCAATCCTCAAATTAGAGAAAGTCATGCTCTGTACATCTTGCGCACTATATCCAGTACAACTGATCGGCCACATCAGGTTTTAGAAAGAGCTACAAACTTGCAGAATGTGGAATTCGCAGGAATTGGACTGGGAAATAACTTTCTGACACCTTGAGGTAAATGAAAACAGTCGATTTTAAATCTGAAAGGTAGGAACTCAGAAGAGAAGCCGCTAATCTGGTCTCAAAGCAGCCCAGATGGGCACCTTCTCATCCTCCAGACTTCTACAGAAATATGAGTGTTTGAGTAGCTGTGGCTCAGTGGGACCAGGCCTGAACCCAGGCATCTCCATGGTGTCAGGCCTCCTCCTGAATCTAACACCCGCAGCTGAAGGGTAAATCCCCATCTGGCAGCTCAGCGTTGGGCCGCACCCCACATTTCAGTGTAATTGGGGCGGGCGGGCGATGAGAGCACGGACTTGGAATTGATTCGCTTAATCCCCTTCATTATGGAGCGCCAACGCCGGGGTTCACACCTCATACAAAAGCGGGGTTAGAAAGCAGGGATGTCGACTTTCTTTTCATCCATGAGCTTCCATGCCAGGGCACATTCTGCATTCCTCCCTCCAATCCTTCTTTCCTTCACCCCCCACAAACACCAGAGAAAACTCAACAGCATGAATTACCAAGCCAAATGACTCAAAAGCCTCCTGCTGTTTTGGGTTTTTTTTGGCTTCAGTTGAACCTATTAGGGGCTCATCTGTCTTTCCTTTCTTATTTTCTTTCTTTATTTTGGAGGGGAAAAAGTGCCAGTTTAAAGCACTCTACCTAAACCAAAACACAAACAGCCCAAAAGCCTTCTTCACATCTCCTGTGACCTTCTGAGCCCCCTAGTGAGTCCTCGATTGAATTTTGTGTCTGTAAACAGCACCAGTTTGTGAAAGAGCTGTCCTCGATGCCAGCACAAACAACCTACACTCTCAGCATTCCCCAACTGTTCTAGCTCTAATTACCAAAACTCGGGGGCTGGATTACAAGTTAAAGATGAGATCTTTCACACATGCACATTATATAATGTAATTTTTCGAATTTCATACCAGCGCACAATGATTTATCTCACGTTAGCGAACCATAAACTATAATGGAAGTCGATTATCAACTGTCATGTCTGTTGCCAGGCAACCAAGGATTTTCAGGCAGCTGTTAAACCTCAGTCAGAGAACTGAGAAGTTCATTTCCCCTGGCAAAATATGTGCTGACACCATTTGGGTGGCAACAAATACTTCTCCCAGTTGGCGCAGTTAGCGAGTTAGCAGAATTAGCTCTTTGCCAACATTTAGCAAGGTAGCTAACATATCTTTTGTAGACCAGGCAATGTTTTTCTATCTGTAATTGTCCAATTCGTGTAAGTCAGTGAGAGCTGTAGCCTCGGTTGCCTGTTCTTAGCTGACAGAAGTGGTACCCAGTGTGGTCGTCTCCTGCTGTACTCCATGTGTTTCAGGGTTTGATGTATTGCGCATTCAGAGATGCTCTTCTGCAAACTGTGGTTGTAACGAGTGCTTATGTGAGTTATTGTTGCCTTTGTATCAGCTTGAACCTCTGACCTCTGGCATCAACAAGGCATTTTCACCCAGAGAACTGCCGCTCACTGGACATTTTCTCTTTTTAGGACCATACTCTGTAACCCTAGAGATGCCTGTGTGTGAAAATCCCAGCAGATCAGCAGTTTATGAAATAATCAGACCAGCCCATCGAGCACCAACAACCATGCCACATTCAAAGCCACTAAAAATCACCTTTCTTCCCTATTCCGCTGCCCGACTTGATCTTCAGTAGGTCCTCTTACCTACAAGACTAAATGCATTGAGTTGCCACCATCAGACAGTTGAACAGGCGTACCAAAGCAATGATGAGTGTGTATTCTACAGTTAGGACACTTTTAGGAGATCTTGGCAACTTACCATGATAATGTAATCCTGTTTAGTGGAGTTCGAATAAAGCTTAAATGAAATCCTAACAATAAAAGTCACCGGTGGCAAATGCACACAATATAATTTCAAATTCAAGATGGTTCTGTAATACAGCTTCAGGCTGGTAAGCATCCTTTTGACGGAATGTTATCAATTTCCAATACTAGCCTGTCAGTAGAAAGACAGATTCACAGCACTGGCTATTTAGGCTGAGATCTGCCAACGGTTGCTTTAACAGAGCTAGGGAAGTGTGTTGCATTTGCTGAGTGCCAATCTAAAATTCATCTCCACTACCTCGATGAGCTGCAGCTGCTGAGACTTTGTGTTTCCCCTTCCACCGAGCTCAGTATAATGTATTAACGCAATGACACTGAGGTGATTTTATTCCAGGCGAAATTTCACTTCTCGGTCTAAAACGCTTATATAGCCTACCACACACGTTTTTTTTTTTTCTCTCTATTTATGTTCCTGTCACAGTGAAGCCTGAGGGCTCGCTGATGTCACCTTATGGAGTGCACTGATGCCCGACCATTTCATACAGAGACAGAGAGAAAGAGGGAGAAAAAAGATGGATTGCCGTGCAGGATCATGCAGATGGTATATATCAGCAGTAGTTACTGCTGCTGTACTTCATACGCAGTGAGAATGCTGATATAATCACAATTTTTATAATCCTAAGTCTTTTATTCAGAGCTGAGTCAGACAGCCTAATGTAACCTTTGCGAACAGGACTAACGTCGTTTGTGCTAAACCTGACTTGAAATACAGCGACATGAAACGAGGCAAACCAAGGCAAATGTGTGTTCACACGCATGCATGCATGAACACACACAGACAAATTAGTACGTAAATCTGTGTGCACACACTTCCCAATCTGTATCGGGTCCTGCTGGCGCCTTCTCTGCTTTGTAATCTCTTTCCTGGCTTGGGTTAGAAATTAATTTCGCTAATTGAACAGAATGTATGTGGATGGCGCTGCTAACGAATGGCTCTAGTGTGCCAGAGCAGCTGACAGCGTTGGCAACTGAGCATCAGGCCTCCATCACCCCAGATTACCTGGTTGAGGCTCGTAAACAAAGATAAGTGCAAAACAAAACAAGACGGTGAAGGAAGTTCTGATATTCTTAATGTCTTAATACAGACCAAGAACTGATCCTAATCGCTGACAAGTAGCTTAATATATCTGAACGGAACAGTGGTGGCATAGCACTTACTAACTGTAAGGTTGTGAGGTCAAATCCCAGATTTGCCAAGCCACCACTGTTAGACCATTAAGCAAAGCTCTTAATCCTCAGCTGCTCTGCTTAATTGTATTTTTTTTTTACGTTGTGGATACTAACATGTGGCAAGCACAAAAACGTCCATGTTGTAGGGATGGGATTAAGGCTGTGGTAGTGGCTAAGGCTCTAGACTACTGATCAGAAGGTTGTGAGTTCAAGTCCTGATTCTACTATGGTTCCAGTGTTAGGCTCTTGTGAAAGGTCTTTGACCTGCTCAAGTGGATACACACTGCAAAACTTAGATACCTTTGTGGATGTTATTTAATGATTCATGATGACTAGAATTGTACGGCTGTAAGTAAAACCCAATTCTGCCAAGCTGCCATTGGTGGCCCTTGAGGAAAACCCTCAAATCGCAAGTCAATAATAAACCTTGCATTAAATCACTGGCCAAATACACTTTAGAGATGGGAGTGGCTTGGTGGTTAGAGCTTTTGAGTTCAAATCGTGGGCGCAACTGTTGGCCCTTGAGCAGGTCCCTCAACTGAAGTCAACTCACTCAATTTAAAGCCATTCTGCACAAGGATATCTGCTAAATGCTGGAAATGTAAATGAGCTCTTATGGTTCCGGCAGTGATACAGGTTCTAGTCGTCTTTCTGTTCACCTTCAGCACAAATCTTGCTGTGGCTAATCACAGATTTCCTTTAATTTGACTTAATGGATGATTTTGAACAGCTTAATTGAACAGTAGCAGCCCGTTGGGGGGGTGCACGCGCGAGACCGGCGAGCCTCACAATTAAACCTCACTTGGCTGCTTCTCATCAAAAGATTTTTGTTCTTTATACCAGGTGCTCCGTCTCATTTCAGCGGACGCGAGGAGAACCAGTTGAAAGCCTCAAAGGAAAGCGTTTATTTCTGGAAAGTGTCTCCTTTTAAGCGTGTCTGACAGGAGTGTGCTACGAGATGATCTTCCCTATCTCTCGCTTGCTAACACTTATCCTCCCTCCTGCTGAGCGGCAGGGCTTTTTAATTTAAGATGGATTTAAGAACACAGTTCATGCTGAGGAATGGCACAATGAACTGCTACAGCAGTAACCAACAACAAGGGGAAATAAACAAATTAGGTACAACAAGCTGGCAGTTCCACGTCAAGTCACTTTTTATTTCCATGATTTCAGAATTATTTAATGTCAGTCGGCAGAGGCATATTTGAGGTTTTATTTGATGAAAGGAGTGGGAGAGTGTCGAGTGCTGTGCTTAAAAGGCTTTCAATTTCCATCTACCCTGTATATGATACAGCTAATATCTATAATCTATTACCGCTAGCTACCGTATACAAAATATAGCATATATTTCTACATAGCATACACCTATATATAGCCCATACACAAGTAGGCGTGGTTTTAGGGGTGGGCAATACGACGATATTTTTTCGTATCATGATCAATTTTGATATTGTGATAAACAATATGCATTTCTGATTATTCTGAATGTAGGGTATAGTCAGTGCTTAAAGAACACTGACCAACTGTATCAATATAAAGAGTGTAATTAGTCCCGTTTAACTGGATGAAGTGCAGCACATTTTGAATACAGATCACTTTACTGAGTACGGACATCCAGCATGACAATGATCCCCAACACACCACTTGGGCAACAAAGGAGTGGCTCCGTAAAATGCATTTCAAGGTCTTGGAGTGGCCTAGCCAGTCTCCAGACCTCAACCCCATAGAAAATGTGTGGAGGGAGTTGTTGCCCAGTGACAGCACCAAAACATCACTGCTCTAGAGGAGATCTGCATGGAGGAATGGGCCAAAATACCAGCTACAGTGTGTGCCAACCTGGTGAAGACCTACAGGAAACCTCTGACCTCTGTCATTGCCAACAAAGATTATGTTACAAAGTACTGAGTTGAACTTTTGTTATTGACCAAATACTTATTTTCCACCATAATTTCCAATTAAATTTTTTTCTCATTTTGTCTCTCATAGTTGAAGTGTACCTATGATGAAAATTACAGACCTCTCTCATCTTTCTAAGTAGGAGAACTTGCACAATCAGTGGCTGACTAAATACTTTTTTGCCTCACTGTGTTTAGAAATAGAGAAAATTCTAAAGGGTTCACAAACTTTCAAGCACCACTGTATATTTCGAACATGCTTTACTTTTATTATAAATTATGCCTTTTTTAACAAAAAATTTAAAAATTCTACCAGTACAGTCGATTACTCAACTAACTGAAATGTCACTCCCTGTCTGATTTTGATATAATTATTTATACTAGCTATCATTTTGAGGTATTTTCCCATCAGTGGTTACAATAAAATACATGTTTAAATGTTCCACTGTGTGAATGGATGAATTCTCACATACCACTCATATCAGCTCAACTGAGATCACATCGAGCTTTTCTCTTATACCAGTTGAGACCAGGATTTCAGGGTGGGAAGCTGAGTGTGGTTCAGCAAACAAAAAGCTTTTGTATCTGTCTTGTCTTTGCAACAAGGTAGACTTCCACCTTCATACCACCGCATGGCCTTGGGCAGCAGCTGGTAGGAGGTGAGCAGTTTGTAAACTTCCTTATCTCTGACCTCAGGCCAGACTTCAAACCTGCTCTGAATTTCCCTATGCTTCGTATTCATAAGACAGACAAGAGCACCGATTTCCCCCCTCAATCCACGGAAAACGTTCCAAAACTGGAGCGGCTGTGTTAATCTCAGAGTGCTGATACACAGCCTAACAGTACCTTTTATGAGAAACGCCAAGCACTGCCGTTCTCAAAACTCTCGGGTCTCATTAAAAGAAATACTATACAGGCTTATACAAACGTTTGGGCAACCCTGGTCAAATTCCATGTTGATAATTGTCTACTTGCAAAGCCCTCAGCGAAACCATTGCAGGGATCACGCAGAGCAACTTTTTGTGAAGTGTGAGGTTTAAATGTTTAAAAGGTTCAACAAATCCATCAACATGAAAACTGCAGACGTACGTCATGTGTGGCGGCTTTTCACAGGCACTTTGCTACATTTTTCAGATCAGAATTGAAATACTTGCTCCACATCATCTAGTCATCGTCAGTGCAATTCATTTGGGCATATAACAAATGCTCTGGGGCATTCATACACAATTATGGACTATGTTTTCGTTCATGGTTTTAAAATGGCCAAGGATGGTTGAAGGGTATGGTAGAATGTTGGGAGAACAACCATTTTCTCAATCTTTCAAACGTTTTGTGGAGAGAATGAGTGTGTACATACTCACTGTGACACGTTTTACAGCATACTCTAAATATCTTTTTCCAGATACATACTGCGCACACACGGTGACCCACAAACACACACATAAGCTTATGTATACATATGTACAGTGTATACCCGGTGACATACAGTATTTTTGGACTCTTAATCAATCTTGTAATTCACCTTTCTGTATTTTTCACTTGGGTAGCAGGGGGGCCCCATTACACACCTGAACAGTAGGAGGTCATTTGCACCCTGCTCATAGCAAATACTGCCATTAGACTAATGGAGGTACAGAGTGCTATTGTTGAAAAAACTCAGCTATCTCAACTATAGAGAGTGCTGAAAATACACCAGATGAACATGTAAAAGCTGCACCAGTTGTCAGGGTGAAGGAGCTCCGCTATCAGTACATACACATAAAACATCTAGGTGCATACAACCCCTGGCAAAAAGTATGAAATCACCAGTCTTGGATGAGCACTTATTCAGACATTTCATTCTGTAAAACAAACCCAGATCAAAAACATGATACAATAATAAGGTCATTCCAAAGTGCAACTTGTCGCCTTTCAGGAACACTCAAAGAAATGAAGAGAAAACATTGTGGAAGTCAGTGAATGTTACTTTTATTGACCAAGCACAGGGAACAAAATATGGAATCACTCAATTCTGAGGAAAAAAGTTAGGAATCACTCAAATTGGAGGTAGAAAATAAGGACACACCCAGTCAATTTCCTTTCCCTAAATGGACACCTGCCTCAGAGTAGATCTGCTCGCTAGTCTGCAGTTAAAAACACCTGCAGTCATGACACCTTGGAGGGCTGCTGGACGAAGTGGAGTGGCAAGAACCATGGCTCCAACAAGAGCAAAAATCTTGAAACAAAAGAGAGGATTGTGAAACTTCTTGAAGAAGGTAACTCTTCATGCATGGTTGCTAAAGATGTGGGCTGTTCACAGTCAGCTGTATCCAAGATATGGACCAAATACAACAGCATGGAATGGTTCTTAAAAGCCAAGCGTACCTGGTAGACCAAGAAAACAACTTAAGGCCTTTGTCTTGAAAACCGAAAAAGTACAACTAAACAGATGAATCATAAATGGGAGGAAGCTGGAGCCAATGTATGTGACTGAACCATTAGAAATCACCTAAAGGAAATGGGATTTCAATACAGGAAAGCTAAAAGAAAACCATCATTGACACCTAAACATAAAAGAACAAGACTGCAATGGGCTAAGGAGAGGCAATCATGGACTGTGGATGACTGGATGAAAGTTATCTTCAGTGATGAGTCAAGAATCTGCATTGGATAAGGTGATGATGCTGGAACTTTTGTTTGGTGCCGTTCCAGTGAGATTTATGAAGAGGCCTGCCTGAAGAAAACAACCAAATTTCGACAGTCCTTGATGATATGGGGCTGTATGTCAGGCAAAGGCACTGGGGAGATGACTGTGGTTAATTCTTCTATCGATGCGTAAGTTTACATTGAGATTTTGGACAGTTTTCTCATCCCTTCAGTTGAACAGATGTTTGGAGGTGATGAAATAATTTTCCAAGATGACAATGCATCGTGCCATAGGGCAAAAAACAGTGAAGGCATTCCTTGGAGAAAGACACATTCAGTCGATGTCATGGCCTGCAAATAGTCCAGATCTCAACCCAATTAAAAACCTGTGGTGGAAATTGAAAAAAATGGTCCACAAGAAGGCTCCGACCTGCAAAGCTGATCTGGCAACTGTTATCAAAGAGAGTTGGCACCAAATTGATGCAGAATACTGTTTGTCACTCATCAAGTCCATGCGTCAGAGACTGAAAGCCGTTATAAAAGCCAAAGGTGGTGCAACTAAATACTAGTGATTTATTTTGAATGGTCTTTTGTTTATCTGTTTTTCATGATTCCATACTTTTTTCCTCAGAATTGAGTGGTTCCATATTTTTTTCCCCTGTGCTTGGTCAATAAAAGTAAACATTCACTGACTTCCACAATGGTTTTCTCTTCATTTCTTTGAGTGTTTCCTGAAAGCCAACAAGTTGCACTTTGGAATGACCTTATTATTGTATCATGTTTTTGATCTGAGTTTGTTTTACAGAATGAAATGTCTGAATGAGTGCTCATCCAAGACTGGTGATTCCATACTTTTTGCCAGGGGTTGTACAATATCTGTGTTGCAGAGTAGACACTGCAGAGTGATTTACTGTACAGTAAATGTGACCTGAACTCATTCACTATGGCTTTAGAAAAGAACAATCAATACATATACACTGGATGAAACTGTATCTTGTACAAAATTAAACCGCATTCATAATTCATCACACTCAGTTTGAGATGTAGCGTGTAATGGAATCAAGTGAATCATCTCACAACTTAATATACCTGGAGCCAGAAGGCATGGTCAAAATCTCATCGGCCACACAGCTACTGTCAGTGTGCCAGACCAATGGAGAGGCAACATCGTTATGTGTGCTGCTATTTCAGAGCATGGTGTGCTAACTCATATTCCCATTTTATGGCCATACAACACACAGCATCTCCTCGCTTTCTCAGACATCCTCTACAGGGATCTCATCGCTGATGATAAGAGGGGTCTGATTCGAGATGATTTCCCAAAGCATGTGGTAATTCGGGATAATTTGGGGAGTTTCCGTCACTCAAACACCATCAGGCACTGGTTTACGACCCACTAGAGGATGCTCATGCCTTCTGCCTCTCACCCTGTTCCTTAACCCAATTGAGGAGTTCTACTCAGCATGGAAGTGGAAGGTTTAAGATCTCCAGCCACATACTCAGATGTCCCTGCTCGCTGCCATGGATGCAGCAGGCGAGGACATCACAGCAGACGCCTGCAGAGGCTGGATAAGACATTCCAAAAGATTCTTGCATTGCAAGGGAAGAAATCTGTTATGCTGTGCCTGAGAGACAGAAACGTCAGGGGGTACAGAAAGACTGCACTGTAATTCCCCATCCAGCGCTGTTCTGCCTAAGGGCTGCTTCCTGTGTTTACATTTCTAATTTAGTACTTTTATTTCTTTTGTGCTATGGAGTGCTGTAAAACAGTCTTGTCTTTCTTTTCTTTATCGCACCGCCATGGTCTGTCAGCACGTTACAGTACAAACATTAAAAGCATAACTGTGAATCCTGTCCAATCAATCTCCCTCATACACGGCGGCGCTTGAAAGATTGTGAAACCTTTTGAATTTTCCATACTTCCGCATAAATGTGAGCTGAAACATGATCAAATTTTCACACAAGCTCCAACAGTAGATAAAGAGAACCCAGTTGGACAAGTTGAATAAGACAAAAATGTTAAATACAGTGATGCTGTGAACCCTTTACAATTTTCTATAGTTTTGCATAAATATGACCTAAAACATCATCAGATTTTCACACAAGTCCTAAAAGTAGATAAAGAGAACCCAGTTAAACAACTGAGACAAAAATATTATACTTGGTCATTTATTTATTGAGGAAAATGATCCAATGTTACATATTAGTGAGTGGCAAAAGTATGTCAACATATAAAATTAACAGTTAATTTGAAGGTGAAATTAGAGTCAGGTGTTTTAAATCAATGGGATGACAATCAGGTGTGAGTGGGCACCCTGTTTTATTTAAAGAACAGGGATCTATCAAAGTCTGCTCTTCACAACACATTTGTGGAAGTGTATCATGGCATGAACAAAGGAGATTTCTGAGGAGTTCAGAAAAAAGATTTGTTGATGCTCATCAGGCTGGAAAAGGTTACAAAACCATCTCTACAGAGTTTGGACTCCACCAATCCACAGTCAGACAGATTGTGTACAACTGGAGGGAATTCAAGACCATTGTTACCCTTCCCAGGAGTGGGCGACCAACAAAGATCACTCCAAGAGCAAGGCGTGTGATAGTTGGCGAGGTCACAAAGGACCACAGGGTAACTTCTAAGCAACTGAAGGCCCATCTCACATTGGCTAATGTTAATGTTCATGAGTCCACCATCAGAAGAACACTGAACAACAATGGTGTGCATGGCAGGGTCCCAAGGAGAAAGCCACTGCTCTGCACTGTTCTGCAGACCTGAGAAAATGTTATTGAGGCTGGACAAGGTCACAAAACCATCTCTAAAGAGTTCAGACTCCACTAAACCAGAGACAAACAGAGCCGTACGATACTCTACGACACTCTCCAGCGCCCAGCATTGCGTGACATGTGGCAGGAGTGATGATTTCTGGGAAATGTAGAGAGGAAAATATGTGGTAGCGGTCATTCTACCACATTTAAGCATGTTTAAGGTAGACTACTCTATGACATATACAGTATATATTAATCTCCTCAATGCATTTGTCGGAACGCATCCCCATCGTAAATCAGGGAGTATCTGTATCTTCTTTTTTTGTTTACAAGTTCTCTGTTCTTTTGTCAGCAGAAATGCCTTAAATGCCTTTTTGTACAAAGCTCTAGCTCATACACCACATATGCACTAGGTAGGAATTATGCTAAAAATGACCAGTGAACTCCTACAAAACTTGTAGAGACCAATGCTTTATTAAATCACGTTTCCCAGGAGTAATACTGACTCGATTTTCCACTTCAGCAATGCCTCTGATATTTTCAGAACCTGCCTAGCTGCAGACTAAATTAGCTATAAAAGCAAAACACTTTTTCTCAGCTTGGTGTCATGGTCTCAGTCCTGTTTGGTCCGGGATAGATCTCTATGCTAACTCATAACTGAACAAAGCTAATGGAAATGCTTCATGCTGTCCTTTTTCATACTCAAATAGCAACAGCAGGAAAAAGGTCCAGGAAAAAAAATCTACCTGAATGGGAAAATGCTAGCAAGCAGATGCGCTATGAAAACCGCGAATGGATCAAAGAAAAACACGGCCAATGAGATGGCTGCGTATGAAAGTGGTCAGGCTTAATGAAGAACAGGTTTGGAATTGACCTGCATGGAATAAATCAACCTCATCTGCCGAGAAACCAATGAAACACGACCTAAATCACACGGTATGAGAAAGGTAAACATGCACGCGGCCCCCAGAGAGAAGGACGATGGGCTGAGTTTCATCTCAGGATCTGGCAACTCATGCTGACATGTCATATATAAGCAGAGCGAGAGAGACCAGGTGAGTGCAGTTTTGCAGGGCACGATTTCAGCTGACATCAATGTAGAAAAATAAGAGATAAAGAAAAAGCAATCTCTCGACTGCCCTCGAGCAAGGCTTTCCACAAAGAGATCCATCAGCTCATATATTCAAGGTACCAGCAACACAATGCACTCCGTAGAACGCCCAGACACACACGACAAACACACACAAACACAGTTACACACTCGATCTGTGACAGCCATTTCTGACTAGACCTCAGTGGCTTTGACACTTCCTGATATTATATACACACCTCAGAAGAGTCTTCAACCCACCTAACCTCCCTGACCCAATAACCATTGATTAGTGTAACACGTTGATTTGATTTGACACTCACTGGGAGGAAAGGTCTGGCCAGGACAATCATTTTGCCCATAAAGAAAGACAGGGGAGCAAATAAATAAACTATGACTTGTTCACTTGGCTGTAAAATAACATACCAGTAAAGGACTTGCATAAATTTTTACATTTACTTTCGCTATGAATTAACTAGTACTAGTGCTGGGCGATATGGAGCTCAGATCAATGTCATGATTAACTGAACATTTTACCATGTTTATAATTAATGAACGAATATTTTGGGTTTTATTGTTTATTCGTCAGTGTCTCTCTCTTTTTATTTTGAGTCATGCACTGTTCATATTCATAGTGTTAATGTGATTGTGCTCAAAGTGTTGGGGTGGCATGGTGGCTCGCTGGGAAGGTTCTGGGTTCAATCCCAGGGTACAGTGGCCTGCGTCCTTTCTGTGTGGAGTCTGCATGTTGTCCACATGGGTTTACTCCGGTTTCCTCCCACAGTCTAAAGACATGTGTGTGAGGTTAACTGATTGGACTACAATGGCATTTACTTGAGATATATATATATATGCGATGGACCCTGCACTTTTCTTAAGCTACTTTTTGTTTTAGTTCTTTCCATGTTACAGCCACGTCTCTAAATGAACGGGGCAGACTCATGTGACTACATGGGCAGTAGTATGTTTTTAAGGGGACAGAACATGAACACAAAGCGGGGAACATATTAAGAGAATTTGTAAAAAATAAAATATCAAAGAATGTTACATTGATTTTTACGTTGATTTTAAGAATTTGATGCACGATTACGTTGGCTAGAGGTTCTCAATATTAATTTCAATAATTTTTTTATTAATTCCCCAGTCCATACTAGTACTAGTTCTACAGTTTGAGCACTAGCAGACAGGCTGCATCCATTATGGTTCCCTCTAATCATCCGCACACAATTTTGGGCACTTCCATTTCACTGACCTGTTTAATCAAGAAAACCTCCACATCGCAAAAAAAGTGAACTGTGATGTTACTGATCGCCCTAAAACTTTTATGCCATCCCATTCTCAATCCATAGGCATTAATATGGAGTTGCTGTGGTTCTGATTTGCTGTGGTTCCACTTTTCAATAATAAAGTTGATCATGGAATATCTAGGTGGGAAGAAATGTCCTGAACTGACTTCTTGCAATGGTAGCATGCTATTACAGTAGTACAGCTCTTTAGAATGACCCATTCTTTTACAAAAGTTTGTAAAGGCAAACTGCACGGCTAGGTGCTTCATTTTTATACACCTGTGCCAATGGGACTGAATGATACACCTGAATTCAATGATTAAGAGGTGTGTCCCGATACTTTAGTCCATGCAGTGTATACTATAACTTTAAAGTACTAGACTTTGGACCAGAAGGTCCAAAAGGTCTGGGGTTCAAGTCCGACATCTGTCAAGCTGCCACAAGTTGGGTCCTTGTGCAAGGCTCTTAACCCACAATTACTTAGATTGTAAGATAGAAGTTGAGAGACTGGTTCAATCAGTACAGCACCCAATGATAAGCCTCTGTGGTTTGATCCACAGGTTGAGGCTTGATTTGCATTCCAGTGTAGTACATGGCAAGAGTGTTTCACTGGGATAGCTGGATAGCTGGTGAATTGATCGGCAGATGTGCAGGTTGCACTTCACGTTCGTTGCCAGATTTTTGTGTATACAAGTGGTCCATGAATGGGTTGCCACTTTTGTCCCACACCATGGGTGTCCCATGTTGCATATATGGCTGAAAAGTCCATTTCAGACGTTTATGAGCATGGATTTTATCCATCATTTCAAGATAAAAAAGCTGTAAAAATTGGAACAAATATGAATTTTAACATCCACTTCCAGCAGTGAGTTACAACAGTGTAAAAGCAATGGCACCTAATGGTGCCCATCATGCTCATATAATATAAATATCACTCTGTTCTGATCCTGAGATCACACTCTGGTAGCATTCAGACCTAATCTGATCGCATAAAGTGTCTTGCTTTTTTATTTTATTTATTGTTTGTTTTTTTTTACATAGAATCAATCATCAGAGTAGCTGCTTAGTGAATATTTTCCTCAGCTATGGATTATTACAGTTAAAGGAGATTTATTTCTAGCCAGGGTGGTGTTCGCTACAGTCTTCAATGCCCTATTATGTCCTCTGCACAGGAACCAGTATCGACCGAAAGAACACGAGCAGACAAGTCACACTGGAACCAAAACACAGGCTGACAACCAATTAGAGAAAAAGCATGTTCCTCCATCCATCCACCCCCACCCCAAAACAAACAAACAAACACACAATCACACACACACACACACACACGTTCTACCCTTGTGTGTACTTTCCATTGACAACATTACTGAAGCTTATTAATGTCAGACTTAAACCTTAAGCTAACCCTAGCCTTAGGAATCTATAGCAAATCTATTGGCTGTTAGGATTTTTCAAAAGGAAACTGCAGGTTTTTGTAATAAATAAAGAAAGAAAGAATGAAAGAAAGCAATTTTATGGGGAAAATGTGCCCACAAGGTAAAAATGTCAGATCTTTCTAGACTTGTGGTGACACAGACTTCACAGTGATAAATAAACTTGACCCAACACACACACACACACACACACACACACACACACACACACTTGTCTCACTGTCCTGGTGGACTTTCCATTGACATATACTGTAGCTAATTAATGCTACACCTAACCATAACCTTATCCTCAGTAACCTAATGGAGATCTTTTGGCTCTTTTGGTATTTCAAAAGCAAGTTTCTGTAAAACAAAACGACAACAACAACAACAACAACAACAACAAAAAAAAAAACAGTTTTCCCTTTGGGGACCAGCAAAATGTAAAAAACGTTGGTAAAAAACGTTGGATCTTTGTATCATGGTGGGCACATTTTCCCCAGAAAAAATGCTTTTTTTTATTATTATTTGTTTATTTTTTAAAAACAAAAAAGTACACTCACATACTCTGTCTCTCTCTCTCTCTCTCTCTCTCTCTAATTTGTCACAAACAGGTAATTGGAGTTCACATGAAAGCAAAAGAGAGAGTTCTAAGTTCTGCAGTGTCACAACGCAGGCACAGACGAGTTCTTCGCTTCCTTTTCGGATTCCTTTCATTGACCTAGAACATGCCGGCGCAGACGAAACCCTTTGTGTGATTGTAACGCTGCCTCCCTTGATGAAAGCGACACTGCAGGCCCAGTCTGATCAGCAGATCAGTGATAAGAGTCGTATCTGAGTCACGCTTTGCTGCCTTTGAACCGAGGGAGAATATATCTTTTTTTTCCTAGCGAATGAACTTTGAAGGTTTGTTTCTCTGGTGCCTTGAGAGACGGAACGAGTCGGTGAAGAGCATTAAACAAGTGATCATCTCAGATCCTTCTCGGTCTATCCGTCTCCCTCGGTGTTAACTCTGTGGCAGCCGCGCTTGACGAGTGCCATCGTGCATGACAAAACAAGGCAACGCCGTTTCACCTTGAAACGACTTCAGGAGCCGCCCATCGCAATCATGATCCGTCTGCCCTCTCCAATCACACACAATGTGCCCTGATGCACCACAACGGCAACATTTAGAAGGACAATGCTTCATATGTCACATCCGTCAGCAACCGTACCATTATTAGTCATTCTCCGTATCATCCTACGTGTCATCAGTTCCAGCGGCCTAGGTAATGCAGATGATGAATTAGGGTTGTAAACGAGAACTGCAAGCCATTAAAAGTACTAATCTGCTGCATTATTCATATTTGCTTAACCCAATTCAGGGCTGGGACCTGGCTGGTGGCACGGGGATGAACCCCAGAGAGGGCGCCGATCCATCAGCACACACTGGGACGCTTTAGAGACGCCCATCGACCCAGTACATGTTTTTGAATGTGGGAGGAAACTGGAGTATCTGCAGGAAACCCACACAGATGCAGGGGAACTTGCAAACTCCACAGAGTCTGGGCCAGAAATCTCTGAAGTTGTGAGGCTATAGCGCTGACTACTGATTATATCCCTGACCTAGGTGGTGTTGAAACTCTAAGGCCTAATGTGGGCATGAATGTAAAATATGTATGCTAATACCTATGAAAATTGCGTATGAATAAATTCTTCATGGATGTTACAAATATCTTAGACCGGCCTATACAGTTTTCACATTGAGTACAAAACAATGCTGGATTAGAGGCACCGTTGTGTATTGTAGAAACAGCCAGCATTTGAGATGGAATGAAGTGGTCCAGGAATCTACTAGACAATATGAAGGTCTTCCAAAAAAGTTTGACAGACTTTTTAATAATAAAGCTTCTCACAGGTTAATGATTCCAGCTCGGATCATGTCTATTTGAAGAGAACCGAGAGTTCGGATGCAGAGGTTTCTTTCTAGGAGAGGAGTTCTTCGTACAACCAATTCTCTTGTAGGCTTCTGTATAGAGCCTTTAGGGTTGCAGCATTTTGACATGATATATTAATATTCAGATCAGGACCATCCATTTCTCGCTGTGATCCTCTGTGATTACAGTGAGTCAGTCGATTGAATGTATACACGATCCAGCTAACTAATCGATCCATAAAATGGAATCAACATCAGCACCCTTAAATTGATTTTATCCATGCATTATTAACCATATTACACGCTCAAAGGAGCTACGCTATCGCAAAGGTTCTTGACTGAACCGTTCTGGGTTGTATTAGTAGATATAAACTGCTCGTCGAAAATAAATCAGCAACGAGTGACCAAGATCTGCAAATGAGTTTCCAGTTCGAAATGAACTGCAACACATTTTCTGCTTCATGTATTATACATTAAATATTCATAGAACTGAATTCTCCTCCAGGGACCCTCAAGTGCATTTATGTGTACCTTATGCATTATATATATATTATACAGCATATTCTACACCATGCGTATTTTTGTCCTACCTTCTCTAGAGTTGGACGGACGGTCTCAGGAATCCAGGTAAAGAGGTAAAATAATAGCAGTGTGTGTCTGCAGTGCGATAATCCGTTCAGATTTGTCGGTGAATGAATAATAAACGTACACGCGCTTTCTGATTCGGTCGCCTCCAAAAAACGAGAAATGCCAAAGCGCCAAAAAGCCAACTCGGTACTTATCAATATGTAGACATGAGCATCGATGAATGAATTGTGCTACCGCGCGATTCTCCTTTCGTTATTCAAACTCGTTCAGGAAAATACCAGCCCAAAAATAACGATTGTTCATTATCTTGTTTTTTTCTGTTTGTTGCTTTTCTTTACGCAAGACGCGCAACGAACTGCAGCGAGCGCGGACAAGTGAGAGCCGGTAACTGAGCACCTCTCACCGCACGTTGTCCGCTTGTGTCCGAGCCCTGGGTCCACGAGAAAAGTCCGTTCCAGATAAGCCTGAGTCCAGCTAGTCTGTTATCCCGGTGCGTTTGGGTTACTCCAGATTTGTGTGTCCTTTCGTTTCTCTACAGGCGCGTGTAGAAGACAGCAGAAATCCTCAGGCGCGCATCTCTCATTCTCTTAGACATGATGTCTTGGTGTCACCGTGTCTCCTGCGCCGCAGCCGCATCGCGCGTCTCTGCTCGCGCGCGCACACAACGAGCGGCGGTTCCGTCCGCGTTGTATCTGGTTATTTTTTTAACCTGCTTCTTCGCGTCAAATCAGGCAGGGAATTAAGGAGCTCTGGGAACTCGTGTCTCTGTGCCCAGCTGTGTGAAAACAGACGCGCAGATCGGTCGGTCTCAGTGCGAGCGGACTGCGGGCTGAGCTGCAGGGTTGCCAGATGCTGACAAACTGGGGGCAGATTGTGCGCGCCAGACAGTTTTTTTGATTGTGTAATGCAAGTATTTATACATTTTGTTGTAAATCATTTTGGTAAACAACTTACCGTTGTATATCCCTTTATTAACATTTATTTTTTTCTATTTACTGTATTTAGTAGTATATAAAATATACTAATACACCTTATCTTTCGTGTGGATTGAACACAATTGTTACATTTTATTTCCTTCAATATAAAGGTAATTCAGTTTACACTGTCACTTATCAGTAAAAAATAGCCTATAATGTGTGTGTGTGTGTGTGTGTGTGTGTGTGTGTTATGTAATAGGTACAAGCGCCCTATTTGAGAGGGGGCAAAATTGGTAGGGGTTGAAGATGGTGATTTGTGCCCTGCTTGCATGTAGTCTAAACTCAAATCAAAATGCAGCATATTATAGTGTTTTATTTTGTGGTCATGGGGAGGCCAAGAAGTAGTAGGGGGGTAACCGAGGCTTTTTTAGGCTTTATAAATACAAAACCATTATTTCTTTGCATAGTCACCACTTTAACTCAAGAAAGTATTGTACTAAAACATAGATTGCTTCTAGATGAAGTAATGCTTGTGCATAGTTGGATAGTAGGTTATGTTATGATGGTGCAATTTATTTCCACCAAAAAACATACAAAAGTAAGATTAATACAAGTTAAAATAATGGATATTTAACTTAACAAATTCACCTCAAACAGACTGAACCCGGAGGTATATATTGCGTACCTGGCAACCGGATTTTAATGCACAAGGTGGATTTGGAGAAACTGAGACTTCAGCAGTGTGCGAGCTCCACCTATCAGCCACCGCTCTCTCTCTCTCTCTCTCTCTCTCTCTCTCTCTCTCGCACCCATATTTGCCAGATTTTGATACGCAAATTTTAATTGCCGTTAATTACCAAGCCAACCGCCCAAAAGCTACTGATGGCTATCAGTCCATGGCTTTATTGTGCAACCCAGTCCTGGGTTTCCTCGGCACACATTAGTGGTTTCCCTGTTCCAGCACACTTGAGTCAACTCATTACTTACAGTAATTATTAAGTCCTTCATGCACTTAATCAGGTGTGTTAGAGCAGGGAAACGTTAAAGTGTGCAGTGCAGTGCAGTGCAGTGCAGAGGGAATGCAGGGCTCAGACAGGGACATGATGGACTACATGGCAAATTCTCTGGAGAACAAAAAGACAAAACCATTACCTGCTGTCATCTACAGGATTTGCGAGCCTTAACTAATGGAGGTTTAAAAGACTGCACTATCAGAAAAGTAAAGGGCAAGAAGAAGCACTCTTAACAAGAATTATTCGTGGTTACTATGGTATGCTTTTCACTTTTGCTTTTAGCAATTAATAAGTACATCTGTGAAGCCATGGCACATTCTAGCTAAATAGGTAATAAACATAAAGCAGTACTTGGTTTGTTTAGTTAATGTCACATCAGCATCACTGGCTACACTTGAGAGAAGCAAGGGTAGACTAGTCAGACACATTCATTGCGACACCGTACCACCCAAAGCAGTATCGAACCAACAACACAACGTCTTATAAACCCACAACAAGATGTGTTATAAATCAGATATCACAAGACACTGTGTTGGTGCAGTGGGTAAAATGCTCTTAAGATGCTCCGAGCTGCCACTGTTGGGCCACTGAGCAATGCCCTTAACGTGTAATTCCTTCAACTGTACCTTGTAAGACTGAATTTGTTGCAAGTCACTCTAAATAACAACACCTGACACATATATGCATGAAGCACCATAGTAGAAAAAGGAAGAAGTGCCAATTCATGAATTTAATCACAGAACCACATTATTTTGTAGTCGGTCATGATGAACCAGAATGCAAGGCCAAAATACACCCTGAACATAACACCAGTGCATCATGGGGCATCATACACTTGCTGGCTCACACCTAGGGACAAGTTAAAGCATTCAATCCACCTACTAGCATTTGTTTGGCAGGTAGAAGGAAGCCAGCATTCCTGGAGGAAATCTACGTCTACAATTAGATGCCACCTCTGTGCCAACAAACATGCCATGGCATGACAGAAGAAGTCTTTCCTTTCATGTAACCACAAATGTAAGCACCTGGAGTTTGCTAGATGCTACTGGAACGTTGAAAGAACTACCCGAATGGAAGGGTTTATGGTTAGCTAGAGCTTTTCTGTTGGTTTGTTTGATGTAAACAGAAGGACGGTTCTAGAGAATAACCTCATCACTACTGTCGGATACACTACTGTCACTTTATGTCTACACAAAAGTGATTCAACGAGCACCACCCAAGACCTCAGTCCAAAACCCTATTGATAGTATATGGGAGCTGAAGATGAGAGTTCCTGTGCCACCTTATCCCAGTGACATAGGAAGTTCTGGATGATCACTAAACAGTCAGTGGGGGTGGGTGGGGGTTGTATATTTCTTGAGAGTACTAGTTGTAGTACTTGAGGAGGACTAGTGAAAATGTTTCATAACAAATAGCGAATCATAAAATCATCATAACAATTCGAGTGAGAAAAAAGCTGAAAAACTTGAGAATGAACGAGTATTTGGTACGTTCTCCCCTTTGCTGTAATGACTGTGTGCACTCAGGCTGACATGGACCCCACAGGTTTGAACAAAATCTGATGAGCCATGTTATTTGCAGCATGATTTCAAAATATTCCAAAGAGCATCTTGTGATGTTACTGAATGCTTGGCTTTCTCTGTCTTCAAGTGCCCCAATAAGTGCTCACTGAGGTTTAGGTCAGGTGACTGTAGAGCAGTGTTTCCCAACCTTTTTGAGCCCGGCCACATACTTCACATTAGAAAAATGAAAAGACACACCAAAAAAACACAAATGTCACAAAAAGTATATTTATTGCAATATAATGAAAATCTGGTCTCAATTTACTTAATCTACTTATTCAGTGTGAAACCTGGGCCTGTTTGTTGAACACAAAGCTGATTTCTTACTGCCCTCTAGTGGAAGAGAATGTAATTGTTCTGCCTTTCACTACACGTTGCTGGCTTAGAGTACCAGTCATGGCACACTTATGTGCCACGGTGCAGTGGTTGGGAAACACTGCTGTAGAGGAAAGGCCATGACAGTCAAATGAGGCGGAGAGAGTAGTAAAAATATTGCTCATGTAAAGTATTGCTATTTTAAAATATTTTACTTCAGTAAAAGTAACAGTACTCATCCAAATAATTATGTTCATACCAGAAATGAATCTAGTATGAATCTTGTGAAAAATATACAAAACTATTACCTACATAAGACAGAATATTACTACACTACTACCTGTATTAGTGTTATTAACTATAATTTCCACAACGCAGGTCCACAAGGCTCTAATTTAGGTCATGGGTGGGTCATTCTATAATTAGGCTCAACATTAGAGGCTGGTTGAATTTGTTTTATATTGAGATGGCATAGACCCTGAGTATTTACATCCCAGGAAACACTGATACAAATGAACACAAGCGCTGATCAGAAGATAAAGACAAGATGTAATACAGCGTTACCAATGCAATGGCCAATCAAAATGCAAATCATACATACGTTTCAAAAGAGGATACATTGATTTCTAATTTCACCATTTCCCAGAGGCTTTGTGCTTTGCATATTTAAAAAATCCAATTGGAACTAAAGCATTGCCGTCTCGTACTGGATTGAACAATTGATTTCCTTTAAAGGCATTAGAAATAGCTGGAGCTGCTATTAATGGTTTTGCGGCAAACTGTTTCATCGACGTTTGCAGGATGAGTGGTTGATAATGATCCATATCCATGTAATTTACAATTTAAAAGCCTGACTGCGACTTTAGTAAAGATCTGTAATCATCACTCAGATACTTTTCAGATGGTTTCTGACAGCAGTGCTTAATCATTTAAGAGTCAACAACCAAAAAATGAACGCAGTGTGATGCTGTCCATGGACAAATTTGACCCAGCCCATTAAAACCATTGGGAATACAGTTTTAATCACCAGTTGCTGTATTGATCCTTTAAAGTAACGTCTTCCTTAGCCATATCACAAAATTTGCACTTCCATTTAAGTGCATGTGGCCAGACAGAAAAGAATGAGACTTGAGGAGTCAGACTAGAAAAGTCTGTTTAGATCAACCACTACGTTTTAATTCCATTCCTTTTCTATTTCCAGTCAGATCTGACCGGTAAGCCACAGATGTTACAAATCCCATTATCACTAGTTTTGTGTATTTACTGTATACGAATTGGGTGGACGACATCATGAAACTTTGTTCCAGTCAGATGATAGACACCCTATTATGATAGTCAAATACTAAACTGGCCAAAAGGGATTGGAACATAACAAGAGGGTTAAACATTTACACCCTGTGTTCATTATGTTCCTAATACTAACAAAAGGAACGCAAAGCATCCTGTTTCACCACTGCCGATCCTGATCAATGTTGCAGGCGATGGTCTGGAGCCTAGCCCAGAATTCACTAGGTAACTCCAGTTTATTGCAGGGTTCCATAAACATCCGAAATGACAATGAGTTCACTGTACTCAAACAGCATTCAGTCACCAGATCTCAATCCAATTGTGCCGCTTTGGGATGTGGTGGAATGGGAGATTCACATCATGGATGTGTAGCCAACAAAGCCGCAGCAACTGTGTGATGCTATGTCAATATGAACCAAAATCTCTGATGAATGTTTCCAGCACCTTGTTGAATATATGCCATGAAGAATCAAGGCAGTTCTGAAGGCAAAAGGCCCATTGCATTACTAGCAAGGTGTACCTAATAAAATGGTTGGTGAATATAATATCTCCATGCATTTAAAACCAGAGCAATGAATAGCTCAGAAAGGAACATTACGAGCCTGGCGGATCATTTCTAACAGTGGTAGTCAATCCTATCCCTGATTTTCTCCTTATTCAGTCCACGAAAGGCTTTTTATTATTTATTATGAATGAATGTGTGGTGCACAATAAGGCTGCCGGACTGGGTCAGAATAGCATTAAATACCAACGTCTCCCTCTCACTTTAGGTCCAAGGACACGTTTAAAATGGACTGGTGAACAGCCGCCCACACAAAAATCGCTGGGGTGGGAAGAAAATCTTTCCTCGCCGCAGCCGCTAGTCAATCACACGAATTGATCCGTCACCGGTGAAAGGTATTCTCAGGCTAATTGCGAGGGATTTAACGGAGACGGTGATACTTATGGATTCAGGTCCAGGCCGTTAGGCTGTCATCTATCCATTAGCGGGTGATTATGTCCGCGAAAATTGGCACTCTGACATCATATCCAAAATAATGGCACTACTTAAGCACTTATATCTAGAAACTCATTTTCTCATGCCATCAGCGATGTGGCCGCCAGCAACTTTCAGCACCAAATCGACGTGACTAAGGCTCACGGGCAAACCTTTCACTTTGTGAGCTTTAGGCAAAGGCCATGAAGCCCACCCACACTGAGCCCATGGCATGCCTATGAGCACTGTTTTACTATAGTTTATTAATGCTAGTGGGGTGAAACGTGGTTAAATCTGCAGTAAAGGAGGAAATTGAATTGAATGTGTGCAATGTTTCACAATACTGACCCCCAAAATCATGCAATATTCATGAAATTTCAACTCCTCATCCAATCCAACCTTTTCACTCTTCAAAAATGGTCCATAGCTTAAAGATTCTTTGAACTGTGTGTTAAACAGTGGGACTGTGTTGGACTAAAACATATCATAAACCCACAACAACCTGTTATAAAGCATAGCTATCCCAATAGACTGTGGTGGAACAGTAGTTAAGGTAATAGACTACTAACCAGAAGTAGCCCCAGCACTGCCAAACTGACACTGGTGGGTCCTTGGGCAAGACCCTTAACACAAAATTGCTAGGATTGTAAGATTGTATCAGTTCTAAGTTGCACTGGATGAGGATGTCTGTTAAATGACCAAATGAAACTGAATAAATGTAAGATGGCAGAGACCACATTTTGTCCTGTTAATGAAAACTCCTATTAATTATAATTAAAACATAGTGAAACTATTCTATAATTCTATTGAAGTTTATTTCAAAACTAGTCATACATTCTCAGATCAGGCCAGTCTAGTGTCTTAAGTTAACCTAATGCATGTCTTTGAACTGTAGGAGTAAACCCAGACAGACACAGGGATGACATGCAAACCCCACACAGGCAGTGTCTGGGGTCAGGATCGAACCAGGGATGCTGGAGCTGTGAGGTGACCACGTTAACTGCCCAAGGAGACTGAGTCCCACTTTGAGTCTTTGCAAGGTTTCTTCCTTATAACATTTAGGGTTTTTTTCCTTGCCTTTGTCACCTTAGGCTTGCCCAGTTGGGGCTGTGGGTCTAAATAGTTATAAAGCTGCTTTGAGACAATACTCTGTTGTAAAAAGCGCTATATAAATGCATCTGGCTTGACTTATTTTCTAATGCAATATTGTCTCATGCTTCTTGTACACAAATAGTTTGATAATAAGACAATTGTTTGGATACTGCCTCGTATTAGCCATGCACACTCCAAACTTTATAACCCTCTTCTGTTACTCTTTGTCATGTACTTCAGAGCTTCTATAGTCGTCAGTGTCTCCTAGACCGGGTCAACAACTTATTTATAATGTAAGCTTTATGACTGGATTGGTTGGATTGCATCCATTTTCTCGTTCGACCTTTAGTTTAGCCCTAGCTACAGTATTAGACTCTTTGATGTGTACAGTAAGGAGAAATAAACACTCGCCCTACATTCAGAGTTAACTAGGGGTTATTATTGAACAATGGTAAGCTTGAGTGGCAGAGTAAAATAGCAGTAATAGAAGTAAGGTGATGCATTTGGAGCATGAAAAAGCTTGCAGGGTGTTGATGCTATTAAAGGCTGCAGAGAACACACAGACACACTTAAGGGAACTGTATAATGGCACCACAGAAATGCCTATATTCCGAAAAAAGATGGGTTTTTGACCCAGTTATGACCACACTCAGAGAAAATTCCACTTCAAAATTGACTTCTCGCAGTGTAGCCATTGCTGCAAGGGTCACTCAGCTTTGCAATACTACGTTCTGCTGCTAATATGACCCTTGCATGACTGTATGCTTAATTTTATGACCAGAAAATCAGACCCACTGACTAAAAGGAGTGGCTACATACATTGTAAGTGATATGAGCTTTGGTGCTGGAAACAGCAGTCCAGGGGGACCCAAGTTCAGATCCTAGGCTGAGCGGCCATGTATTGCAATCACCATCAGTAGGGCACCCTTTTTATTTCCCTTTTCACCTTGAAGCCCACTTTTCCTGGTCAAGGTCACAGGGGCTCTGGCAACAATCCTGGAGAACATAATCCACTCATATGCATGGCCTGGATATGGGACCCCAGTCCATCACAGGTCTGGGTAGGGGTCGCTTTTGCAGCCACTGGAGCACAATGAGGAATTGCAAATATTTAGCACAATTATTCAGCCTACTTAGGAAGAACATGGTGTTATTGGACTTTATCATTTTATCTGGATAGTTTCTTTTAAATAGCATATTAAAAGCCAGTTTATTGTATGTGTGCACTAATATTAACTGAATGTACCGTTCAATTGCTACACAATGTGTTACTTATTGCCCATGATATGTCCTATGAAACTGCACATGTCGCGATCTTGACATTGCCTGAACTCCATATTATATACTGTACTTAGCAATGCTGTATAGGATACTATAGTGGACTAGTAGTGCCTACAGTGTTTCCCATACATTGATTTATTTAAAATCAACATTGACCTCCACTCTCACTTTTAGCTTACTAATTGGATGTCATTCAGTTGGGATTTGTGGGTTCTTGTTTTGGTATTTTACTGGATTTTGCTGGCCAGGCAGTGACTTTAGTGCCTTCCTTCAATGGGTGTCCAGTCAACAGCTGACCACAGGTGCTTGACTGTTTTGATGAGACTATTTCTTACATTTAAATGATCAAAGAAGCCAAAACTCTTGGAACTTTCCCATTCTGACAAACATGTGATGCAGCCGTACCGCAATATTCTCGGAAAATGCACTGAGATGTGATTAGTTGCAGTATCAGTACTTCATTATCATAGCGTCCCACTCTAGAGGGATTTGTATGTAAATGAGGAATTCCTATTGTTTAAATCAACTGTGTTTATTCTGTTGACTCAGCACAGGTGGCTTCGTGGAGGTTACATCTGTTAATGGTAGACAATGCTATCATTTAAATGAGTATTGCCCCAGAATGCCCTGCATAGAGCCATGCGTATTTTTCAAAGTGTGCAATTACCCCGAATAAACAGCGGATTTAACTCAGAAGAGTTTAATCCATAATTGAAATTCTTACCACTACAGACTGCAGTGTCTGTCGCATTAAAATAAGCACAGCGCAGAAAGTTTGCATGCTTCAGAGACTTGCCAGCTCTCACTGAGACAAAGCCTATTGATCTCAGGTCCAAAATTGACTTTGTAACGAGCCAGACTCGCAGTCACTTACTGCTAGAACGCATTTCAGCATCAGACCCTGTTAGAGACATGACATAAAGGACTCGGCATTAAAGGATAGGAACAAAGAGTCTCATACTACCCATCCTTCTTTCATTTCAGTTCCTCAGACATATCATCCCATTTTCAGCTGATGTGATGCCTCACCCAGAGCAGGCTGATATTTCCAGTCATGTGCAGATGCCATTTTTGAGGATGGACCTGGATGGAATTGTGCAGCTGTCCAATATCCCTGACAGTACAATTTCTAAGAGGTCATAAAGAGATCATAAAGTAAAAGAGGTTCTACGGCATAGCAGCACCTCAAATGAGCCACTGATAGAAGTACCATGAGGTAACTATGGAAATACAAAATGACAGACTTTTCTTGCAAGTTTCCTATCCTTCCTGCAAGAATGACCAGATCTGGATTATGCATTTAGTTAAGTCACAAGGAATTGTTAATTATTTTAAACTTGGAGTCAGTCAGATGATTGATTAGCTAAGACAAAACCCCATTGAACTTTGTAACAAGGACTACATTTTGGTATCCCTGTTAGAGACAGCAAACAGGAGCAGACATTAAATGAGCAGAATGAAGAGGCTCATCTTTTCTATTCCCCTGTCATTTCAATTCCTCAGACATAACAGATCATCCAATTTCAGCTGATATTATGTCTTGCCCAGAGCAGGCTGATATTTCTAGGCTTGTGCAATTGTATTTTTTGAGGCTGGACCTGGAAGGATATGTCCGAATTCCCAATATGTTAGACTGTACCCTCTCTAAGAAGTCACAAAGTCTAAGATCATGAAGTAAAAGACGGTTTTACAGCATATTAACACCTCCAGTAAGTCACGGCTAGAGTGACATATATACATATACAGTGGTGCTTGAAGTGGTGTTTGTGAACCCTTTAGAATTTTCTATATTTCTGCATAAATATGACCTAAAACATCATCAGATTTTCACACAAGTCCTAAAAGTAGATAAAGAGAACCCAGTTAAACAAATGAGACAAAAATATTATACTTAGCCA